>CM074294.1:9902049-10374549 GCA_037194245.1 Opsariichthys bidens
ACACATTTCAAGAACTTCCCACAGTTGTACTGATGTTTACTGTAAGCATCATTTGAATCTTTATTACTTCATCCGGCAATCATCCCTATTTCTAGTGCTCATACTCAGGGTGAAGGATCTGGATTAGTACTATTATGTTAAATTATTAATGAATAATCTTTGAGCTTTTTTTAATGCTAAAAGATAATAAATTTCTAATTGATTTATTTTTATTTTCTATTTTATTTAATATGTATATGATTTTTTTTTAATGGGAAACTTTATTTAGCTAAAATAACAATTAATTTGTATTTATTTAATATATAAATATAATGTAATAAATGTATATATTTTCATTTTTTTATTTTACTTTTATTTTTTATTTTATTTTATTTTACTATCAGAAATAATATTTTTGCCTGTTTGGTGATAAAAGGGCCTAAACAAATCCTGAAAACCACCCTGAACATTTCTAGCCCAAAGAACATGTTAAAACTACTCCGAATATTTTAACAACCACATAGAAACACCCTGGCAATCACCCATAGCACCCTGTCATAGCACTCATATTTTCTTCTGAATATGTGTGAAAATATTTTTCTTTCTTTCTTTTTGAAGTGGCGTGATAGTGAACTTTATTCCTAGGTGTGTTTTTCATGTTAATATTATCTAAGAGTGGATTAGTTTCATAAAAACAGGATGTGTTGTTTGGCTCTAAACAGACCTCTCCATCTCACTCCGAGACTCTCCAGAGTTGATGACTCTAATTGAATGATATGACTCACTGGGTTAATAGCGCGACTCGATTTTTGCGCTGAAGAGCTGGAGCTGACAGTGTGAATAATGACGGGTGAATTATCCTGAGTTAACGCAGTCTGATTGATCTGCCCTCTGTGTGCAGGAGACAGAGATCCTTAACACTGCAGTGCTCACCGGGAAGACTGTTGCCATGCCAGTGAAGGTGGTCACCGTTGGAACCGAAGGTACTGTGACCGATGTGACCGAGTCGGTGGAATGTCGCACGACGGATGATGAAGTGGTTAAGGTGGGCAGGGACACGCACAGGTCACTAACATGAAAAATCACACACGTGGATGTGTGTTTCTTCAGCTACTGTATGAGCACTTTTGACCCTGTGGATTTTTTAAAAACTCTTCACTCACACCTTAGTTCATGTAACTTGTCCAACAACAGTCATTTTTGTCACATTTCTGAACCTGAAGATTTCTATCGCTCTGTCATTTCCAACACATTTCAAATGATTTGCTTTAATAACATTCTGTGGAGGAAATATCATTTTGGAAAAAACCTTCTAAACAATAGAAGTGCTTTACAGTAAATCTTCCTGCTCATCACATCACATCACAGGGTCTCACAAATTACTAGAACCATTTTTAGACATTAACAATTTGGTTGGATATCTGTAAATGTGCCCAATTCAAAACAACATCAACAAAAAAAAAAAAAAAAACATTTATAATAATTTCCTCGCTCATCACATTTGCTTTTCATTTAAACTTTTGTCTCTTTAGTAAACAAGTATACTAATATTTGTTACAATTTTTCATACACCACATTAGAAAGTCTCACTAATTACTCTGTATACACTATCGTGACCAAAAGTGATGCCCAGCCTAGGAAAATAAAATACATTCACCCCTTTTTTAAATATAAATGTGTGTTAAAGATTTTGTAATCATATTACCAAGTCAAATGTTTTATTTTTGATGAAACATGCCATAATTTTTGGCCATGCTCTTATACAAAGAAATAATGAATACATTCAAAAACTAGAGAGAACCAATGAAGTATTAATTATGTTGCAGTCAATGTATGGTTTTTGTTGTGAGTTTTTTTTCTATACATTTTTTTACAATGTAAAGTAAAACCTTTACCTTGTCCTACTCTATAAATATCCTAACCAAGTTAAGTGTTTGTTTTTCCTTCATATTTGAAATACTTGTAAAAGGATCAAATATTTTCTTCATACAGTATTTTGCTTTAATCAAGGTCATAAAAAAGCAAGTATCCCTTCCAGACATATATATTATTTTATTTATATAATTAGTAATTAGTGAGATCTTGTGATTTGTCTGTGGCATGATTTACTGTAAAGCACTTCTGTAGTTTAGATGGTTTTCATCAAAATAAGACACGATGAAAGAACCTTCAGACACACATGAGAATAATTTTCTAACCAAGATAGCGAAAGAACAGTTGGAGGGCACACAGTGTATTAAGGAGACATATTAGATTTGATTTAAAGCAATATACATTCCACCGCTCTGAAGTAATGTCTATCTTCAGTTGTCAAGCCAGAGGTGAAAAATAAAAGGGATGTTAAATGCAAGCTTTACAGAAAAAGCTTGTGCCTTCCACATTCTGCCATTTGGGAACAAATATGAGAGCATTTTATGAGGGAGAAAATGACAATGTGTGTGTGTGTGTGTGCATTTACTCCCTTCGGGTTTAATTATCTGATGAACACCCCATACTGAAACACTGACCTCTGGAGAGGAAACCCCCTCCTTCCCCACAAAAGCTGGCACACACACATACACACAAGGACACTGGTCCCCTGGATTCAGAGCATCTGAGGACATTTTGCCATTGTATGTTTTGTCTACATGTTTTGTCACTGAAAGGAACACCTTGAATTGTAGTGCCAAAGGTCAAGTCAAGTCACCTTTATGTATATAGCGCTTTATACAATACAGATTGTTTCAAAGCAGCTTAGCACCAATAATCGAAAAAAATGATTCAGTGATGCAAACAGAATTCATACAGTGCGAAACAATGCAGTGCCTGCACATTACAGGGAGTTGTTTAGCAATCATAATCTAAAAAACCTTGGCATTGTTGAGTGGAGATAGCAAATGGCATCCACATATTTGTAATTAACTTTGCTGCATCATGTTAAAAAAAATACACATTTGATCTCCAAACAGATCTTCCATATTTGGCTACATTGTGTTCAGCAAGATTCCCAACATGAGTACTGGCCCATTTTCAAAGTGCCAGCGACTTTGCAGATCCTTCTAACACCTGCTGAAGACATGTGTCCCCAATACCATTATGTTTCCCCTGCTGTGCTTAATGGCGCCATGCATGGATTTGGCATTAAAACACTCCAGTCATCTCCTACAAACATGCCTAGCACCAGTCAGTGCTGGATTCTTACATTTTGACTTGTCGGACTGCAGAGCATTGCTCCAATCTTCCATAGTCCTTATTTTCTTTGTCAAACGCAAGGTGTTTTTTGTAGCAGATAAAACTAATAAATTGTTTCTTTACTGGTAAACAAACTTTTAATCCAGCCTCTAATAGCTGTTAGCTTACAGCTCAAGATGAAATTGGAGATTGGAGATTGGAGGTCTTTAGAAGTTGTCTTGAGGTGGTCCCACATTTAGATGATTTTCATCCCTCTGTCAAAAATAGTCTTTCTTGACCAGCTACAGCATTTTACATTTTGCATGGTAGTGGTCTTACTGTGCTTTGAAATAATACATTTTGACCATCCACATCCTGCACATGAGCAATACCCTAAACCCATTGAGCAGATTTATCCATTTTAACAATATCCTCCTTGGTTGCAGAGGAGAGCTACTTCCATCTCCTACAAAAACCCTCTAAATAGCTTCTAATAATATAGCTCTCACAAAGTTATTTATTGGTCTTGGTATGACCACTTGGTCAAAAATGACATCCTCACAATTCTGTTTCATTGTGTCATGACAAATAATGCAATTGAAATGTGGAACGCTTACATTAGTAATATCAGAACCACATTTATCCAAGTTTAAAAAAAAACAAAACAACAACTCTAAGTTAAATTCTGTGGCTATTTTACTGCCATAGTTCCTAGACCAATTTAATCTTTAAATTGTCTCCTTTCTTTCTTAAGGGCATTTCAGTTTGCAGCTGTTGATATTGTATTTGTCAGACGAGATTATAAAACCCGGAGACACATTTAACTGTTAATGTGCTTGATGTGAAATATTTCTTTGGTGATGTCTTTCGATTTCAAGCTGTCTAGACGGTACAGCAAATGAGACGATCTTCTGCACATACAGATAGGTGGACAGACTGGGAGAGTAATGAGAAAGGAAAAGACAGAGACAGAAGTCAGGATAGTTATGGAAATGTACATAAGTTGAAGAGCTGGAGCAGAGTCTTTAAGATCACACTCTATCAATCGGATTGTTTGTGTGTGTTCATTCAAATGTGTGTGTTAAGGGAAGTGTTTCAGCCAGTGTTTGAGAATCTACTTTGAAACAGAGGCTTGCTATTTTACAAGCTACTCAGATAGATCAACTACACCACAAAGGCAAAATGCAGTTAAAGGGTTAGTTCACCCTAAAATAAAATTTATGTCATTATACTTATCCTCATACAAAGTTTTTACATCCGAATGCCAGCTCAGTATTGGCCGACACTGTACACGCGAGCAGCATGACTCATGCGTATGATGCTGACGCAAGAGCCGGCCAATACTGAGCCAGCATTTGGACATAAACACGGAAGCATTCTCGTCACTTCATAACATTAAGGTTGAACCACTGTAGTCACATGGACTATTTTAACCATGTCTTTACTACTTTTCTGGACCTCAAGAGGTGCAATGACGTTGCCTTTGATTTCAACAAAAATATCTTCATTTGTGTTCTGAAGATGAACAAAGGTCTTATGAGTTTGGGATAACATGAGGATAAGTAATTAATGACAGAAATTTCATTTTTGGGTGAACTAACCCTTTAACTACACATTTATTCAAAATTGAGCTGAATCTCATGTTCTGTCCTTTCAGTGGTGGGTTTGACTCAACTGTGCTCACATTCAGAGAAAACAGTGTGTGGAAATTTTAAGTCAATTAAGATTCAACCATAAAAAAGGGGCCAACTTTTGACATTAATGAATTTTGTCTTTGTAGGAAAGTACAAGCTATTCTTCTGAAAGCAAAAAAAAAGAGCAGTTCAATACATTGAAGCAATGTGATTGTGACTATTGATGAAGTGATTCACATCAGTGTTAAATATATTTTGTAAAATTCAATATTTTAAATGTAAACCTTTTCAAAATTTTCTCAATCAGTGAATCAGTGTTATTTTTGTACCGGTTCAGTTAAAACAATAGATTCATTTGAATCAGATATTAATTTTATATATATATATATATATTATATATTACATCTAATTATATTTAATATATTTTTATATATGTTAAATATTATATAACATATATTTACTCACATTTAATTGAACAGCAGTTCATTTAAACCAAATTCATTTTAATGCATTTGATTATTATCTGTTTGCTTAGCTGTAAATTTACTGTGAAAAGTGTTATTGTGAGTGACAACAAAAAAGGTACTACCTCTGTTTTGTGCCACTAAAAACTGCAGTTAAGTTTGTAGCATATCTACTTTTTGCTATTTAATCTCAAACATTGTGTTCACCTTGCAATGAATGTCTAGAGATGCTCAGGATTTTCTCTTCTAATTACCTCAGTCAGAAATGGACAGGCAGGAAGGGATAGCACTTACGTCCAGTCTCTCTGTGTGCCTGTCTGAATCGGTCATTAAGTACCCAACTCAGTTCCCTGCGGGGATCTCAACGTCCTCTCTAAGTGTCCCTCTCTTCAGCAGTATTAATATTCCTGATTAATGCCCTGCCAGACCTGCTAGTTATGATGCTTACAAACACTTATGGGAAGGGCATGTTGCAGTGAAGTTAGACTGACCCATGTTCTCCACACACAGTCAGCCTGTATACCCAAAGCAATTAACTTCATGGGCCACCAGAGCACCTCTAAGGATCTTTGACTCTCAGGCTGTTGTGGGAGATTTACAGTCTATAAATGAGGAAGTAAAGAATACAATTGTCAATGTAAAACTGCAAATTGTTCCATTTTGTCATTTATATTGGCAGATCCCGACAGATTTAACAGGTGTTTAACAGATATAATTGCTATGTGGAATTATAGTACTGTTTAAGTTCATTGCAGTTGTTCATTATTACAAGCCTAGGCGTCATTTACTTTTAGTCACTTTTTACCATGATGGATTTTTTCCCCGCTGTTTTATGAAATACAGTAGCTCACAGCAGGTATATATCTAACAATGACAGGTGCTGTTAACTGGACCATTGAGTCATATATTGGTTTTTAATTGCTGATCCGTGTGTTTATCTAATTACCTCAAATTCCACCAGTGACAGGGGTAGGAATTAAGTTTACAAATTAAATATGTTAGTGCATATGTTGAGAACTTAAATTGGTCAGCAAGAGTAATTGCCCTCTCAAATCACTCTGTAATTCAGTGTGCTATTGAAATGTGCATTTTAATATTACATTTTACATTTTACTTTTGACCTGACATGAAAAAGGATTCTCCACTGCTGACCAAGTTAAATGCAAAGAATATTCATTTTTCAGAACAGTAAAAAATATAACATAATTATTATAAAGTACTGTTCAAAAATTCAAGGTAAATCATTTATGTGACTTATGTGACTCTAATTTTGAAATAATATTAAATAAAAGTAAAATAGCTGGTTTCTATTTTAATATATTTTTAAATGTAATTTATTCTTGTGAATGCAAAGCTGACTTTATAGCGATTACCCCAGTCTTCGGTGTCACATGAGTCTTCAGAAATCATTCTGATATGCTGATTTGCTGCTCAAGAAACATACATTCATCATCCTACAACTGCATTCTATGGAATTTTGAAACATGTGATCCACAAGAGAATCAAGTGGTGTAACTGGAACCATCCTAAATAACCTTGTCATTTTAGTAATTTATGTATTTGGCATTTGTTATTTAAATCCACCTTTCCACAATTCTGTCATGAAAGTCAATGGGATTTTGAGTTCACACATATAATTATGTTGTAGCCATTATCACAACATGACTTATTCATTTCACAGGGTTCGATGCACACTGTATAATGGTTTGTGAAAACTAAAGTTAATCACAGCTCAAATAAATGCACCATTGACTTGATGTCACAAACAGAAAAATATTCTAAGATTTAATTAGGAAGTCCTATTTCTTTGAGTTCAGATATTCTGTTTGTTTTTTCAAACAGATAATGTAAAAAAGCTACTCTGAGATAGTCTGAGAAGTCACCAAATAAGAACTTGATGAAAGTTTGGCAACTGATTGCAGCTACTAAATAGCAGTCTGGTATTGAGATGTAACAAGTATGATGCTCGAGAAAATGGCACAACATTAGGGAAATCTCACAAACAACTGACCATCTTATCATCTTGGATATTGAGCTGATGGGCTGCTGCTCAGAAATCAAGCCATGATATTGGTCCACTTCCACATCTGATGTTATTAAAGACGTTCTCGGGTTGATTGGATGAAATAAGATTTTTCTCTGCCAGCTATCATAAGCATTGGCTGAGAGCGGTATAGATGTTCTGCAAATGAATTACTGTGAATTACTGTGAAAGACTTGACCACAGGTTTTTTTCTGTCTTCTTCAATCTTTCCATCTGCTTAGCTGCTTTCAACCCCAAAGCCTGAGAAATATAGACATCCAAACACTCTCATTATCAAGACAACTACTCCCCTACTGACTGTAGTCAGAAATAAATACTTGGATAGGCCAGTCAAAGCCTGTCCAATCTCTCATCTTCCTCATTAAAGCGCAGAATGAAAGCGAATAACAGCGGCACACAAAACACAAAGGCCAGACTGTTTTTCACATATTGCGCTGATTAGCACAAGAAGAGGCCTCATTTTTTTGCGCTTTCAAAATTTGAAATGGTCGCCAGGAAATTGGAGCAAAAAGTAGGCTGATACCTTGGCCGGAGCTGCAATTTTCTTTAATTTAGTGCTGCTTTGAATACAGTTTTGCTTGAATCCTTTGTTTGTCTGCTGTCTGATTTATATTCATGCTTCTTAGGTGTCCGAAAGGTGCGATTATGTGTACGTCAACGGAAAGGAGACGCGTGGGAGAGTGCGAATGATGGTGAACTTTACCTACAGTTACCTCAGTGCTCAGCTGGAGGTGAGCGTGTGGATGCCTCGTCTCCCCCTGCAGATTGAGATGTCTGATCCAGAGCTCAGCCAGATAAGAGGCTGGAGAGTTCCTGCAGATGCAGCCAGCCAGAGGTTAGCGACATATGTTTACACTGCAGTTCCTGATGCCCAATTCTGACTTGTTGACTGTTTCCGTTTCTTTTGATGACCTGCTTACATCTTATTTTAAAAGAGACCCATATCCAATATCTGCATTTACGCTATACACTTGGTAACCCAAGGTAGGTGTACTGACCTGGGAAAGCTTAGGGTGAAAAGGAAGTAAAAACAGGTACGATTTCCAATGGACGCAGAAAAAATGATAATACAAGCTTTCCGCATCTTTAAGAGTTAGCAAATCATTGGTCTCTCAAAGTGGAGAAAAAAAGGGAGATTCCTTGTTGCAGAATTGGTATTGAAAAGAGTCTTGTGATTGCTGTTGGTGTCCACCTGAGTCTTTCACCATCATCGCTTTTCCATTGGCTGGGGAATATCCGATCTGTCCTCTGACGCAAATGCACGTGTCCAATTTATATCAGATTTATTTCCTCATATGAATGAGGCCTAAAACCGATCTCAGAATATTAGAATCAATGTGCTTTTTTTCCTGCTTACACGTTTGTGGGCCATATTGGATCACATAAACCATGTAATGTAAATACAGCCTTTTTAATAACATTTTACAATTTATAACTTTCAAAACCCAGAACTCCAAAACAATCAGATGGAACAGTAGAATTCATTTACACATCAGTGAGAGTCGATACTAGTATTTCTAATATACTAATCCTAAAACTATACTATAGCCTAAAGTTGAGCATAGATTAAGTGGTACCATAGATTTTGAAGTCCAAAAAAGTGCATCCATCCATCATAAAAGTAATCCATCCGACCCTAGAGAGTTAATAAAGGACTTCTGAAGTGAAGCAATGCGTTTTTGTAAGAAAAATATCCTTTTTGTTAACTTTAAAATATAATCACTGGCAACAGTTACGGCCATGTGCAAGTGCAAGCTTAGGTGAGAGTAGACGCCTCTCACGATTCAAACAAATAAGGCTGAGCAACAAACTCAAGCTCTTCTTAATGAAATTCTGGTTTTAGACTTATAATTCATGACCGATGTTTTGTTTTGCTTCCACGTTTATCGGTACATCATGTGTCAGGTCAGATTTCATTTTATGATGGATGGATGCATTTTTTGGGCTTTAAAATTGAAGGTACCTTTCAGTCCTATTATTAAGCTTGGAGGAACCAGGATATTTTTTTAATTAAAAGCTCTGAAAGAAAAAAGTCATATAGACCTAGGATGGCTAGTAAAGTAAATTATGGGATAATTTTCATTTTTGAGTCAGCTAACCCTTTAATTTGTGTAGCACCTGCACTCTGCATTTCTATCCTAAAGTGTATTTTTAAATTTCCTTTTTGATTCAGAGAGAGGACAAATAATAGATCTTTATTGGCATCATGGCATATATTTACTGGTCATATAATTACAATATCATTATAGCAGTCTTCCCCATGATTGTGTAGCCTACAGAACCAGAATGAGTTAACTAGTTTGAGTTAATTAGCTGATTAGAGTATGGCACCAGGTGTCTTCAATATTGAACCTTTTCACAATATTCTAATTTTCTGAGATACTGAATTTGGGATTATCCTTAGTTGTCAGTTATCATCATCAAAATGAAAAGAAATAAACATTTGTAATATATCAGTCTGCGTGTAATGAATGAATATAATTTACAAGTTTCAGTAATAATTATAAATACAAATATAATAATAATAATAATTTTTTTGAATGGAATTACTGAAATAACTTTTTGATGATATTCTAATTATATGACCAGCATCTGTATATACTATCCACATTTATTCACAATTTAGCTCTTAAAAAATATGCCTGTAAGAACTAAAAAGGTGTTTTCAAGGTGTTTCTTCTATGGCATTAATGTGAAAACACCTTTTAGTTCTTACTGGCATATTTTTAAGAGCTAAATTGTGAATAAATGTGGTGCAAAACTTCACACTAACATTATAAGTGGAAGTTAGGTTTGAAATGAAAAAAAAAAGTATTACATGACCCCTTTATACTTTTAAAAATAAAGAAAGAAGCAAATTATGGAGCAGTTTTTCAACCTTTTTTCACTGTAGAAGGCCATTTGTACACTGCAAAGTTTTTTTTCGTGGATGTTAAATGTTCCTCAAACTTTATTTTTGAGGGTTATTATTATATAACATGCATAAATTATAACTGAATTATCCAGTTTTATAATCTTTAACTGAGCAGAAACTATCCTGCACAACCCACACATGTTATGCAATATGGTTCTGTTGGTATTTTGAAAACTCAACCATTTCTTACATTACTGTAATAACTCTCTGAGTACTGCACAGCACTAATAATTCTCCAGTTCTCTGCCCTGTCTCTATCAACCCTCCCCTCAGCCGTTCTCATGCTCTGATGTTCCTTGGTAACACCAGACGAGTAGCGGAGCTCCCTCCGGAATGCATGATGGAGGTGAGGGGAGGATGCGGACGCTGACTTTTTAATTACCGCTGGGTCGTATTCAGACACACCTGCCTCTGACGCACTAGCACCAGACGATGTGCAGGTTAATGTTGCCGTACGCTTTGGATATCAACAAGATAATTTTTAATTACTCTTCCACCAGAAACAATCCTGCCAGATTGACTCATGCATGATAATTGAGAAGAGGATGACGGAAGACGGATAGATTGAGCAGTAGAAAAATTGAGAGGCGTTGAAGAATAAGTGTGGCTAATAAGTTATTTAGTTGTCATCTGTAATGTGTGGTCGACAAGAATTAAATCTGTGGATTGCACACAGATCGCTTTTCCATGTTCCACCAATACAAAGATACAAATGTATTTTCGGACCAAACCTCCTCTTGTACCAGCCCACTAGGAATTTCAGTATCTCTGAGCTTCCTCTTGAAAAAAAGAATTCACTTTGTAGCACCTTTGTAAAATTTCCTTACGGGCTATGAAACTGTATTATAAATTTTTTGGGAAAAAAAAATAAAATAATATATATATATATATATATATATATATATATTTATATATATATATATATATATATATATTATATATATATATATATATATATTTTTTTTTTTTTTTTTTTCTTTTTTTTTTTTCTTGTGACAGTTGAATTATTTAGCCTTTTTTTCTTACATATTAGCAAAATCCAATCCACAATTCAAGTTCACTCGGCGGCCATCCCCAGGCAGTTCTTTCCTATGCATGAAAAATAGACATGCAATAGACATGCAAGTACAGCCCCTATCTATTTGAATGAGGAAAGACTGTTTCTCAATGTGGTTTGTCCTGATATTAGTGATCAGCAAACCATTGTGTCCCTCACAGCATCACATGCAAGTCTCTGTTATGCAAGTATCTGTTATGCCATTTTGTTTCTAATTTACTAATTTAATGGCTTATTTTGATGTTGTGAATATTCCATGTAATGTGTTGCCACATGCAGGAAAAAAAAAAAGAAAACTTGAAATTGAAGATGTTAGAAGATTCACAAATGTTTTCTTTAGATGGTTGGTTTAAATAATGTATTTAAAGGGATAGGCCACCCAAAAATGCTCACCTTCATGTCACACCAAACATCACGGCCATGGACTGTTGGCTGGATATCTGATCCATAAGGCACACAAAATGGGAAACACTTTGAGAGTTTTGAAGTCGTCATCTGATTGGTTGAATTCTGCAGGATTTCCGGGAGACGTGTGTGTCGTGTTTTTTAATGGTCCGCCTGGAAACTATGCCATCGTGATGCCAACCCTCTCATGGAAGAAGAAAGTTGTTGTGTTTACAATTGTGACACTGAGCACTTATCGGCACCATTGTTGCAGTAAACTTGCACAATAATCTTGAATGAATAATTTTTTAGATGCACTGTAATCATAGGGACATCTACTTTACATTTTAATACCCCTAAATATGATGCGGAGCAAAATTATGCGATATCCAGACCTTTGGTCGTCAGTCTGAACTCTTGGCGAGCGAGATTACTCCAAACCTATATGGGTTTTTTCTTCTGTGGAAGACAGAAGATGATATTTTGAAAAAAAATTGTTTTTTTTACAATGAAAGTCAATGGGATCCAGGGCTGTTTTGGATTTCGAAATAACTTCTTTGATGATCTACAGAAAAAAGCAAGTTATGCAGGTTTGGAACGACATTATAAAGAATTGTAATTCTTGACTTTATAAAGTGGTATTCATCAAAAAGCCCATATTTACTCATATTTGGCACTTCGCGAGTCTTAATATTACACCCTGGCTGTATCATATGTGCCCTTAGTTCGAGGTCGAGTCTGTCTCAGGTAGCAGTTTGATTACATCTGTGAGAGCGGTAGACATGCAGTTTTGTTGTAAGACTGGAGCTCATTACTCCTGAGACCTCTTGTGACCTGACATTCCTCAGCTGAGTGCCGCCTGCCCTGTTTATACACCTGTGTTCTGTAAATGTCATACTGTTTCAACCGTTGGTCAGGCGTCGTTGCATAAATGTCTAAAAGAGCGTGGCCTCCCCACCAGTCAGAGCCACCATGTTAACCTGCCACTGCTGTTTTTTTTGTTTATTATTTTGTATGGTTTTGACTCATTAAAAATAATGGAACAGTCAGGGCTGCCCACCATTCACCTGGTCTGGATTGTTTGTGTGCGTAGAGAAAATGCATAAATAGAATGTGAACAGGGTTTGTGTTTACAGCCTTTTGAAACATCTTGCCCATTACAAGAGATTGATCATCACTGCTCTACACACACACACACACACACGCATTGGGTTTCCATGTGTTATGGGGACTTTCTATAAACATGCACCAAAAAGAAAATTCTTGGTCGAAACCAAAAATTCAGGATACACTTGTCCGAAAACCGAAACCTGAAAATAAATAATAAATTAACAATCAATGAATTAATCAAACTTATTTAATAATCAACACTCAAATAGCTAAAACCGAGTTTTTATATCAACTCTTTAATAATAAAATTGATTCTACTCCTAATTGTTGGTGAAAAAGAATTGAATGACAATAAACTGTAATAAACATTTGGACTGATAAACAATTAAATGACAATAAACTGAAAGAACTTGTTTTCATGATAGATTTAGGCTATTTAGGCAAACATGCATTAAATAATGAAGACATCTCTAACAGGTTAAGTAAAAATATAATGAATATGTAATAAAATGCATATGCAGTGCTTTTTCACATCTTTTTCAACCATTTTAAGTATTTTTTTTTTCTTTTTTGCTTTTCTACTTGTTTTTAAATGTGTCAACTAAGCAAATTAAAAGTTTTACTAAAGTTTAAAAAATTAGCAGGTCGATTTTTATTTATAGAATATAATAGAGAATGTTATATGTTTGAAACTTATCTTTGTTTTCAACCATGTACATTTTCCCACTGATTTATAATAGAATAGAATAGAAAATGTCAACTTTTTTTTTTATTTAATTTGATTTTTGTATTTGCTACCTGATTTTAAAAGAGTTTCAACCTTTTTAGATTGAAAGTGCATGTTTAATTCATTTAATTTTAGTGGCTTGATTTTTTTTATAAAATGTTTTCTAATCTATTATTTGTTTTCAACCATATAATTTTCTACACTGATTTTGCTGTTTTTATTTTTATACATGCTTTATATATGCATTTTTCACTTAAAATGTTTTCATTTTAATGGGTTGGTTGTACTAGAATAGAATTGAATTGAGTAAGAGATTGTAACACTATTTAATCCCTGGTTGAATCTTTGGTGGCTCTGTTCACAACAGGTTTGGAGAGGATGATGGGGATGAAGGAGCCAAGAAGGACCGGAGCTGTGGTCCACAGTACCAAAGCACAACCGTCCGTGTCCTCACACACTTTGAGGCCGAGCCAGAGGAGTGGCAAGGCCAGCCAGACTTCCTCTTGGGCAGTGATTGGCAGGTGGATGTGACCGAGCTGGTAAGGGACTCGTTAAGGGTGGGGGATGAACGCGTGGCCAAACTGTCAGAGGAACAGGTTCTGATCGGTCTGAACACTGGCACCACCAAAGTTCAGGTGAGAAAATACAGTATGTGTGATCTAACCTCTGTACCAACATGTACCATAAATCAAAACCTACTCTGTAAAAAATGGGCGTGAAAGTGGTTGCATGCATTGCTACAGTAATCCAATAATCTTTGGATTTTCAGCATTATTAAAATTTGATCCATGATTCATTTGTTATAACGTATTATGCGATTTCCTCAACGCACCATGACCAGATATGCCCATGTCGGAGGAACAAAACTGACAGTTTTCAGCTGACTAAGCCGCAGTTCCCTTGTGTTTATACTGCATGAATAAAATCTGACGACGTCCTTGTTTTCATTGGAAAGCCAGGCTGTCATTTGTCAATCTCTCCATGCGGATGAGAGGTGAATCAGTCCAAGTTGTGATGTGACACGTGTACACTGTCAGACGAGAAATAGACAGCATTTCTCACTCTCCTCTGTCACAGCTTCTGTGTTGTCTATCTGCACATCTCACAGCTCCTGTCACAAACTACATATTCCTTTATTAAGGCCAACTAGTTAAGTGTTGGTCTGTGAATACACACATTGTTTCTTATAGATGTCACATATATTTTCACACACATAAATGCACCTGCTTGTCAAGCAAAAATTGCCATTAGAGTGCTGTCTAACAGCAAAAGATATACGCCAGAGCCATAGGTGGAGAGCGCTTCTTCGATTTGATCCATTTGCTGAAAATTAAAATCAGATAAGAAGCCCGGTAATGGTGGGATGGAATATGTTGAGTCTGAAAAGCAGTCCTGTTTTATAGATCAAGATGCCTGAAATCCACAACCCACCACTTAACCATGGCCAAATTACCAGGTTTCCACCTTGCTATTAGACCAAACTCAGAATTACATTTCAAAACGTGCCCTTCTGTTTATGCAGTTCATTAAAACTAAATTGAATGACTAATTACTTGCCATTAGAAGAGGTTTTAAAAACAGAGCAAGAATTGGTTTTAAAGTAGACTATTTGGAAGAAAAGATTTGTTGAAGTAGCGTAGCAAGCACTAACTTTTATTTTATAGATCTATTTATAAAAAGTGGAGCACTGGGGCAGCATCTTACGCAATATTGGGTAAGGCCCGAGGCTTCTCTTGCTTATTCTTATTTTATGTCTAATTAATAAATCTCTCAATTCAAATGGCAAATTAGGAATGCGCTTGGAATAAGAGCAGGATATAAAAACAGGATAAGAATCATTTCTCTACCTAAACATGGCTCTATTTTAGAGTGAAAAACGGTTTCCTGTGGACTTCCAGACAGTGTGCAAATGATGGTTAGAAGAAAGTGCGGGCGGTGTGCGCTGGTGACAGTGGAAGTCCCACTTACAGATCGGAAGTAAATGGCTTCTGACACTTCATTATAACATAATGAATGCGGAAATATGGAGGTGGCTGCTTTGCTATTAATTGGTCCAGATTAGAAGTCTTCTCATCACATTTCATATCGAAGTCATTTCCATGCCTGTGCATCAGATATTGCCATATGGCTGAGGGTGGACAGTTGTCACTTAGATTTTTGAAATTGTACATAGCCTGCTCATTTTTTCTTGTCACTAAGGTTGTATGAGAAACTAGGTGAGAATTTGAAGTTGTTTTACAATGTTATCAGAAGCATTTCTCTCTGTATTTTACCAGGTGTTGTCGCCATTGTCAGACTCAGTTCTGGCTGAGAGGATGATCCGGGTTCTGGATGATAAAGTCAGTATAACAGAGCTGGGTGTGCAGCTGGTCTCTGGCCTTTCCTTGAACCTCCAGCTCAGCCCAGGAAGCAACCGGGCCATCATTGCCACGGCTACGACACAAGAGACCATGCACAATGTTAATCAGGTAGTTTAATTAAACTATTTACAGTCAATAAAATATATATATATATATATATATAAATTATATTTTAAAGGGTTAGTTCACCAAAAATGAAATTTCTTTCATTTAGTACTCACTCTCGTGTCGTTCGAAACCCCTAAGACCTTCGTTCATCTTTGGAACACAAATTAAAATATTTTTGATGAAATCCAAAGTTTTTTTTTAATCCCCATTGAAAGCAACATAATAACCATCATTCAAGGTTTGTTAAAATGAAAGTAAAAAGGTAAAATAAAAGGTTAAAACTACAGTGGTTCAACCTTAATGTTAAAACCCAAAATATCGTAATTTGTGTTCTGAAGATGAACGAATGTCTTATGGGTTTGGAACAACATGAGGGTGAGTAATTAATAACAGAAATTTCATTTTTGGGTGAATTAACCCTTTAATAATAATAATATGCTTTATTATTATTTATTGGTTATTATCATTGTTATTATTATCAATTAATTCAGCAATAAATAAATAGATTATTTCTTGATATTTCATTCATTCATTCATTTAGTTGATCGATTGGTTTCTAGTTCTGAATCCTGGGTAACTTGGCCCTCTGTGAAGTCTCATTTCACTAAATTTCAACACCATGCAGTTAAATTGCAAATTGTATTCTGGTGTTCAGGTCACAATATTGCATCCTTCCATGTCCATTTCTCAGAAATGTAGGATTATTTTATCCATGAGTAGGTGCAATCACTATAATCACTGTCATTATGGACAAAGTTGTTTGACACGGGCCGCATATTGATGAGGGGCTGTGGTTTGTTTGTGGATCATGCTGATCGGGGCTACTTATTCTGAGTGATCTCACATTTAAAACCCTTTCTGATTAGGCTGATTTCACTAATCCTTTGCATCGGCAGGGGTTTCCCCTTTCCTCCACATTAATAGACATTAAATGGGCAGATTGGTTGAATCTCCCACTGATCAGTGCATCTGTTCACTTTGAAATGTGGTTTTGAAAGCATTTGAATTGTCCAGCATTTGAGTTAAAAATCACGCATACCTGACATGAGAAAAATTTGCATCAGAGCATTTGTTCATGTTGTGTTTCTCTTTCAGGAGTCCCTTGTCAGTGCGTGGCTTCTGTTCAGCGATGGCTCCATGACCCCTCTTGACCTCTATAACCCTGCACATTTCGTCCTAACTGCCACCTCGCTGGATGACAAGGTGGTATTGGTGAAAAAAAGCACCACCTGGAGGTGGCCAGTGGTAGTGGCTAAGGGTGAGGGACAAGGTATGTTGGTCCGACTGGAGATGTATGGACCTGAATCGTGCCTAAAAACCAAACGTCGCACACTTCTGGCTGCAGGCAACGCAAACGTCCATGTGAAGTTCGGCCGTGGCGATGAAACCGGGAACAGTGCGAGCGACAGGAGATACAGGCCCAATGCCCCATACTATGGAGGTTCAATCTCAGACATGGAGGCTGGAATCATGAACCGAGGAGCTACCACCATCAAAACCTCCATTCCAGGGAAACCAAGCGGTGACAGGCTTTCAGCTGGTGATATTCCGGTTGATTTCTCTGAATTCCCAGCTCAAGGAGACCTTCCATCTGGACATAACACAGAGGATGACTTAATGCAGACTCGCCGTGGGCTCTCAGATCTGGAAATAGGCATGTACGCCCTGCTAGGTGTCTTCTGCTTGGCCATCCTGGTATTCCTAATCAATTGCGTCTCCTATGCCCTTAAGTATCGCAACAAGCAGCTCCCATTGGAGGGCCAGGAGACCATGGCTCACGCCCATGACTGGGTTTGGTTGGGCCATGACGCGGAGCTATTGGAAAGCCAAGCGGGTTTGTGTCTCGATCAAGAGGAGCTGGGCGGGACCATGGACTCCGGGCTGGGCCTGGAGGAGGGTAGTCAGCTCCTCAATGGCCTTTCTTCCCAGAAGAGCGTGCAAGGCCAGGTCCACAGGTCGGCCTCTGACTCAGCTTGCACTGGGAGAGATCACAAGAGCGAGTCCATAAACTCACCCACTACCAAACGGAAACGAGTCAAGTTCACCACTTTCAGCCATAGCAAGCCCAGCAATGGCTGCCCGTCCATAAGCCCGCTTCTCATTGGTCAGAATGACATCAAATGGGTTTGCCCAGACATCGAGCTCGGGGACTCCAAAGAGCTCCGAAATTACATGGAAAGGTTAAACGAAAATGCTACTAAGAACATCGCATAGTGGGCTTGAAGGTATTTATGTATTTTTCAGACAAAAGCGTAGCTCACCCATATGCCTTCTGGATAAGGTGGTGGTTGATGGTGTTGGGGTGGGGAGGGGAGGGGAGGGGGGGTTGGCCTGACTCTACTGCACTCAGACAAACTCACATCTCACCATGAAAAGGCAAGCCATTCATCTGGTCTTGTTTCCATGGCAACTGTCATGAGGGTTCATCATCAGGAAAGAAGGAAAACAGAGATGGTTGTGAAACTGCTGAGAAAGTGAGAACATTGGATTATGAGAAATGTTTCAATTGAGATGTCTATATTTTCTTTTTTTCGAAGAGGAGGATATTCCATTCTATTTTGAAATATATATATATAAATATATATTTGTTTTCTTTTTTTTTCTTTTTTTTCTTTCTTTTTTTTTATTTATCACACTAAAGCCTGGTTGATGGTGGTACCTTTTAGTAAGTGAATATCTCAAAAAAAATAAAAAAATAAAAACACTAAGAGCTGACATTTAAACATATCAGTGGCACGCTGAAAAGTGAAGCATTTCCGTGAGTTGAACATAGACTAGCTCTGACGATGAGTGAGAACACCTTTTGTAGGGTTTTACATATTTTTATACATCTCTATTCTTGTCCGTGTTAGTGCGTCTACTGTATTTCTCAAAAGACTGACTCCTATATGTAAAAGCATGTGAATTCAAAGTATGGACGAAAAAATGTCTATTTTGGAACTTTTTCCACCAACAGTTTGAATCAACATGTATATACAGAGGAAGACTTCTGGGAAAACAGGCAGATAAATGACCCTCCACGTCTCTTTGAGAGGTGTTGAGCAAATTGTATTGTTGTAGGTAGTGTTATTAATATTGTACAATATGTTGTTTACAGTATTAGAATGATAGATGATATGCACTCCAATTGCTTATGTATGTGTGCTATAGCATTTTGTTTTATTTTGTTATTTGTTTCTTTTGTTCCATTCTACTTAGTTGTCCCCTTACAGTGATTGCAGTGTAGAAAAAGAAATATCTAACCTACCTAAATGAATGTTCCACAGATTAGCCCAATAATTACATTAAATTTAACTAGATCTGATGAGTTTGGGACTGCAATCCTGAGGTATTGTGATCGATGCAGCGGAGAGACTTGCATACTTTGGTAAGACAACCACAGAGCAAGTTACCTGTGGATAAATTGATTAGTCAAACACTCAATCTATATTTGCGAACCATTTCTAACCATCTTAAAAGACGTAATCAATACCCAATTACCCTTAACTCAATTTATTTCATAAACAATTCTTAAAGATAGCGTGTGCAGACTAATTCCTCGTCCAGGTGTGTTGGCATGAGATCCGATGCAAAGGTCTAATTTAAGACTGGATTAATTAGAATAAAGTCAATAAATTGTATTAATTACTTCTCTCCGCTGTTCGCCGCTCGCCTTGTATTTTATGAAACGTAAACAAGTTCTTGAACACCACAGAGGAATTATTGTGCATCTTCCAGTGTTCAAGGCGGTCTGGTGTTGACTTGGAATACAGAGTGATTCTATCAAGTCAGTACTCTTAAAAAATGTTCCCCTTATATGTGATCAGTCAATGTTTGTTATGTAGCATTTGAGTTACTTTTTAGAGTATGAGAAGTGTTTTTATTATTTAATTGTAGTCTGTTTTTTGGGCTTAAAAGCACTGCCTATTACCATAAACGACATCAAAACCATATTTTAATTTATGCAGTATATCACTGTTTTCTATTTGTATATTAAATAAAACATCACATCCTGCTTTTCCACTTTTCCACCAGTTGATGGCGCTGATATCAAACCCCAGCTGGCTCAAAGGGGTCATGCAGGTTTGATGGTCATTCTCCTTGACAGGCGCATGACCCATGTTTCCAAATAAAGGTTACATCTTTAAAACTGCTGAACTATATTGTAAGTGTGCAAATACAGTGTTGCGACTCAACCTTGCAGCATATAAATGGTTTCAGAGCAGACTATAATTTTACCCCATTGCACTGCAGTAAGCCACAGGCTTAACGAGTGTTGTTGCAGTGTCTGAGCACCCTGTAGCCTATTCAAAGGTTTTTGCATACACAATAGCTCTGGATGTGAGAAATAGTCAATTTCTTCGGTCCAGCACATTAAAGGCTCATTAGTGCTAAACTATACAGGCAGGATCCCAATGCTGGTTGGTGCTGCTCCCTCCCCTCTGAGACAGGCCAGACTAATTAATGATCAGCGCGGAGAGCCTTTACTCCATGTTAATGTGACATTACCATGCAACCCTTCGCGCTAAATGATTGTACTCATTTAAATGACAGTGATATGACAATTAACACCTTCTTCATAACATGTGACAAAGAAGCGTGGCCCCACCCCATCCATCTCCGTGCACGTGCCACTTTTTGACACGTATTCTCAGAGAATGTTTCACAGCTTATTGATATTCCCATGTTCGTTTATCTTTCATTGTTATAACTAGACCGTAAGCAGATGAATGGACGACAATGTCAAGAGCCATGGATTGTTTTCCTTTTTTTTTTTTTTTTTCAAAGGCACGACATTCAGCGCATAACTTTATCCAAGGTGGCGACTGAAACAATACAAGCTCATTAGCGGAAATCATACATGCACGCGCTTAATATCGTTCCCGGCGGGACGAGCCTTTTCTGAGATCCAAATTGAGAGGCTGCTCATTTAACCCCCTGAGGGATGCTTCTGGAATTGGGTCTGTTTTCTCCTTTTATCTCAGCTGATATTTTGGTATTTGGGTCTCTGTTTCTTGCGTCTCGGAGGAGTTACACTCTAAATTAAATCATGACATTAGCTGGTGTCTGTCAGGAGCCTATATTAATACGGCTAATGTCATAAGCTGGTTATTATATGTACGAAATGTTTCTTTCTTTGAGCTCCAGATTTTATGAAACAATGGATGAGAAACTAACAAGACCTCTCAACCTCCTATTAGCCGAGTTTTCACCAAGAACATCTTCTTCTAGTTAAAGCGTTGGCGTTGCTGTAAATGTCAACAGTTGTCGGTGTAATGCCAGCACGCGCAACAGATGAACGCGGTCAAAGCTTCCGACGGGAAAATAGACACATGCTTTTTAAAAATGAACGCAGTAGGCCTAAGGTAAAACACCCGATATTTTCCACTAACCGGTTTACAGCTCTATTACTTAACAATAAACCGTTCGAGACTATCTTGTAAATGTCTGTCAATTCCGAGTCATGAATCAGTCTGGCCATTTCTGCAGAGTCCGTGATATGAACATCGAATTGGCACAGAAGCGCATGCTCCATATATTCTGTATGTTTCGCCGTGTCTAACGCGCATAACAACAACCCATCTCTGGCCTGCTTTTATCTACTTTTCAAAGAGCAGCTTCTCACTGTTTGACGTCTAGTAACAGCGTGACAGACCATAGTAAAGGAGTTGATGGAAGCACAGCGTACACACCAAAATGTTGCTCCATTTCACTATTAAAGCTGAACCAAAACTACAAGCCTTCTATGTCAGCTATATCTTACCAAGAACATGGCTTGTTTTTGTTTTTTTTCCCGGATAGTTGTGTTAGTCTGTCCTTCATGTGGATGTCAGACATAATTAAAAATGAGTCTGGAAAATGTGTGAATGCTGAAAAAGAATTATGTGAGAATTGTTTTCAGTCTTGAAGTTGCATTATCTGCCAAGAAACCAACATGCAGTGGCCCAGGGAGTATTGAGCCGTACTTAAAGATATATTTATTTTACTGCGTAAGTGCATTAAGAGAAGTCCAAATAACTCCTCTTTGTTCTGTAAATATACTGTTTTACAATTTAATTCCAAGGATTTATAATGTTTTGCTTGAAAAGTGTGGTTGCGCTATCTTTCTTTAAAAGTGCAATATGTAAAATTTTTGCCGCTAGAGGGCGTACAATCAAAAGAACAACAACAGTGGCGTAGCTTGAATTATGGGAACTGTCGTCTTCAACTCCGCCGCTGATTTAAATCAATCAGATGGGAATCGTATATCATGTTCATGGTAGTATTTTTATAAATGTTGCGCTTGATGACATGATTTTATTTCATTATAATGAATTAGCCACAAGGAAAGCAAGGTTTAACACTAAATTGGTTGTCATAGATGCTACTGCATTTGTCCAATTCATTGGTGTGATAACGCTGCACAGTTTTACGTGTTCAAAACAATCATAGTAAAAGTACAGTTAAACGTACCCACATCATTTGCAAAAAGGCTGATTAATATTTATGTATACTGTATTAATGTCCATTATCATGTCGGGTGAAGTGTATGGCATCAAACTAATCACAAACCAAATGCTATTACGCTGTCCTTAATAAACATTACTCGTACAGAATGCAACTCAATCACAGTTTTGGCATTTGTCACGTTTGATGTAGTGACAACTATTTCACTAAAGCTACAGTATAAACCAAAATTACAGCCAACAGTTCATAGCATGCCTTGATGTATTCGTAGTGAACATCTCCTCACAATTTTTCACATCATATGCACAGACAAGAACAAGATATTCAGACAAGTTTTCTGTCAGTAATGGAATCCAAATAGTATACTCACCTGTCTATTAAAACACATGGAAGGTCGGCGTCTCTGTCTAGTTTACGTTTGTCACGCTGTTCTCTCCATTTAGGAAATGCGACACCGATGTTGATCCTCGTTTTATTTCTCTTCTTGTCCCAAAATCTTATTGGGTCATTTGGTTGACGTGTACGTTTATGGGACTTGTCTTTGTTGACAGAACAGCTACAAACGGTAAAGAATAATTGTGTTCCTTAACAACAGCGCGAAACAAGCTAGTTGCTTGATAGACGCTACAACTACTATTTCCGCATTCGTCCATGAGACTCTGATGTCATGGATTCTACGGCAGTAAAAGCGGAAACCGAGGGTAACGCGGATATGACGTCATTGACAGGCTATTCCCACACACGTGCCGGAGCCTTGGTTAAAATCGCAATTTTTCATGATTTACAAAGACTTGGAAACATTTAGGATATTGTAAGTACTCAACTGAACAAAATATAAAACAGTGGTTTTTGGATATTTTACTGCAAAAAATGTTATATATTGCACCTTTAAAATCAGTGGCATTTCTTTATCTGCAGGTTACATCGTTAAACCTGTAGGTGGCGACGAGTGAATCATTTGAATCACGTGTTCAAACCACTGATTAATTTAAGAAAAGAAAGACGAAAGAAATGTTTTTAATGAGTAAAACATTGAATCAGTTGATTCATTGCTTCGTTCAGTGTCTGTCTGAGTGAGCCATTTGAATTATTCAGGAACAAAACAGCACTACTGTGTTGCTCTGAGACGTGTGGTGATTCTGCTCTAAGTTTGAAGCGGTTTTTGTTGACGGAGCAAAAATACACAAAGTAAACAGAAATAATGTGTCTGAATATTATGTTTATTGACCTTGTATAAAAGCAATATCATATTCCCCATCATGCTGCTAGTCCAAAGAAAACACAATAGACACTACATACAATAGCTATAAAATACAAAAGCTATAAAAATAGCTACTACAGCTACCATACACTGATAAATGGCAAATGCAGCCAAAATTAATGAAATGTTTATATTTGCAGCTGATCAGCTGGGGAATACGAGGAAAGCCCCCTGGCAGGGCCACCAGTGGTATGGACAAAAGCAGATTATTAGATCAATGATTCCTCTATTCAGTGCCTAGAGACCGTACATATTTATATTGAGTGTGGGAGGATTGTTTGAATGCACTGTGCATCTGCAATCGAATTATCAGACCACGAAAGAAGTCTCCAGTACACACTGTCTGTACAGCAATTATTTTGAAGGAACATAAATTGTTAGCGCACCTATACGCAGAGGCCTGTGGCAGAAGAAGGTGGCTCAGTATTTAATGGACCACACTAACAAATCCGATTATCTATGTCACTGTTACTCTGCTCTATAACCGTACCTCAGGGCTGGCCAATAAATCACATCGCTGTCTTCTGGCAACACAAAAGAGCTCACTTTGAGGCGCTGTAAAAACTGAAGCCATTAGCACTTGACTCAAAACGCACTCTTTTTTCTTTCTGTCTGCTTTCCGTCTCAGCGCTGTGGTCTAAATGAAAGCGGCTTTTCGGGAAATGGGGTTTGTAGGTAAGGGTTGAGAGGTTGCCATCAGGAACACATGGGAAAAGGCTGGCAGGTCCATTACTCAGCCAAAGTCAACTTGTCCCGCTGTTGGACGCACTGCTCATGATAGTCGCTCTCAAATAAAAGCATTTATTTGTTTCCATGTCAGTACCCCTCAAAGTGCTGCCGCTTGTCAGCTTGGGAGCAGATACTGAGGTAAATAGCAAGGGTCACTTCCCTGCTGTCTTTTCCTGTGGTTTTGTACAAGTGTAGATGACAAGCAAGCAGCTGTAGCCAGGAATAATGCTTGGATATATGTACATCAAAGTGTGGATAAATATAGGGGAGTCTCACTTTCCACTGCTGTGAATTGTTCTCTCAGTTGGTTTATTTTTCAAAGTCAATTTATGTATAGACAGATACCTTGAAGTCTCGGCTACCAAAAAAAAAAAATTCAACTGTTTTTGCCCAGGAAAAAAGAACGAGTTGACCATCTGTGATGCCCCAAAGACTTTGCCATGTAGATATCAATTACCAATCGAGGCCTGTGAGAATTACAGTCTCATTGTTTTCACATATGAGCGTGACTCGTGATTCAAAGTGAGATGCAGATTTTTTTTTTCATATGCACTCAATCAAAACTGTATAATTCTGCACAGCGTGTCTCTCCTTAAAATATGCTGCGTAACACTGTTTTATGAATACAGATAATGAGAGAGACCATGACTCAGATATGCACTGGCAGCTCTGAATTAATCAGTTTTCAAGATACCTCAGTCAAAAGATGTTTTTTTCCTCCTCAATCCTTCAGTCTCACTTTAAATCTGTCGTTTTTCTTTTCTTTTCTTTTTTTTTCCCTTTTCTTTTTTATTGTAAAGCCAAGCAAGTCTGAAACCGGGATATCAAAGGAATCTTAATTCGGCATTAATGCTCCCAAAACCACCAAACCTTTAGGTTCTCTTGACAGAAAATCTGAGAGTCAAACCTTGCATGCAAACCATCCATACAGTTCTCCTAAATCCAGTTATATTATAGTTATCTGTAGTTTTGCATATTTTGCATGTCAAAAATACTGCTATAGTATGCAATCTTGTTAGATGAGTATGAGATAAGTATTGAAATTACACATCTATATGAAGCAGCTGAACTAATATAAAATGATGTAAAACTGCTGGCCTAATCAGTTAAGCCACCTAGCAACCACACAGAACACCTTAGCAACTGCATAGCAACACCCTGGCAGCCACCCAGATAATGTAACCATTTTGGCAGTGAGTTTTGCATGGGCAAGCATCACTCACATAAAAGTGTAGTTTGTTGTCCCTGCCTGTGCATTAGTTTTTGAAAAAGTCTTCTTTCTTTTTTTTTGATCCCAGAAAAAGAGAGAGATGTTCAAAAACATATTAAGTCTTCACATCTTCCAAGAATATCAGAACATTAGCCAAGGTTTTGTTGTCATTCATGTCAAGCTGTGCATGAGATAATTGCTGTTATTCAGAAAAAACACTTCTAAAGACACTTTAAGAGAAATCATACTGTAAAATGGCATGTGGTCACAGATTAAAAAAATATTCAGTAGGCTCTCTCACACACTTTGCGCATATCTTTCTGTTATAGTTTTGAATGTTTTGTGTGCATGTGTGTATTTCATATGCTCTTATTTCGACATTCTGTTTTCGTGTTCTTAGCTGAGCCCAAAATTACTCTCTTTTTTCTATGGAACACTACATGGGCTCAATTCTCCTGGCAATGTATTATTGTATACAATAAGTAAGATTTTTTTTTTAAAGGGGGACCTATCATGCCCCTTTTTACCCCTTTCAGAATGTATCTGGGAAGTTTCAGCTCAAAATACATCCCAGATCATTTATTATAACCATGTTGTAAAAGTCAATTTTTGAGTGCTAGCAAAAGCATGCTGTGTTTGTGCATGTGTCTTTAAATACAAATGAGTTGCTGCTCCCTGCCCCCTTTCCAGAATAGTGCTTCATTCATATACTTGGTTTTGATTATCATCTATATTTGCGATCACGCTCAGGGACAGTTCTTCATTATGAAAGTTTATTACCTGCATGCATTTTGAAGCTTAAATTTCTAATTTATCTATTTCTGATCGCACGCATTTGAAACCTGCACAGAAAGCTGGCTGTCAGACGGCACGTCTCGTGAGTATTAAACTACATTCTCTTTCGCTTTTTATTTTGCTTAAACTGTCAAATACACATACAGTTGCCAAAAAACACTCAAAGTTCACACAGTCGGTTCCGTCTGTGAACGTAAACAGCAAGGACAGAAATCGCATGTGTGTATTAGATCTGTGGAGCATTCCCTTCGAAAACAAAACAAATCCACAGCGTCTTCAGTGGCTCAGATGACAGGAGTAAATGAAGATTGTTACGTTCACTCTTACATCCAGCAACAAAATGGCTCAATTGCTTAGCAGACTTGTCGCTACAGTTGCTCTAGCATGGCGGAGACAATGGCGGAAAATGAATTCGTTCTGCGTGGAAACTATGCTAATACTGCAGAATCCATCAGCAGTCGTGGGCGGGGCCTGTGCAAAGTGTGTCATTTGACACATGAATGGCTTAATCTGAGAACTGCTTATAATTTATGGGAATAAAAAAAAGAGTGGGTAAATTTTTATCATTATACAGTTGTTTACACAAATAGCCAACATGCATTTACATTCAAACGTGTAAAAGTGAATTTTTTTTTATTAGGTACCCTTTAAATGTTTTATAAAGTAGCCATTATGCTTCATTTACGCTGCATTTATTTGATCAAAAATACAATATTGTTATTCTTATTTTAAAAAAGGAAATAATATAATAATATACAATATTGTGAAATATTATAAAAAATATGTATGTTTTAAAAATGTAATTTATTGCTTTGTTAGCAAACCTGAATTTTCAGCAGACATTACTAATACTATAATAGTATGGGAATTTGTATGCAGCTACTTTCAATCACTAAATGCTGCCTGTGGCATTCATTATAGGGAATGCATGTATGTGTGCATGTGTGAGTGTATATATATATATATATATATCCCTCCTGTTTGGCTTTGCGTTGGTCAAATCCTTCCTTTTATAGGTTGTTTTCTTGCTGAGTTTTTATTCTTATTGTCCCCTTTTCATATTCTTGAGTTGTTATAGGCTACACTTAGATCCACTTCTTCTCACCGTCCCTATGCTACACTTAATTGTCATGCACATATTCACGCACAGCACAGTAGTGTGAAACAATGTACTTATGTCATTCTGTCACACACACGCAAAAACTTTTCTGCTAATACCAGCACTGTAAACTCCTACAACAAACTCTGACATTCATCACCCTCACACATTCCTCCATCTCCCTCTTACAAACATATGCACACAGTGTGGAGCAAAATGACATCCATAAAGAGATCAAGATGCCAGCAGCACATGAAAAGTCCATCCAGCCCTGGAGACGAAAGAGGCCACAGTGACAGCTGTGTGCGCCTTATTCCTCCTCCTCTTCCTCTCTTCCCACCATTAACTCTGAGCTACAGCAGCCTTGCTACAAGTCCCTCTATCATTTCAGCAGGTCTCTCTGTGTATTCTCGCGCATTCTGCCCCTAATCCTCTACAGTGAGAATCCAGCATCCGCACGAGTGCGAGGAAGTCCCGGCTTAACCCCCGACAAAGTTTTATCTTTTTAAATCTCGCAGAGGATTTGTGCGTCAATCCCTATATCCTGGGATTTTTCTACTCTCTCCTTATATATATATATATATATATATATATATATATATATATATATACACACTGTATGCCTTCTGTGGTGCGCAGGAGGAAAAGTGTGAGACAACAAAAGTTTTGTGTGCATCTGAAGGAGTGTGTGGACTCTTGTCATCCGTCTGCAGCTGAGTTGTGTTATTTTAGTATCTTTTACATGATATAATATAGCTTTCATTCATAATTTTAAATGAGAATTTTCAGTTTCCATATTAATTCTAGATGTTTTGGTTAAGTCTTTAATATTTCTAGATAGCTTTATTTTTGTTTCAGTTTGAGGAATTTTGGTACTTCAACTTAAAGTTGGCATAAAACGAGTCTTTTCTTCCCTATTGTGAAATGGCTTCTCGATAGAGAGAAAAAAAAAATGTAGGGTAGGGACTTGATTTTCTGCTTGGTCTGCGATCTCATGCGAGTGACAGGTTGCTGAAGGGAAGAGGTTATTGTCCCCGCCCCCACACCGGTGAACGCATCATCAGAGAAGAAATGTTTGCAAGAGGGAGGGGAAGTTATTTTAAACATTATGAAATAAAAAAAAGATGTACATGGAATCATGTGGAATCATTATTTCTAATACATTTTTTGTTGTTTTGTTTTTACGTTTTTAAATGTTAATCATTTATATTTGACTCTGTTTCAGCTTTATTTCAATTACCAAAAAACTATGTTTAATAGTTTTTGTTTTAGTTAACAATAACTAAACTGTTTGGGTGTTTTAGGATGGAGAAGGAGAACAGGGTACGAGAGGAGAGCAGGGCACAGCTGTTGACATCGTGAGCATGCGCAGATGTTCACGCGGTTTAATCACAGAGGAGTGGGCCATCATCATCATCATCATCGTTGCTGCGCAGGACCATCCTTGGCTGTGCTTAGGGTGGGGGCTGGGGTCACCAGCAGTGCAGCGACAGAAATCAGTAAACATCATGCAATTACCAATCGACTCAGACAAGGTAAAAAATGGCAGATGGCCCCTTAACTGAGACCAAGCGCTGTTGCGTGAGTGGATTTTTAACTAAAGCTGGATGAGAGAAATTAGTTATTTGTATTTTTGCACCGTTTTGCATCGTTTGCAATTGCAGCCTCGGTCCCCGGCTGTCTGCATAAAGCCTCTGTTGTCTAGAAAGCCGAGTAGGACTCAATTAGATACGCAATTTGAAGGCTTCGAGCATAATAGGATGAGCGAGGGGGCCGAATGTACTGGATGAGGAAAAATGATCAAAAACAGTGAGCTCGCCGGGTGATTTTTAAAATGATTATCCACTCATAAATCAGCAGAAGACATTTCGTCTTGTCACTTCAAATTAACAAATAAACCATTTGACCCTTCTCTTTATTACAATGAGAGCCGAGCAGACGCTCGTGATCAATATAGTGCCGAACAAGTCACTCATTTGTTTCTCAGGCAGTTTCAGGACATCGGGCGGCTCCGTCATTAACAACCCAGTCACGTCTCCGCTCCGTGTCCCAAGTAAATGCTGCACTGAAATGTGAGGGAGGAGGGGATGGATATTTTTTGAGGATGTTTGTGTGTGCAGTGGAGCAGAGAGCTGATGGGTAGTGCGCTCCAGACTGAATCGGACAGAGGGCGAGGCAGGGGGTGACCCGGCCTCAGCCCATAACCTGCCACGGCATTCGAAACAGACTACCACGGATCTTTTAAAACAATGTGAAAGCTTCACTGCAGGTTGGCTCTGTTTCCATACAAAGAATATTAATGCATTTTGAGGTTGGTGCCCCAGTAAGGCACTGTTGCACCTCAAGGGTTACAAAAGGTCAACTCTGCTGAGGACTAAACACTCTTTGCACTCTTGGTGGCATCAAATGCTGCCTTGGATTTTGAAATTTGCCAAAAGAGCTCAGAGCATATATCAAACACGACTCGAGTACGAGTTCTTTGGTATTCATAGATGCAAATGCTGATATCAGAAGTATTACGCCTCTAATGCTACATTCCTCAGAGGGATTATTTTAAAACTTTGTCTTTAGCCTTTTGTGCTTGAACAGTATCACTGCGGAACAAAACAAATTTAGTAAATGTCACACATTTTCAGTGGCATTTTCCATAATGGCCTCGCAGAAATAAACAAAAGACGTTAGGCCGGGCATATAATGAGGTATACAGGTATTCAAGCTGTATTCTGAGAGCCTAACGCTGCCGTCGGGTGGTGCCTACTGGGCCAGTTGCAGTGGCGCTCCCTTGGCTGTGGATTAGAGGAGCAGACGGGAGCTCTCTGGCCTGCACAACTCATTAGGTCAGAGCTAATCCGGCTTTTGCGGTAGGAGACCCTCAGAGTCTGAATGACCCTTTGGAAAGCTGGATGCTGCTGTTCCAAGCGCTGTATAAATGGGAGAGAGAGAAACAAAAAAATTCCCTGACACGAGCTTGGTCGTATCCAACTGCACGGAATGCCTCTCAATTAGTGCTCATTGATATGGGTTATCAGAATGATTGAGTAACTCTGCAGAGCGTAGTATACACAGTTGGGTCCAAATGCCTGAAATAATTGTAGTTTGCTTTAAAAAAAAGTGTAATTGAACTTTTTAATGTAATCATTTTTCATTGTTTTTATTCATTTCAAAACTTTTTAATGAACTCCTTTAATGACAACAGCACTCAAGCTACATGAACACATGAACGGTTGTGTAAAACCAAATTTGTGATTTAGAAATCCTAAATTGTCCTAATATGGATAAATGGAAGCCCATTTCTCCCGAAAGGTAATTGACATTTTATTTCTCATAAATATAATTTAATATCTCACATTGAGATTTTAATTGCTCTCATTTTTTCTCTGTTATGTGTGAATGGATTTGCATAGTTTATTGTCTGGTTAAAATTAAAAGAAAACTCTACATTTTCAATATTTTCATTATTTATTGCAGTGAAATAAATACTTGCTGAAATTAAGTGAACATTTTAATTGTACAGCATTTACTCAAAATCCCAACAAACATCTGAAAACAGTAAGTTTGCAGACTCATGTGAATGACAGAATCCATATAACTCAATGTTGTACATCAATGTCAGAAAAGAGAAACATACCACAGTGCTTTAACTCATTTATTCAATTTAGGCCAAAAGCATATGAAAATATTCCGAAAGATGTTAGGCCAGCGAGGTGAATTTGCAACCATAACTTCGTCTCATGCAACAAGACTCCTCAGACACAACTCAATTCTCTCGTGCACTTGGTGAGGTTCTCAAAAGTATTTACCTCTGAAATGCAGCTAATTTGTAAGCATACCTTTGAGGTTTGACAGCCAATGTGTGTGTGTGTGTGTGCCTGTTTGTTTGTTTTTTGCCTTTATGCTCCCTGTCAGCCACTCTCATGTTTGACAGTGGAGAAAATAACCTAATTACCATGCATCCAGATCATTTAAGCTGCTGCTCCCCAGTGGGACGCCTGCATGCATGAGCTAGTGGAGGTTCTTACTACAAAGGTGGGTGGTAATGAAGCCAGGGCAGATGCGCGCAGAGGGAGGAGGCTGTGGGTACTTATGCTAATCGCCAGCAAGCCTTGCCTGCAGGTAAGACCTTTAGGCCTTTGGAGACACTGGTCTAAGACACCGAATAGGGAAGGTCTCGGAGTGAGACGACAACGATGGCATACAGAGCAGTTCCTATCTGCGCTTGCTTCAGGATAGGCCAGCTCACGCCCCATAAAGTTTGACTGTGGCATATATGCTGTAACATTTAATGGAGCAAATGCCATATTGTTCGTGAGTGAACTGAAGGTGTTATTGCCTGGCAGCGTGTAAGCAATACCCGTGGCGTTTAGATTTACATTTATTCATTTTACAGACTGTTTTATTCAAAGCTACTTACAAATGAATGGTATAAAATTTACATGTGATGAATTTATTAAAGATTACATAATAATAACTTATTGACGATAAACATTATGAATGCCAGAGTATAAAGGCAGTTCAGCAATACCATAAGGGACAATTTAAGCAACTGACCTTTATGCTGCTGTATAATGTCACCGAACGCAGCAATGGGACTGGCTGGCAGGATATAGTCAAACCCTCTGGATATTCGCCACCATTACACCAACATTTCGCATAAATATATATAGGTCACAAGTTTTAGGGAAAAAAAAATTGACATTTTTAAAAAAATACCTCTCTTAAGCTCACCACATTTATTTGATAAAAAGATACAGTAAAAACAGTCATTGTAAATGGTGTAATTATAGATAATTACAAGAATTAATTACATACATTTTGAAATACCAGCATATAATTACATAAGTAGAATATAAAAACATGGGTAACACTTCCATGTTAGAATATTGGCTGTTTATCAGTATTTATTAAGCACATATTAAAAGCAATTCTTATTCTTAATACCCAATACCTAAACTTAACCACTACCTAAGCAGTAAATTAAGAGTTTATTGAGGAAAAAGCCATAGTTAATAGTGAATATGTGCTCCCCATACTAAAGTGTTAACAAAACATAAAAGTGCACAATAAGTGTGCCGTATCAATGATAAATGAAAGTACTTAGTAGTTATAAAATGGGACCTTTTTTTTTTTCAAAAATTCGTCTACATGACCGCTGTGAAACTCAAACACAGCATCACTGATATTTTAAACACTCCAACTGCTCCGTTCACTTTGCTGCTGCATTCATCTAAATGCCTTTTCACAACAGCAGAAGACTGATTGTTGTAGCCACACTATTTTGCCTGTTGCCTTTGAGTATGTAATTTTGCATTCATGGTAATTTGTTAGCGTGAAAGGGAAAGAGAATGAATTTCCAATGAGTTAATGGTACTTCAGGAAAAATCATGATTGTACATACATAAAGAGAGAGGGAGGCACAGAGACATACAAGATGGCAAAAGGGACCTAAAAAGATAAAAAGGAGAGTAATGTTAAAAACAGCAAGAGACCCATTTTCAAAAAAATCCAAAGATATACAGTGCCAAATGCAGATGAAAAACATCCAATGTCATTTAGTAAAAAATATGGTGGTTCTCAGATGAAGCGCCACTGGGTTCCATTTGCTGTGACATTTGATTGACCGTCATGTGACATATATTCAGAGTTGAGTCATTTCATCTTGCGTCCAGCTGCTGTCATAGTCAATGTATTTAAATGCTTTATAACTAAGGAGGAATCTTAAGTGGATCTTGTGCGTGACTCCTGATAAAGATGCACAAGCCTCCATTAGGCATGATGCATTCATTCACCTCGAAATTTTTACATTTAAATTATACTCATTACATTATGTCATTCAAACTTCTTCAAAAGGCCTAGAACTGTCTTTAAGACAAACCGATTTTACCCACGGCGTCGTAGTGCTTTCATTATTCACACGCTGTTACTGGTTCCTCAAGTGCAAACCATCCCCATCCTCCACCTCTGTCGCAGAAACTTCCTGAGACAGTTAGACACCTGTCTGTGTGTCCCCAGCGGGTGTCATAACTTCAGATGCCTCAGTCGGCAGACCCCCCGCTGCGGCCAATACAGCACACGGCCTCCTTGATCAGCCAACACAATCCTGTATGATTCCTGACGTCTCCTGGCTCTGCCGCACTGCAGCCTGTAATGAGAGCCAAGTGTGTGAAACTCCAGCCCTGGCGCCTCATCGCCTTTCCACCATCGCCCATACATTCCACATGCATCTCGTCAACCCATGTCCTGCTTATTTTCTACCAAACACTTCAGACTGATTGCCATCAAGATGTCTCATTTTCACATTTCACATATGCCTGCCAAAGAAGGCCACCAAACTTCTTCACCTGGAGTACTACCAAGAGAATAGCTAGGGACAAAATGGATCATTTTCAAGGCACTGTACAAAATGGATGTGCAGCAAACATATGGCATGTATAGCTTCCCAAAAAAGGTAAACCGGTCTTATAACGGCACGCTAATGAAGTGGTTGTATCTTTGATGCATTGATCAAATATGCAAAACAGGCAGTTCCAAAAAATAATCAAGCTTTTTAGCTTGATTCTTGAGTGCACTTTTTGAACACCCTCCCAATCAGCACTGGAAACGCCAATAATTACCTCAACAAGGGAGCAATGAGCATCAAGGTCAAGCGATTGTGTTTTGAGGGAGTGTGTGATAGTCCGGGAGTAGACGTTAAAGTACTAATGTGTTTAATCTTGTTTAATCATTTAAACTAAATTACTGACAAAACGTTGATATACTAATGGGCTTTTATGTATTCTATGATAATGTGTATTATGCCAATGATTAAAGTCACAATAAGTATTTTTTCACCTCTAGGGGTCGCTAAACTCTTCAAAACAATAACGTAGTTGGATGACACAGCGAATGAGTGGAACATGGAACTTCTTGTCATGGCTATATGAGACTTAATAAGCTAGATCAACATTAGATTATCATACTGAAGTGTCATCATACAAAGAGTTTGAGGTGTTGACTTGGCCGCCAAATTCCCCAGATCTCAATTCAATCGAGCATTTGTGGGATGTGCTGAACAAACAAGTCCGATCCTTGGATCTACTCTAACATCTTGATGCCAGATACCACAGCACACCTTCAGGGGTCTAGTGGAGTCCAGGCCTCAACCACTCAGGGCTGTTTTGGCAGAAAAGGCGGGACAAACCCAATATTAGGAAGGTGGTCATAATGTTATGCCTGATCTGTGAATAGTATAATGTTATAGCACGAAAAACATGAATAAACATCAAAAAATATGTTGAAAGTTACAGTACAATTTACCAAAATGTAGCATATCTCACATGATAAGTTTCACCGTCAATAAAACACCATTTAAATCATGCAGTACTTTAACAACAGTTTTGGAGTAGAAACAATAATTATATTTTTCATTCAGGGCATACTCAAAATGTGTTTCTGGGTCACAGCGACAATGATTGAGCAAAATAAGGCCAAATAAGGAGAGGGGAAAAATAATCATCACCACAAGTCTAAATATGATTGCTTCAAGTAATATAATCATAGTCAATCATTTTGGCGACTTGAGCTGTGTGAGTTGAAGCTGAAAAGTGAATGAACTTTCCAAACAGGTTAATTAACTCTCCCAAACACAATATGCTTTTTAGATATACACAAGATAAACTTGCACCTGCACAAAATTTCACATTCTGTAGGAATGCTTCAACTACTAAAACACGGACAATGAATACCATTGGAGAGACCAGGGTGCCAACTGTGTCACCAGCATTTAACTGGCACCTCATTGATCAGTGGCTGACACCAGAGCCGCAGTGCAGCAGAACGAATGTGTTCTCAGTAGAGTAGCCGAGAGGAATGATAACTGAAAGACAGTCGGTGATCGAGCGCCGTGCTCGAGGCCAAACCCACCAAACCTCTGACATGGGGGAGAGATGGCGATGGGGCTTCAAAGACAAAGGAAGTGACGGCCATTGATTTAGCCATTATAGGGTTGGGCCATTGTTAATGTTGTGAAAACGAGGGAATCTTAAGCACTAGAAAACAGACTTGAGTGCAGATGCGTTTTTCATGTGGTACTGGAAACAGCTCTAATGGGAAAATCGGTGAACGGATGCATTGCAATAGAAGGGGCATAAATCATCCGCTTGGCTTCACAGACAGATAGTGGCCTTGGCCGTACGGGGCTGTACCAATAGCATTGACAGAGAAAGCTTGTGTCATGCCATCTAGAAGTTTAAGGCAAGAGAGAGGTCATCCACACTGACCTTGAGGTAAAAGTACACATAAATGGGTATTTGCACCGTCATCGCCAGCAAACTCTCACCCCAAAAACAAGTACTTACTAAACTCTGTTGTGCACCACATGGAATTCATCAGCTTATGTGGGCCATAACATTTTGTAACATTTTATTTCCTTTGTCCAATTTAAACTCTCTACTATGCAACTATTTTTCAACTAGCAGTAATTCGAGTATTATTAGACTGACTATCTGCTTAAAATCTACTAACACTTTATTTTGATGGTCCTCCAGCAGACATTCGAATAAACGTAATTTTGCAAGTATATGTCAACTTGTTCTACTAACCCTAACCTAACAGTCTACTAATATTCTGAGATTTAGTTTACATGTTATTGTAAATTAATGAAAAGTAATTTACAAAGTTACTTGTAGTAACTAGAATGTCTAAAGTGAACTATTAAAAATAAAGCATAATCCACTACTTTACCTGTCCAGCATGGTAAACAGAAATAATTATGACCACACAAATGACCAATCAAAATGTATCTCAAGAATATGAGGATCAGCAGAGTCACTTGTACAGTCTTTTTTTAACAAAAAAAATAATAATTTCAAGAGAAGCCTTGAATTTTGAATATATTCAAAATATAGTTTAAATTCATGTTGCAACTTAATTCTTTAATTGATTCTTGATTTTAATTCTCGTAAAAGGCCTATGATGAGATTATTCTCAAAACAATCACTTTGAATCTGTTTTATCTTAAATGCTGTTTCACATTTAAGAACTTTCTGCCAAATAATATATATATATATATATATATATATATATATATATATATATATATATATATATATATATATATATTTATTGTCACGGCTGATTCAACAGAAGACGAAGGCATAGATATATAAAGACGGATTTATTACAAAACTCAATGGAAATGGAAAGGAAAGCATACAAGACAGAGTGCTATCACACAGACAATAACCAACACAGAATGAACAGCATGGGGAGTATAAATACACAGTGAGGAGGGAACTAATGAGGCACAGGTGGAGGAAGGTAAACACTCAGGAACTAATGAGGACAGGTGCAGGCGTAACGTAACGTAACTGATAGGCATAACTAAACTAGGCATAACTGTGACATATATATATATATATATATATATAATATATATATATTATATATATATATATATGTGTGTGTGTGTGTGTGTGTGTGTGTGTGTGTGTATAAAAAATAGATTTAAAAAAAAAAAAAACATGTTAGGCAAGGACAATTATTTGATTTTTCTAATATAATACAATGCATTTTGGACTACTGAGTGCTCAAAATGATTCTTGTCTCCGGCGAGAATCCCCCTTATTTGTATCAGTGAGAAACAGAACTGTGCACCAAAGAAGGTGAATTCATTGCCGGCTGTGTGTTCGATTTGCCGCCACGGCACATTTAGCATGATACAGGAGATGTTTTGCAACTACTGCTGAACGATTGCACAACTCGAGTTGAAAGAGTTGAATTCTTTATAAGTGTTTGTGTCAACACTGGATACTGTCAACACCTAAACCCCCTCCTGTCTCTTTTTTGCGGCCCTCCTGTTGTCACAAACATCCTCTCGCAGCAGGTGCTCCCGTTTCATGTGACAGCTCTTTAATACCTGGTTTGATCTGCGTAGTCATATCATTATTTCTTTTCCCTGCATGCTTCAAACTACTCACTTCTGAAGCCAGATGAGTTATACACACACACAGTACATTTAATAATCATTAACAATAGGGAGGCATATGAAGACTGATGGAAGAGATGGAATGTTCCTGCGATTTATAAATCGAGATCATTTTATCATCTTGACTGTGAAATCCTTTTGAAACAACAGACAAATTCATTCTGAATGAAATGTCGCTAAGCACCTTTAAAGTCAACATGACCTTATTTACTTTATTAATGTATGTTCTTGGTATTTATATAAACAATTCATCTGTGCATGTTATTCAAAAAAAAAAATCTGTTGACTTCATAATCTTTAATCAAAATGTACTTTGCTCTTTTTCTGAAAGGGTTTAGAAAAAGAGATGGCAATGGTACTTGGGCAATGGCAGCCAATAGTTATTTAGACATTATTTGAACCAATTTTGGCTAAATATAAAAATACAATAAAAATAGTAATATTTTGATTTAAATATTGATTTTTGTTTTCTATTTTTATATATTTTAAATCTAATTCATTCCTGTGAATTTTCAGCATAATTAGTCCAATCTTTAGTGTCACATGATCCTTCAGAAATCATTCTGTCTAATGATATTTGGTGGTCAATTGTTGCATTGATAAATGTTGAAAATGATTTTGATACATTTTCTTTTTTTAGGATTTTTAGGATTATTTTACCTCCAATATATTAAGCAGAAAAAAAAACATTTTATTCATATATAAGAAATTATTCTTGAGCACCAAATCAGCATATTATATTATATTTACATGATTTCCGAAGGATCATGTGACACTGAAGACTGGAGTAATGATGTTGAAAATTCAGCTTTGATCACAGGAATGAATTACATTTTAAAATATGTTCAAATAGAAAAGTCATTTTAAATAATAATATTTTACAAGATTACTGTTTGTTTGTTTGTTTTAATCAAATAAATGCAGCCTTAAGAAGAGACTTCTTTTTAAAACATTAAAAATATTACAGATCCCAAACTTATGAACGGCAGTGTATGTATATCACATTACAGTAGCAAACATCAATTTATGTCTACTACTTTAAGTGTTTTAGACTTGATTAAGTTATAAATTGAATTGACACAGTTAAATAGCTGCTGCTATTTCAGAGAAGTAAAAGGCACAATTTGAAATCTGTAGTCTAAACATTTTCTGAATAAAAGAGCAAAAACCAAAAGGCGCTTCGGTTATCCCTCCTCTCTCTTACAGGACACATGAAAGTCACTGTGAGAAAAAAAAGTAATGCAAAAAGCGTGAAGTTATGTGTCAAAGAGACTAAAAGAGGGGGAAGGAGAGGGAACTGTGTTTACAACTGGCCTAATGTTTGTTCGAGACATGTCCGCAGTCTGACTCCGGGTGACAGCGCTTAGAAACAGAAGAGAAATAACTGGCTGTCACAAATCAAAGCGATAAGTAGCAGCACTTGCCAGATGCATTACAAGAGATGGCCTCCAAACAAACTGCAAAGTTGCTAGAGAAAATGTGTCCAAAAATATTCCTTTCCTGAACAAAAAGCAACGTTCACCTTGTTCATTCACTCTCTTAAGACTTGTGTCTTTTCACAGACCCCTGAGCTACTCTGCCTTAATCCCTCAACCTCCCCACCCACTTCTCTGTCAAATCAAATTAAAACAGCTGAAGACACAAGCTAATTCCACATTTCCGACATTGCCTCAAATCAGGCAATTGCAGAAATGAGCTCAACCAAGTCAGAATATTAAGGAAGTGCTTTAATGAATGTGTGACATTCTGACACTGCAGACCACCATTATTTTTCCAATTGACCGTTGCTCTGAAATATTTGGTGTCTGAGATTTTCGGTGACACAGGGCGGAGCTTACATGAATATTTATGAGTTTCCTGTTTTGTGTCAAAGCGACTATGAAAATGCACTAACATTTTTTACAAACATTCTAAATCATAAACATCTTAAAGACATTTTCTAAACATTTATTTGATATCTGTCTGGAAACGACATATCTACATCTATACGTCCTGATCGCACACGTACATCTCTGAGACGTCTATTTGACGTGTGTTTATTACTGGAAGACATATGTTTTAGAGTGTTTGCTCATCTGCAATACGTCTATTGGTCCTTTCCTGTCAGATATCAAATAGATGTTTAGAAAATGTCTTTAAGATGTTTATTAGGTGTGTGACGAGATCTCGTACCACGAGATCTCGTGAGACTAAAACGTGACGAGATTTCTCGTCGAGGTGAAAAATTGTCTCGTCGGGCTATCAGTGTGAGGGTGAAATTATTATTGAAGATGCCCCCGCCACTTTCAAATCGTTTGTGTGGAAACATTTTGGTTTTCCTGTAGAAATAACAAACGGTGAAAGAATAACACGCAAGACACAAACAATATGTAAACATTGTAAGAAAACTCGGCCAAGGTTTTACAGACTCTTAGGGTCCGTTCACATATCGCGCACATTTTTATTCGCGCAAAATGGAAGCGACGCAGTCGCTAAAAATCAATTTATCCCTTGCTGAAACTTCCTCATGGTCGTGGAGAGCACAGTTCATGGTTGCATAGCAATGACAGACGCTACAGAAGTGCGAGCTCCCGAACGCTTGCAAAAGGAGGAGGAAGCGACGCTTTCCACGCTTTATTAGGTGCGATATGTGAACGGCCCCTAAAGAGGCAGAAAGCATCGCTATTACTGCCGACGGTTGGACTTCTCGGTGTACGCAGAGCTATATAACAGTTACAGCCACACAATCAATAGTGACTGGGAAATGGTCAACTTTGTACTGCAGTTAAAGTGACACTTAAAGTGTTATTTGAATTTTTATTTCTATGTTTATTTTATTTATACTGTCTAAATTATGTTCAATCTGTAGAAAGAAGTTCAGTGAGATTTATCAAGTGAAATTATACAGGGCAGAACACAATTGGTTGATTTTGTGGCAGAACATTTAGCAGTGTTTGCATGTTGTTTTACTGCAAATAATTAATTAAAATAGAAGTAAAATGACATGCAGTACAAGTTGATTTCCAAATGCACCAACATTTTTGCATTTTATGATTTTCAGTTGAATAAAAGACTATTTTCCCTTCATGCGTTTCATTATTGAGGATTTCTTAAAAATACTATAAAAATCTCGTCTCATGAACCCAGTCTCGTGTCTCGTCTCGTCTCGTGGGATAGGGGTCTCATCACACCCCTAATGTTTATGATTTAGAATGTATGTACAACTGACATCTTATAGATGTCAATCAGATGTTTGTAAACAGCAGATGCTTTCCAGATGAAGTGATCTTTAACAGACATCTTGCAGACGTACAAGTGTTAGGTAATTAGCCTGTGTCAGCGTTAAACGAAGTATAGCTTGTATTCTAACTTGTTACTGATGCACAATAGTTTATGTGTAGGCTACATTGTGTTATGTCGTGTCTAGTGTTAGCTATTTTTGGTATGAACACAGCCAGTGATTTGTCAAGATGTCGTTAGGATTCACTAAATGTGCCAATACCGTTTAAGTAGCCTATTTTTGTTGTTTTTGTTTTACCATGTATCGATTTAAAAGTTTGCCAAAATGTATGGTAGCATAATAATATTAATTGTAAACTTCTGTGGTAAACTTTCCTAGTAAACTTTGCAGAAGCACTTCTAATCTGGGTAGACTTGAATTTTCAAGTGTTATTGTAATGATGAGTCAGCGGGATTATATCCAAGTGTGAACTTTATTAACAAAACGTGGTCAAACAGGCAATGGTCAATCAGACAGCAAACAGAAGTGGCAGGGAACAGGCAGGCTCGTAGTAATAATCCAGGCAATAGGTCAAACGGCAGGCAGATAAATATCAACAAACAAAGAAACAGGCAGAATTAAAACCAGGCAGACTAGACGGGTATGAATACTTGGAAATGTCACTATGGGTTAAACAAGACCTAGCAACTAAGTGTGTGGGGGCTGGACTTAAATATGGTGGGATAATGAGAATCAGCTGGAGCAGTGATCAGTGACAGGTGTGGGGATTCTGGGAAATGTAGTGAGTGTGTGGTGCATAGTCTTTGCTGAAGTGCCCTCTAGGGGAACTAACAGGCATTTCAGCTGGCAATGGTTACAGTTATAAATGTTTCGGAATTGCACAAATGCATAAAAAATATTAATGTACTTTAAACAGTGTTTAATGGCCCTGATGAATTATGCATGTGATAACCAATATAATGTCTAGCTATCATATCATTGATTTTTTTTCTCAAAGAAGATGGCTTTTGCCAATAAATATCCCTGTACACCACACAAAGCAGACACTTTTATTTTTCACTTTGTTTTGACAGTGGCAGTATATTTAAAATTGTAATAATACAGGTTTGTTGTAAATATCATTTTATTATATTGTTTAGATTGAACGTGTCAGAAGCAAAGGTTGGGATTGCATGAGCAAAACGAACTTTCATTTGTCTGGGATCTCAAGACCTTGTGTCAAGTGTGTTGATGTGTGTGTTTAAATAAAAGCGTTTTTGCTAATTGTTTGTGAATAAAATTTCGAGACAGAATCAGTTGCTCTTTTTTTATTCAAAATGATGCTACTCTATTTACTTTTATCTTTGATATTACAGTATGCAAATCACTACATGCTCTATTATTTTAGCTGCTATATAAATGTCATTAAATTTTTTTTAGTTGTTATGGAAAGCTTGTAGAATAGAACAAAAACTTTTGCATTTGCTCATTTCACAACAGTTCCATATAGTTCCATATCACCACTGTGTTAAATTGAAACATGCATCATGTGCATCATGTTTTTTCACAATTATTATGAATTATCAACTAAATGCATCATTTTGTGGGAAAAAGACTGACTTGAAGATTGATCTTTGAAATTATTTACCAACTGAGCAAGCAATCAAGAAATATTCACAGCGGTGTGTATATGTCTAATTATCCCTGTAATATGTCTTCATATAAACATTTGTAAATAAATTCCCCATTAATAACTTTTAGTTTTGTAGTTGATCAATTTAACCACCGTTCAATTTTAACATTTTAATTGGTGTGGAAAGCTTGTAGAATTGAACTACAACCTTGTGAAAGTGCTGCAGGGAAGCTAATATCACCATCTCATGTTTCTAATCATATAGAGCATTGTGTGTTTTGCAGAAAAATATGAAGAAGGCTTACATCCATTAATTCATGCATGTCAAAAACATAAACAACATAAACCTAACATTCTCATTGTGTTTTAATAATAATGTCTGGGTTAAGTTATGCAGGCTATCAACTGAGAAAGCAATGGGGAATGACAAAATAATCACAACTGAAACTTTATTATGCTACGACATACACATTTATTATACAAGTTATCTCATGAAACGATCTAAAAGACAATCAAAGCAAACAGTAGTAGCCTATATGAAAACAAACAAACTCGATGGCTGTTGGCTCATTTACTCTGAGCCTATCCTAATGATAAACCACTGGCAAATCAGTGGCTGTAATCACTAAATTATATCTCGCGACACAATGTAACCTACAAACTATCACGTATACATGAACAGTTATTCATTTAAAAAAAAGAGCCTTATCTTCATTCGAAGCTGAAACTATTTAGCCTTTGTAACTGAAAACAATTCTGTGATCCGAGGATACTGCACTAAAATTTACAGTGGCACTTTATCACAAAACACTCTTGAATATTCAAGAGCTCCGAACAAAGTTAGTGTTCCTATTTACGCAACAAGCCATACCGCTCTCACTCCACACATCATATTCTCACACTGTGAAAAATACATCGAGAACACTGACAAGACAGAGCAGGGTACCTTTTTATATATGAAACAAAATCTCAAATTTTATAATTTGTAAAGAGATTTAAACAATAAATACCGTTTGTGGCTCTTTATTGTGTCGTGACACATTAGTGTAGTGCCTCAGTTCAAGAGACTTGTGAACCGACCATCTCTTCATAATAGTTCATTTGTAGCATCAAATAAACATCAATAAACATATAGAAGGAATGTTGTTTCAAGCGTGAGTATACACAGTGTTTCAAATTCAAATCCACTGACGCTAAGCTATTAACTCCCCTGAATGCTTTGTCAGGCAAAATGGCGGATTCAGGGTTATGATTGGTTAGATCGCCTGTCAATCAAACTCTCTGCGAAGGGTCAAGTGTATTTAAAGTTCTACTTTTCATACTGGATTTGACATGCCGCTACGATTTTACCTTTTATTGATTCACTTGACTATTAGAGCAAAACAGTGTGTTCCTCGACAAATTATAGATAAAATGAAATTTTGCAGCGCTATTCACAAAGCTGAAAGTGCATTCTGGCAATTACAGAGAATTGGGCACCATCAGGCCTCCTGTGGCGTTACTGTAAAAGCTGTACTGGAGACATCCAGCCCTTTGCTTTTAATATTTTCAATATTTGTAAATACTGTTTTGAAATTGCTTCCTCTTAGAATTTGCAGCTCCTTCTAACAGCCTCCTAAAACACTAAGTACGATCTTAAACAACACAACCCGATGACTCAGCAAACAGAATTAGATAAAATACGTGTGGGGCAAAGTGAATACAGGCTGACTTTATAGTCTATTTTTAAAAAGCACAGAAATGCTTCATCTGTACTTTCAAGTGAGATTTATTGAACTTTCAATGCTCTTTTCAGTTTGTCAGTTACTCTGGGGAATAGTTACATTTCAAACATACACTGTAAAAATCTTTCAAGCCAAACCAGTTCAACAGCCTCTAAATAGCTTAAACTGGAGCCGAGAGCAGATTTCTTTTCACATATTCTAATACTTCAGACAAATCTAATAAATCATACAGACAACTTCCAGATCTTTTTCTCACCTAAAAACTTTCAACAAACCAACAGGCTTCTTTGAGCAATGTTGGCTTACTTATTCGACACAATTATTCGATTCTCACCAAATCAATTCTCACCAAAAAGAACAATGAAACAATGTGACAGTAATATTAATACTAAAGTCCTCTGAGGTCATTTTCACTAGTTGTGCTTGTATGAAAAGCGAAGTAAGTTGAAGCTTGTTTTGGCCACGGAATAAATCATTTTGAAAGTCTGTACATATTTCTTTCAAATTTAAAATTTATAAATCGCAAATGAATCTTGAAATTGTGCGCAGCTGAATGGTTTCAGATCTCTGCCTTGTAAATGCCGCCTAATGAATGTCATTAATGTGAGTGACAAGAATTGTTTAGCTTTACAAATACCCACAGTTCTCAGACTCCGCCATAAAAAAGTGATTACGCCTGCTTAGAACTGGACAATTTTTATAAACATGAACATTGGTGAGGATTTTAGCATGTTTTATAAATGAGGCCCATTAACTCGCAATTAAAAAAGGTAATTGTGACTTTTTCTCACAATTGTGAGTTCATACACTATCTTAGTTTATATCTCGCAAATCTGAGAAAAAAAAGACAAAATTGTGATAAATTCACAGCTACCTCTTTATTTTTTATTCCGGGATGGAAACAAGCTTCCAAACAATTCTGCTTTACGAGACATAAAAGTAGGCCTACAGCTGGTGAGCTACAGCATTGCTGTGGACAATGGCAAATATTAGGAAATATCATACAGCGCAACTGAAAAATTAGAATAGAGTATTTCTGATTTTTTTTTTTTAGTGGCCCTGGTTTTTGAAGTGTTTAGATGAAATACTACTTTGAGATTCTGAAGTGCGCATCCAATGGACACTTTACTATCCCATTAGGCCACAGGAGAGGAGTCGTGCATGGCAATGAAGCGATGCTAGGTCACAATTAAACATTCAGCCTTAGTACTTCACTGAAGTGGGCGGGCCATGATTTGCTTGTTTTGATTCTTTGATTGGTGGAGACTTCTTTACAAAATCATAGGTAATGGGATTTTACTTCCGGAGCTGTTGCACTATAAACGTTCTACCAGAGAGACTCTGGAGGCAAGATAACATAACAATGATATTTGTTAGCAAGCTAAAAGTGTTAATATAAAGTTCTTTGGCATATAGGCCCCGTCCGTAGCTTACATCCTGAGGGTTACGGAGTCTGCATTTCCTGCCTAAAGATGAAGGCAGGGTCGTAGCCGACCCCCCGGGAGTTATGGACAGGGACCATCCTGGTGGTGATGGGGAGGATGGAGGTAAAGGTTGGCGTCAGCATCTGCAAACTCAGACATGTGTAAGTACCGATCTTACATACTACAAGTGTTAGATTATGATTGGTTAGATCTAAACTAATAAGGACGTAACATTTGAGGTGATGACTAGAGCTTTCATTTTTTGAAATGTTCATACAGGTGGTTTTAAAACTAAAATCCGTAGTACTTTTATCACAGGAGAATGTTCTGCTATGCCATAAGTTGTTGAAGCTTTTCTTCTTTCTCTCTTTTTTTTTTAAAAAAGAGAGCAGAGCAACCTGGGTTTAAGTGCTTTGCTCAAGGCACAATCAAATCAGCAACCTTCTGGTTATCCAACCCTTATCCACTACACAACATGTCGTCATTTTATTGTTTTATTCATTTTTATTTTCTTTTATGAGAGGCCTGCTCTCGAAACGATAAAAATATCACCATCAATAGCTTGTTTTTCATTACAATACATCTACAATCAATTTGTGTATGAGCAAATGAGAAGAATAAAGATGATATTGTAGCATAGTAACCTTTATCCTTTCTTTTCCACACAGCCTGTTTCTATTAAAAATCAGTCTTTCTCTTCCTTAGTTTATTATTTCCTCTCCTCCCTCATTAACTTGTGGAAGCTCGCCATCGTGTCTGCTTTGATACAGCTCCTCTGTAAGAGGATGCCAAGTCCCCCACACTCTCAGGGCTTTTGCACTTGTTCATCGGGTCGTCATTGATGGCTCCAGCACACGCTGAAGTGTGAAGTGAGGCAGTAATGTTTACAACCAGGTTTTTTTTTGTGTGTGGTTTTTTTTTTCTGGTCACGGTCTTATTGTGCAGTGTTAAAGACAAAAGACTGGTTAGAAATGCTTATATCTATATATCTATAATTTTATATCTTTGATTTGCAATCCATTATATCTTAAAATATTATATATATATATATTCCTGTAGTCAATAATTTTATCCCTTAAAATGACATATTTAAATGATTTCTTCATGCCTTAAAATAGCTTGAATGTAACTCTACACCCTTGTCTCATTTAATACACGTGGATCATTGAATATGCAAATTAGCCCCACTAGTTCACGCCAGCTCAGGGTCAATTTACTGAGGTAAATGCAGCACACTGGTATTTTACAACCTAATTAATATGATTAGCCTTTTGCTTGAATGTTATCAAACAGCTGCTAATAATGTGTTGATAATGTTAAAAAAAACATGTTCCTGTTCGCCATGTCAGAATCAGATAGCTTCCTTCTTACAATCAGTTGTTACTTAACAATTTGAACAACTCAGAACGTCAGTGGAGAAAGGCATATAGTTTGTCGTAATATACATCATACATCCGTCTGATTTTTTTTTTTTTTATCAGCAGAAAAAATACCAGGGTAACCTGGCTCCTCTTGAGTCTCCCCTGCTAGCTCGCTGTTAATGATATGCTAAATCCCGCCAGCACTTTGACGTGATTGGTTACACGGTAGTTTGTGACGTCCCAAACACCATCGCTGGCTGAACACCGTCGACAAACCATGGGAGAAAATACTCAGCAATGTTGTTGACATAAATTTGCACGTGGTTTGTCTTAAAGCATATTAAAAACACCACATAGACATTTAAACAACATTAAAATCTTGATTTTCACCACAGGGGGTCTTTATATCTATGAGTAAATTCAGCTAAATAAAAAAAAAAAAACATAGTAACATTATCTCAAATAAATCCATAAACTCTTTCAAATGTACTTGAAAAAGTGCAGATTCACTGGCTAAACATACTAGCTTTGAGCAGAATTAAATACAAGTGAGAAGTGAAAGGAGCTAAGAGCAGATCCGCTGTGTTTGGCCCACATCGTTAAATGCGGGCAGAGAAGGGGGAGATCCACTAATGCATGATAATCCAGCAACACAATGACCTCAATCTTGCAAATCTGTCAATAAAATATCCGACGGTCCAGATTAGGTGACTGTTGAAATGATAGTACAGTCGTTGCTGTTATTTAAAACATCCTGCACACAAATGTGTTATGCTCATCCTATTCCTGGAAATTTTCACAGATTGTTGTAAGATTAAGTAGTTAGGATGGTCAGAATTGGTGCATGAATTTTTTATTTTTTTTGGTTCACCTCTAGCAAACACTACAGTGGTGTTTCACATTTTACTCTACTAGTTGTAGTTAAAAAGTATATCTGATTTAAAATGAAAATATATTAATATTTTCATGAGCTGAAAAACCCAGTAAATATTAATTAAACATGGACTAAATAGGAAAAAAAAAAAAAAGAGAAAGAAACTATTTTAGAGATGACTCTCTCTAATCTACAAATCTACAACAGTGCTGAGGTGCAACACAGATTATCTGGCCTAGTCCAAGCTATTTCCCCACATGCAACGAGGAGAACGCAATTTCAAGATTTGAAGCAATGCTCAGTCGGGGAGAGATAGCGGCTCTGTTGCAGCGGAGGGCGATGGCAGTCATTGCAAAGCTGGGGTTGGTGGTATCACAATAAAACAGAGAGGTATGTTTGCAGCAGAGATTTCCTTCTTTTCACTCCAAGCTGTCACTGATGAGCTGAACCACAGCACGGGTCAAAGACTAGATAAAGGCCTCCGAACCAGGGAACAATCAGGAGGCGTGTGGAGCATTATAAGAAGCTGTACTGCTGCAGTGATAAAATGGATGAATACACATATTAATACAAAGAGGAACCAGAGCCACTGTGCATCAGCGTTAACATGCATAGAGGATGTGATACAATGAGCACAAATCAATGTGTCATTAAACACAACAACAATACAAATGTTCAGTTAGACACTTTATTTGATCAATTCATAAAAGCAGAAAACCAAGAATTAACACTGAAAACTGGGGCTATGATTTGGAGTGTAGTTATACTCTGAAGAAAAAATGTGATTTATTCTTATTTTTTAAATAATCTTTGTTATTAAATAAGCTCAATATTATACAAGTTTATATTTTTATAATACATTTCAACTGTTATACACATTCAATTATTTAATTATGTTTTTACTTGTTTAAACACAAGGGATTTGCAATATATAAGAAATTTCATAATACATTATCAGCTATTTTATAAATATCTATATATTTAAAAAAAATTGTGATCTAGTTCTAACGATTTTAATAATAATACAAATATACAAAAGCAGTAAAGTAAAAACTGAGAAAAGTTGCAGAAATATTTACATTAAATTTAGAGAATCTTTTCAGACTTGTATACACATCCCATATTTATGAGAAACAATTTCTGTGTTAAATTGTTCATAAAACATTGTGGCATTCAGTTCAATGCAACAATTTATGCACAGTAAATTTATGGACAATTTACACAGTTTGCGTTTCATGCGTTTGCGTTTGATGTTTCATGAATGAGGCCAATAGAGCTGTTGTTTAAAACAACCCTCTCCTGTGTCACACGTTTGACACTGGCGTAGCCACAGGCCATGGACCTTCTGGAAGAATGCCTTTGGACTCGGTGGATTCTGGTGTCTGACCAAACACTTCCACTGGGCTGCAAAAATGTACATGATTGACTCTTTCGGCCTTACCATTTAACCCACCCTGGCTGGTACTGGCAGCTTGAAAACCTCCAGCAGGTTGGCTGGCCCAGCTCAAGTTCTGTCCGGTCTTCTTGAGAGCAGCCAGATGTTTGATGTCTAGAGTAGTGAAGGTTGTGAACTGGACTTGATTCCTTTTGCTTGTGGGAGAATGTAGAGGTTCACTTCGAACGGGCCTTGCCAGCAGGGTGGCTGATCTGACAGCCATTGGTGCCATCGGAGCCATCGGATCACGCCTTGGAGGAAGCGTGTTGGTCCTTCGTCCCAGAGTTGCAGTTCTCTCCTCAACTGCAACGGCTGGGATCTCCCTCGATTGGATCATCTCCGGGCCTTTGCTGTTCTGCATCTGAACGGCTCTTGGCATCTCCACGGCTGCCTGCATGTGCTCCTTGGAGGTAGTTGCAATCGGCACAGCTCTGCTTTGCTCTGCAGCTGTACCCAGGCGTACCCAGTGATGCCTGTGCTGGGAATGACCCTGGCACTGAAGCGGAGACTTCTTGCTGCGTGATCTTGCACTGTTAGTGGCACAGTGAAGCAAGATGGCGATAACGGCCAAGCAAAAGAGTCCTACCAGCGTGTAGATGCAGACTTCTATGTCTGTGAACACGCTAAACATCTGTATCAGATCGCTCTCCACAAGGGGCGGTTCTCGCTTGGGTTCCTCCGGTGGTAATGGGAAGTTGGAGTTCTCACGCAAGTTTCCGTATCCATCCTTTATTGAACTTCTGGGGCTTATGGTGACTAGTTCTCTGTCTGCGAAGGGCTTTGTAATGAGATTTTTATCCAAAGTGTTTATTGAATTAATTGTGGATACACCACCTCCTATTGCTTCTTGAAGATTGGATTTGGTTGCCGTTTTGATCGCACTTGTGATGCTCTCTTGGATAATGGTGGGTTGAAGCATGTTCAGAGGGGATGTACGGACCAGTTTGGAGTTGTCATCTTCATCACTGGCCCGGTCGCCCTCTTTCTTGCCAGTCCCTGCAAGCTGTTCATCCAGTGGGAATTTCACCTTCACCATGCCTCCGCCCACAGCTAGTTTGCTCTTGCGTTTGGATTTCTGACAGGCCTCGCAGATAGCTAGCTCTGCTCTGAGCAGTAAGCCCTGTCCCTCGGCTTCAGCGACCACAACAAAGACGGACCCCAGTATCTTCCGCACAGATGCTACCCTTGTGTCCAATGACGAAATAGTGAGAGAATAGCCACTGGGATCGTACAGATCGAGAGGAGTCTGAGAGCCATCACTGAACTTCAGCCAGCAGCCAACCACCGCCTCCTGTTGTATAAAATTATAAATATTACTTAAATATTGTCACAAGCTTATCAAAGTAAAAATCACAGCTGGTCAACTTTACAGATGCGAGACTTTTATTTGGAAAGACGTGCGTGAAAGCTGTTGACGCAGTTTAAGTAAAGAGTGCCTGAGAAAAACACGTTGTCCCAATTCAGTATCTGCGGTCACAACTTATTACAAAATAAAAAGTCTATCACTGCAGAAAGACTAACTTTCCTGTCCTGTCAGGCATCCTGTATATCACACGCTGAATATCATTTCATTATAAATAAAGCACAAAAAAATGATGAGCATGCAATGTTGTAGTTATGTTGTTAATTAGTAAGTCATGAAATAACCAAAAAGTACCAGTGATTATGTAACTGGTACGTAGTGTGTTAGCTGGAATGGGTAGGATTTACATGCAGGTATGATGTTCCTTCTATTCATCAGGCACAGTTTCCATGTTTCATTAACATTTCATGTTGGCATTGTGTATTTACCATAGCAACTGTTGTTACCGTAACCCCAAAATGCTACTTTTTTTAACTTTGTGTTATTTTGTGTATTTTTAAATGACTGATGGCTCATACTAACTTTTTTTCTGTGACTGCTATTTAATAGCCTTATCTTATACCGTTTATTCATCAGTATTACTCATGTTCTTACAATTTATGTGTACGTTAAGTAAAGTGTTAAAAAATCAACCATTTTTGTGAAACACATTTGCTTGTTTTTTAAAAGCAAGTTTATTATTTATTATAGTTTATATATATATATATATATATAAATTAAATAACACATTTAGGCCAATTAGCTTACTGACCATGAAAAAAGGGGTCCCATGGACAAACCATTTGAGAACCACTGGCCTAAAAAAACCCATGCATGGAGGTCCATTTATCCAAATGGATCAATATTTATGTGCTTGTGTTCAACGTCCATTTGCTTAACGACTAGTGCACAGTGTAGAGTATTTACAAGAATGAGATGTGGCACAATAACCCGGAGCTGTTGGCTTATACCAGGAGACAAATGACAAGTGTACCACCATTTCTACAGTTTAAAGTGAGCAGCGTGTCAAAACAACAGAGCCGTTCACACCACAAGCGCTCAGGGCCATCTGGTAATGATCTTTCAGCACTATATCCTCTAATATTTTTATCTATTTTTCTCATCTACATTTATCATTATTAATCAGCATGTTAAGAGCATTTCATAATAAACAATGTCAAAATGGGGAAAATTATTTGTAGAGGGCAAAGACAGACAACTAAAACTTTGAAATTACTAATTAACTGTTTTCCTCTCAGTGTTTTGATTATGTACATGGTTTATTTTTAGGAAATACTTATTTTATGCATAAAAATGGTCCCAGAGGAAACCCCAACACCATATCTTTTAGTGTCACATGGCCTTCTGCCTTACATATGTATCTAAATGTAGACATCGTAATAGCCTGAAAAAACATCTGATCTTATCTTTTAATATCCAGTTGGCTCAACTAAAGATTTTTTTTAAAAATTCTCAGATGCCATTACTTTGGCTTTGAGTGTCCAATATCCTCATCTTTGATGACTCTTTAGTATTTTTTTTTTTCTTTTACAAAATCCTACTGCTGCCCAGATGGAAATTTATAATTATTCCAAAAAAGTATTGTACGGACCTCCACTGGGGCGGAAATATAGAGACCGGACCTCTATATAGAGACTGTCCTATATTCTGGGGTGAAATACAATATGCATTGCCTGAGGAGCACTGCTTGCAAAGCCAATCATAAGACAAATAAGGCCTCTCGCTGTTTACTAACAGTGTGATATTGATTGGATCATGTCATGCTACTCAGACCTGGAACTGGAAATAGCAGTAATATAAAGGAATTTAGAGGATTGTCGAACATGCACATTCATTTGTTCTTCAAAGTGGTGCATCAGAAATAAATCAAGGCTTCAGTTTACTGTCTGGACTTTGTTGTTGCGTCACGCTGTGTAGTGAATAACGTGCATTTTTTTTTTAGTAGCTAATATGTATTCAATTTATTGTTAACATTTGTTCTTTACTATATACCAGTGATAAGCTTCTGTTCAATGATATGGAAATAAAGAATGTATTGACATTCAAATCCACTTATTCTATTAAATTTTTTGAATTAGTTTTTGGGGGGATTTTCTCGTCTCATTTGCAGTTTGATTAATTTGCATATAGTTCAACTAATTAGATTGCCAGCCCATGTAGCTACATGAATTACCTGCTTGGGGTAGTGTATGATCTCCTGTGTGGTTGTCTTGGCAACAATGGCCCTGTTGCTTCCTGGGCTGAGCTGGAGGTTCAAGGAAAGGCCAGAGACCAGCTGCACACCAAGCTCTGCTATACTGACTTTATCATCCAGAACCCGGATCATCCTCTCAGCCAGAACTGAGTCTGACAATGGGGACATCACCTGGACAACAGAAACCAAACCCAGCATGGCATCATTTGTAATTTATGTGTTTTACAATAAAAAAAAAAAAAAAGAAGAAAAAAAAGCAATTCATCTATGAGCTTCTTGTATTGTCACTGAAATTAAACATACACTAAACTCTGTTGACTTAATGAATAATGAGCAAGGTCTAACGCTGACAGCTATGGGGCGGCTCTGTCATTATCACCATTACCTGCACAGTGGTGACTCCCACAGCCTTGCCTGTCAGCACGGTTCCTGCCTGCAGGCGTGCAATGCTCGTATCCCCAACTCTCAGAAAGTAGCGCACAAGCCGCGTCACATCCACCTGCCAATCAGAGCCAAGGAAGTATGCAGGAGATGGGCTGCTTGGATCTGGAGAGTCTGCGGTGAAGACCGTAAGCACTCGAATCAAACTGTGCTGATACTGCAGCATGCAGCCTCGGCCCTTCCTCTCATCCTCTTCTTCTGTGTCCCAGCTCACTCTGAGAAACATGAGGAGAAAATATGAACAACTCTTTCCCTCACTCCCCTGCTCTCGATATATTTTTTTTCTGCTATCTTCTATTTGACTATGCTCAGCAATCTCTCATCTCTACCTTATAATGAAAGTCTCTGCAATGTCATAAAAAAACTCCTAGGATATCTCTGCGGAGCACATTCTCTATTCTAACAAGAACACTTCAGAGCAACTTTAAAGTGGAAAAAGTCCATATGAGGTAGAACATTAAATATAGAAGTTCTGAGCTAGTTTAAGGAACTAAAAATCACACCAAAATTCAAGAACAATTCACAATATAAATTATGCATTAAAAACAAAAAACAAAAAACAAAAACAACAATAAAATCAAAGTTAATAATTAAAACTTTTTACATTTATGAAAATATTTAAGGAAATAATCCACCTTTATTTTTTTTATATAATAATTATTTATAATAATCTCTCATCTCTAACTTATAATTAAAGTCTGCAATGTCATAAAAAACTGCTGGATATCTCTGTGGAAAACGTTACCCTAACAAGAATGCTTTGGAGCAGCTTTAAAGCAGAAAAAGTTTATATGAGAAGGAAAATCAAACATAGAAATTCTGAGCTAGTGTGAGGAACTAAAAATCACACTGCAATTAAAGAACACATTAAAATAGTCAAAAAAACAAACTAAATGCTAATAACATACGTTTTTGTAAGAAAATAAATTAATTTTTTTTATTTATTAGCAGATTTTTAAGCTTGAAATATCTGAGATAATTCAAAATGGAATCATAAAATTAAACTACTTCCTCAATCCTTGACTACTGAAATACAAATAAATAATATTTAGTAACAAATCAGCTTTTTTTATACTAATAATTTATGACAATTATTAAATTTGCTTACAGAGCTTCAAATTCTTTATTTACCGATATTTGTCACTATTTAAATGTATTTAGAAGTGCAAAATGATGTTATCGTACATTTGAATTATTCCCTTAACTGCTAAATGGATATATAATGCTGACAAAAACACCACAAGTTCAAACCCTATGAAGGTTTTGGGGCAGTGTGTCGTTATGCTTGTCACTTACTTTTTGTTCCCACTGACAGGAACTCTCCAGCCCCTTATCTGGCTGAGTTCTGGATCGGAAATCTCCATCTGCAGGGGGAGTCGAGGCATCCACACGCTCACCTCCAGCTGAGTGCTCAGGTAACTGTAGGTAAAGTTCACCATCATCCTCACTCTCCCACGTGTCTCCTTACCATTGACGTACACAGAATCACACCTCTCCGACACCTGTGTGTGGAAATGACTATTAAGTTAATTCGTGTTTAGTGTAGTTTGACAAGAAACATTTGAATAGCTCCATCATGACATTTAGGAGGAGAGGAGTATCTAATTCAAAACAGCTTACCAATGGGGTACCATAACCTAAGGTGTTCAGTATATTTAGGTTTCAATATTGGCTACACATCACTGGTGCAATCATCAGGCCGCACAGCTTCACCTAAAACTGCTACATCAGTGACATGACTAAACAAACCTACAGTGTCTAAAGAACATCAGCTCCAACTTAAGTGAAGAGAGAGCTTCTTATCACAACTTGCCACGTTCAACTAGACTCAACAAGATTTCTCCCAGACTCCTCGTTGACCTGGACACAATTAATGATTGTTGAACAGCTTTACTTTGCTATGAGCGCTTTGTGATGCCTCGTATAAAATAAGAGCTTGCTGCACAGCTTCGGTGTTTCTCCACTGGCTGACAGTAGCTTCCTTCATCCCTACATCAATTTTTGCAAGTCAATGTTTCCTCAAAGTCCCAACTTCTACGGTCTGTGAGTGAGCCATGCCTCGTGGTACCATTGCAACAAGGTTCAAAATCACTTCCTAGAAAAGAAAATCTACCATAAATATTAGTATCTTGAACTCGCAGAGTTTTATATTACTGGATAAACTGTTTGTGGTGTGGCACCTGCTAAAAGAATAAATGAAAATAAATATAAAAAGATAAAGATGCTTTATGGTAATGCAGACATGAGCGTCAGTGTGGTATGAGGTAATGGGCCCTGTGTACATTGTTCTGTCTCATTAGAAAAATCTATGGGCACTGTTGCATCTCTGTTTCATTCATCCCCAGTACTTCGAAGGCTAATTCATAAACCACAGGGCATGTGGTCTTAACTCTGTGCCATAAAAATCTTTTTAAGAACAAAAAAGAGAGACTCCTGCATTTCCTTTTTATGTTCAAGGCAAGTTCATTTATTCATGTGGTGGCTGCAGTTAAGGTGTGCATATGTAAGAAGGACACATGTGTGCAGTCATTCCTTTTCTGTCATTTACCGATGAATAAGTTAGTGAGTCTCTCCATTTATGTTTTAATGCTTAACCCTGAAAAGCTCAGGAGGGCACTGGAGATTCATTGTTACAACTTCAGAAACTCACATGGAAAGTGCCAGTCTTTTAGGTGGAAAAACCTTCATAATAAGCATGCAAAAAAGAAGGCAGATGAAAGAAAAAAAAAAGTTCAATGAGGGCTAAGGCTATGGCTCTCATTTGGCAAGGTCTGTTCTCACAGGTTCAAAGATAAATTCAAATCATCAAAAATTATATAACTGGGCATTTTTAAGATAAAGATATTTTTAAGTAAAATAAGTAGGCTTATCAACTTCCAAAAGAAGTTTTTATATCTTTTGTAATTGACGCAAAGATCATTCAAACTCAGTCGCACAAGGATAAAGAGAATACATTAAATATCGATCCCCTTGCAAAAAAGGACAAACGTGGTTTTGTGCTGTGGATTACTGCCTGCTGAGATGCAACAAAAACAGATATTTAGTTAAATCTTCCTATGAGATCATGACACCATAAAAATATATTTAGTTACATTTTCCTATTCAGTCTATGTCATGCTGATAATTCTGCATATTGTTGGGCCTAGGCAGATTATGCTCATGTTAAAACGTTTCTTTGAAAATAAGCACATTTATTATTACTTTTGTAGGATAAACTATGTTGGAACTGTGTCAAATGGAAGATTTTGGTCCTGAGGCAAATCCATCTGAGAAGAACTGCCCCAGAGAATGATCCAGCAATAACAAAAGGCTCAAGCACTCCATAATACGCAGTGGGAAAAAGACAGGTGTCTGAAGCACAGATGTGCTTTGGGTAAAAAACACAAGTTCAATGAGGGCTTTAGGGTCAGCGTCTGTCTACCTCCTTTTTTTTACCTCCTTTTTAGGAAAGAAACTAGAACACGGTGGCCATCTAAGCCACCTCCACTAACCCCTCTCTTCTGTGCTTTTCCAGTTCTAATAGACATGCCATTCAGAATCACAGTAAGGCTGCAAAAAGGAAACACAGAGTGTGAGATTGGTGAAGCCATCAAAAGTGGCCCGCCCTTGACATGCATTACTACCTTCAGGACATCCTGGTCTGAAGACCTGCAGCGAGAAGAGTTAGTGATGTCCGTGATGGAGCCATCAGCCTCAACTCCCAAAACTTTCACAGGCACAGAAACCCTCTTACCAGTGAGCACGGCCGTGTTGAGGACCTCCGTATCCTGGAAAATCACAACAAAAAGCACTTAATTAGCACTGAAGACGTGAAAAACTATATTTTTAAAATTGACATGCTCCGAAAAAAAAAAGTTAAATTGCAAACTTTATTTTTCTGTCAAGTATTCTACATTTTACATGGGTTACATGATATTTTGATGGTCCCCCTTTAGACATCCTGCTGACTATAAGTAACATTGCACCTACGTGTCAACTAGTATTAGTTGAGTGTTAGCAGACTGTTAGGGGTAGGGTTAGTAGAATATATTGACAGTACTTGCAAAGTTACTTGTTGTCACTAGAATGTTGGGGGACCGTCACAAATAAAGTGTTAGCAAATATTAAGTCTACGAACACTCTAATGAGAGTTACTTGACATGTATACAGATTGGTGCAATATTACTTATAGTCAACAGAATGTCTAAAGGGGACCATCAAAATAAAGTGTTACCTGCTGTTGTTGCAAATTCTGTTAAATTGTCATCACAACATGATCTACAGTAGCTGGCTAAAACATGAGATTTTGTTGAATTTGCAAAAATGCGATTACATGCATCTGTAAAACTACATACCAATCAGTAATGTTTAGCATCATTTGCAGTTGTATAATTTACAGTTTTTTGGAATTTTATTTGTAACGAAAAGTGATTATAATGAAAAATATAAATACTTGTAGCAAATACTTTTAAAAGATTTTTAAAATGGGACCTATTTGTTGTTGTTGGGGTCAAGAAAATTGTGGCAGGGAATAAAAAGTCAGAATTACTGGCCCAACTAGACAGCAGAAACAATCCTAATTGAGTCCCAAATACAAAATACGTATGGATGTGGGTGCTCTATCGAGGTTCAATTTAAAGAGACAACTTATCTGAGAGTTTCACTGTGCAAAGTTTTAACAGTACACTAATTGAAGCATCTAAACCCACCAAAAACAAATAAGAAATAAAAATAGAAAAACCGTTCTATCACACTAATAAATCTCACAGTGTCAGATTCCTAATTAGCAAGTACATATGGAAGAAATATGACGCAGTGTAAAAAAAATAGGCTAATACCAAGAACAAGCACTCTCATCATCTAATAAGCTTTGTCTCCTTTCTGTGTCAAGTAAAATCTTAAATGGGTCAAAATGACAAGGCAACAATCGTGGATCAGACACGCTCTGTCTGAGTTTAATACCATAATGATTATCTTACAGTGTGCCACTGTGATGACGAACACACTAGGATGATTGGGTTGAGCGTAGATTTAACTTCTAGACCCAACAGATGTCCACATGCATCCTCCAAACGCAAACACAACAGATGCTGACTGTGATCTAAAAAGTTACCGGAAAAATCCTACACTCTCATGCTTGTGTTTTTTCAGAGACAGGGTCACGCTGTGAAATAGACCGCTTAAATAAACAGATCTGGCAGCTAGCCATATAATGCACACTTGATATTAATGAATTGTCACAATCTCTTTTGGTTTTATTTGTCTTGAACTTTTATATGACTAAAAAGCTATATTTTTTTATAGCTAAACGGATACAGGTGAATTTGTAATAAAAGACTGCATGAGGATGTCCTCATAAAATGAATGTCAGATTTGTCAGGGTAAATTCGGCAGTAGTTTGACCAATAGTAGTGATCAAAGGGCAAAAGAAATGGCACTGAGCCTCTGGACAATTAACACATATACTCTCACAAAAACACAGACAGAACAAAGACACATAAATCATTTATAAGGGCTGTCATTGTAGCTTTATAATCAAAGGATTTTATACAAAGCATGACAAATACTTGTCACACCAATGTGATTTCCTGTCCTCATTTCACAGACGTCCTTACAAAACATGACCTCAGAAAACCTTACAAAAGTTAAAGCGATAGATCCCCCAAAAATGACAATATTGTCACTTATTCACCCTCGTGTCATTTCAAATGATGCTTTGTTCTATACAATCTTAAAACAACTTGGATCATTCCAAACAATGATAGTTTTTTTTTTTTAAGAAAAATGTAATATTTGTATTTATCTATAAAATATACTTATCTATATTTTTGTGTTTTCCCTATATAACATCCCAGATAATTCCAGGTTTTCCATAACTGTGACGGGATCTGTCATTGTACGGAGAGAGATCCATGCAATAATTTCTAAAAAGGTTCCATGTGATCACAACACACAATTTGATCAAAGGTAAAAACAAACGTTCCCAACCGTGATCAGAGGTGCTATTCCCACATAGTCTCTCTGAATAGTGTAAATCCTCATGGTCCCTTCATCCCGTATCATGTTTCCAGGCAACTCCAGTCGCCACGTGATCATCTGGCTCTCTAACTGGTCACTCTGCTCCTCCGTCTCAAAGTCCAGTTGCAAGACCTCCAGCAGACCTCTGTAAATAAAACATCAGAACACAGTCAGATCCCAATCTCTGCAACAAGTGGCTTACATTTGCTTTCTAAGTCAACAGAGACATATTGAGTCAAAGAGGACGGTACGGAATCTTAATAATGAAAGCGCAATCAGAGCTTCTCATCCACTTCAGTAGCATTAAAACACTCAGAATTCTAATGAGCATATCAGTAGGTTCATTGCAGGAGCTTGATTCAGTTCACACTGTGCCTTTCAGAAGTGCTTTTATACAACTAACAGAAAGGCACAAATCTAACTTTTCTGCGCCTTATGTATTTCTATATGGCATGCAGTAGCTTTCATGGTAAAGGAATTTTTAAAAGCATCAGAAAAGTGTCTGTGTAAATAGCTTCCTCTCAGAGTGGACACATCCTGACAGAATCGATTCAAAACTACCCACAACTTTATATTATATTATTCTTGAGTCATCAGGGGTGAAAGGTCAAGTGCGTGAGCCATGTCCCATCATCAGCATGCTAAGTGTTTCCTAGCGCAGTGGAATCCTCTCCGTTCGGCCCTTCACTGGTTAATGCGGAGACCTCAGTTCTAATCTTGCAGAACGTGTTGGTCTTTAAGCTGGTCTAATATACTGATGCACCAAGGATGATTAAAGATAAGTGGGTCGTCGCTATAAAACATGGAAATAAGGGCTCCGGAGAAACTAGTCAGGAGATACCGATTGCTGAATGGCAGCTGGTGACAACTCCCATGTTGTAAAGGGTTTGATCTATTGCAGTTTCAATGCTGTCTAAAAGACAATATAATCACCACCAGATAATCACATGATTCAGTGATCAACTGAAATGGATTTAGCTCAGGAGATTTTGATTCTGTACTGATTTCCTATTGAAAGGAGAAGTTGAGGCAGGGCACATTCAAAGGGCTTGTCCATTGAAAAAAAAGTAGCCAATAGCCTTTAGTTTACATCTCAGTCATAAGCCATGATTGCTAATGAGTAATAAATAATTGTACTCCATTATTGTTGAAAACTTTGGGGTCAGTGACTTAATAATAAATCAAAATAAATAAATGTTTTTTTTTTTTCAGCAAGTATGCATTAAACTAATAAGACATTTACAATGTTAGAAAATATTGATGATTTTTGAAGAATCATGTGACACCGAAGACTGCAGTAATGATGAAATTGTAATTATGTTTAACAATATTACTAGTTTTACGGTATTTGACCAAAAAAATCCAGCTTTGTTGAGCATAATTTTTAAACTGTTCAAAAACTGTTTAAAAATCTTATCAAATCCTAATCCTTGGAACAGTAGAGTAAATCTGCAACAAGATTATTTTGCCAACTTAATGCAGTCCACTAGATGACTTTGAAGTTAACATACATTGAATAAAAAAAACAAAACTCCAATTTAAATTTAATGGGGTCTTTAAAAAATAATCAAAATAAAGAATAAATCAAGAGTGATATCATTTTTGATTACTCTAAATCTGAAACCATCCATGATAAATGTCAGGGCAGACAAAGATCTTCAATATTGCAAAACAATTGTTAGTGTACAGTGTGTTACAATATCCTAGCTATAGAACTATAGTACAGTATGCTACTATATTATGGTACGGTACATGATTCACACAATAATCTGGAATAACAATGACAACCTATTGCCATGGACACCGAACAAGAATCAATGAGACCAAGAGAAATATGACACCCAGATGGAGGCTCATATTAACAAGATGCTCACAGTTTTCATGACGCACTTGAATTGGATCCAAAAACTCAAAACTCTATATATGAAAACCAAGACAATTGCTCCCCTGCTTAGATACACAGAGGTAATATGAACTCCGAGCTCATTCTTCCTAATAACAGTGGAGAAGTTGAACGTTTTCTGTGGTTACCAGCAGCTTAGGTGATGGAAAGATATCACATTTTTATTAAGTTATTTTCAATCGCTTTCCACATGAATACCTACGTTACACAACTGATGTGTGCCATTAATCATGAAACTGCAAAATGGAGAGATTTTCTCTTAAGCTTAATAAGTGTCTGTACAGGGTAAACGCGGTTAAACTGCACCTTTTTAACCAGAAAAAGATGGTTCTTAATTTTCATTCAAAATACCATCCTGCGAAAGGCGAACAGGTTGCCTGAACATCTGTTGGTACCTGAACAATGAGGGGGAAAGAAATTAGAAGTGTTTTTTTTTTTTTTTTGTCAAAACCTAATTTTGCAATCTGTCACTTAATTCTCACAGTTTCAGAGGAAACAGATCCCATCTGGCAATATTCAAGGGCAGAAAAAAGCTTTTTACTGATGAAATGCTTTTGAAATGTAAGCTAGGAAGAGTCTACGGTTGAGCGGCTTCTAAGAACGGTGAGGGTGATGCAGCGAGGGCTTGCCTTTTGCTAGCAAATGTGCTTTTCTTCCGGCAGGACACAGAGATGGTTTGGGCGTCACTTCCTCTCCCAGGTTCCATGGTGATGTCCCAAAGGTGCGTGTCGCTGGGTCTGGCTGTGCTGAATGACATACCTTTTCTGGATGTGGCTCTGTGAAAAAGAACACACAAACACACAGATGACATCAATGGAAAGGGCTCAGCCTCAGATGGACGTCTACAGTCTGCTTAATGAATGCCTCAAACATTTTGCACACAAAAATGACACAACTTGCATTTCACGAGTTCACACTTACAAATAATCAGATAGAGTAATTAGTATGCATATTTGGCATGCCCGAACCCAGAGTACGCCCCCTCATATTCTGGTTTAGGAAGTAACCAGACAAGTGTGAAGAGACGGTGTGGTGGAGGGATGCTGAAACTGTCCAAAAGCATAGGTGAGTCGACTGCGTCAATATATATAGGTCTCCGCACATGCTGATTGGGCAGACATGTTGATTGCTGATTAATGGCCGCTGATTAGTTAGATCATTTGAACGTGTTCCTCCCGAACTTTGTTTATAAAACATCAATAGGCGAAACTTCATACAGTGTCTTAGTTTGACCAACTAGCAATTAATTAGGGGTAATCAGTCTTACTTTTTGGATTCAAATCAATCTGCCTTTGTGCAAATGACTTTAAAAAAAAAAGACGACCCATCCTGGCGATACTGAAACGCACACAGGCACGCACAGTAAACATTAATGTGTTACAATGAACATGTCCAGTACCTGTGCTAATCTCATCTCAAGCCCATCTGCACTGACATCCCTTTCCATTCAACTCAACTCATGGTCACATTTATAAACAAATAAATGAATACAAAAATAAGCAAACAGCAAGTACAAACACATTAATGGTTGTCGAAAGAGATATAAATTCTGTTTGTAAGACCTGCTAACCATAGTTTGAGGTCAGCCAGTATGGTTCTCAATTCCCTGTTTCACTTGGCAGTTATTAATCTTGGCTCAATCTCTGTTGCAGAAAGCGCGATTGGACATTTAACAATGTTGTATTCATCAAGGGTGCAGAGTGAGTTTGCCACTCTGGAGAATTTAATCTCCCTGTCTCCTTTGACTTGGGCCAAAACAACCACATGTCCACCATTAAGTTTAAAGACAGAGCCAAATGCTTCTTTTCTCCTCAGCTTTTTCTTGTATCTCTCGGCTTTATCCACCAGCCAGACAGTTTGTCGGTCTCTTCTCTCCACTGATGGGACTTAGAGACCGTGGAATTTTGCCACGTGAGAATCTCTTAGACATGTGCTGGAGTCAGGCGTCTCGGTAAGCGTGGCCAGAAAAGAAACAGGTCACGGTGGGAAAAGTGAGCACGGCTGACAGCATCGTGACACACTGCATTATCTTTCCTCAACCCCTCATCCATCCATTTTATCCCGTTTCATACCACACACTTTTCACAATTCTGCCCCAAAAACAACAGATTGCCATGCAGCGGATCTCAAATGATTAATTAGTGATGTGCACAATGAGTCTGTGCATTAAATGACACATGCAGATGTGCATTTTAATGATTATTTCCTAGAATGTACAGCGCGATGGGTTTTTATCTGGTATTGAGCAGAAATATGATATCACGATATCACTGCTGATATCAGTTCACGCCGCATGTAGATCTCTAGGATAGCGCCAGTCTATCAACCCCTGAGACTCAAGGGAGAGGGATCAGCGCCTTGACCCATTTTGTATCGTCATCATCTTCAGTGCAGGCGTGCAATTTTTAGAGACAGATGATGCCCTCGGTTGGATAATCCAAACATTTTTAATTCCGGAGAAATGAAGAGAAACAATGAAAGCTTGAGAGGAAAATGAGAGTAAGGGGGAAGGGAAGAAAAGAGAAGAAATTGCAATACACACAGAGAGAGAGAGAGAGAGAGAGAGAGAGAGAGAGAGAGAGAGAGTTCTGTTTTGGTCTGCCGGGGAAAGAAACACTGTATGCATGAGTGGCAAAAGAATTCAGTCAAATCTATAATGAGGATCTTGATGGAATAAATCTCTGACACAAAATCAAAGACAGACGAATATTGATGTGGGGCTGCATGGTGCTGCCCGCAGGATGAAATACAGAATAGAACAGAATAAAATAGAATAGAAAAGAGTTCATCAGATTAATAAGTAATATTATATATGAAACGCAACGCTTAACAGATTCAAAGATTAACATATTTGATTGTCTCTATTCAGACAGTTGAATGAAAATATTTATCTACATAAATGTTCATTAATGATCTGTTAACCAGCAGAAAAGAATCACCTCATAATTTTAGAATATTATAATAAAAATAGTCATTTATGCTTAACAGATTAATAGCTTGTTAAAATATATACATATTCAAATATTGGGTCAATATTCAAATATATGGTACAAAAAAACATTTCTAACTCTAACTCCCTCTACTCTAAATCATACCAAATTAAAAAAATTATATCATTTATAGATTAATGATTTAAGTAGCACTATAGAGTTAAATAGTTATGAGCAACACTAATAAATAACTGTTTGTATCCTGGGGATTATGTCTGGTGTAAAATAAATGTAAATAAAAGTTATTATAACTTCATAACTTGTGATGATGGGAGTTTGAGCAAGACCATGTAGTCCAGATAGAGTTTAAATAACTTTTGGTGAAAAGAGAGCAAATCTCTGAAGGGTTAAAGACTTCACTAATTTTCAATCAGCGTGCGGATTATCTATCATAACCTCAGGGGTCTGGACTCAATCTTGGAGAGAGTAGTGAAGTGGGGCAGAGATTTTTCCCCGGATAAAATCAATCTCTTCGGGATACCAGCCTTCACCTCGCTTTACTGCTAACACTGAAAGTGAATGTCCATTTGAGTCAGGGCCGGGGGCAAAAGTAAAGCCTATCAGAGCCGAGTGAAGAGCCACAAGGATATTGGGGGCTCAGGTGGTATATGGGGCTCAGCTGCCAGTCAAACGTATATCTCAGACCAGAAGCAGGGTTTCTCAACTTTCCAAAATAATCAGCACAAATCAAAAGGAGATGTCACACTAGCACTTTTGGTGCACCTGGGTTTGATTGACACCAGAGTTTGGTTCATTTGGACGCTGTTTTTCCAGACACGAGTGAGTACCTGCGAACTGTACAGCATGAAAAATATTGGTCTGGGGTACGAGTTCAGTTCAGTTTGCTGCCGATATGTTTGCTGCTGAATGCAATCGTACTAAATCGTGGTAATGAACCACTATTTATGACGTGCGATTCAATAAAACTTTGTGTACACAGTCATTTACCTGACAAGCGTGAATGACGCACTGCAAGCAGAGAGAATGTACATATAATTTCTGCTCGCCTTTGGCAGAAATGGACTACATTTGCGGAAGATAGACTCCAGTACCGTAATGTGCTGATGCTTTGACAAAACCAAAGGTTCAAAAACCAAAATTTAAACGTGAGGTGAGCAATGCTTGCCACCTTTTCCTGCATCGTGGTTCGGACCCAAATAATATAATGCAACACACTCTAGTGGGGCAAACTAAGTGTGAAAGCTTCCAAAGTCTCACATCAGTCTAACCATATATAGAAATAAATTAAAACAAGAAATTTATTAAAGACAATCTAAATTCAATTTCTCGATTTTGTCTATTGGCATACATTTTTCCCCAGTTTCATTTGCCTTCAAAATAAATGCAAACAAACTTTTAAGAAAAAAAACCCAGCTTTGCCAATGCAGGATAAAAACATTACCTTTGGTCCAAAAATGCCCATAAAAGCAATTTCACTCATTTATGTGTTCTTTCTCCGTCGATGTGGGTTTAGACTTAGAAAAAAATTGATTGCACTGTGTGTTTTTGTACGATAGAGCTCTCGCTGTAATATGTTCACTTCTGCCCAAAGGACTCAAGTAGTTATTAGGTATTTGTTTTCTTGCTCCATTAAGTTGATGCATTATTTATGGGGAGAGAAGCCACACAAACAATGTAATGTTAAGAAATGAATGCAGCCAAATAATTTCCCCATTATTTTGCCATTTATGGAAGAGTGCCTTTGAAACTCCTCCAGTTGGAAAAGTGAATTGAGCCGGCACAAGGTTATTACATTTCGGTAATCTGTATACTGAGTGGGACTGTTACATTCTCTCGGCTATAAAGTGGCATCACTGTGTTGCATACTTGTTAAATTCGAGCTAAGCTTCCTGGGCGTTTGACACATCTGTTGGCTTTGTGCCACAGTTCTATTCCAAATGGGACATCTCAATCCCCAATGCAACTCCTTCTTTTTTAGCCTGACCAAAAGTCTCTTCCAGGAAAACAGTTGACATTTGTTGTGCCTTCCGAGAAAACCATTTAATCCTGAACAGAGTAAATCCAATTTATTTACATTGCATTATGTGAACGGATTTTTTTTGCCGAATTCCAGATAGCAGCATGTGATTATAGCCTGAAAGTCAGGTTGAATTAACCACACTTGTTTATGCCATATTTTGTAGTAAAGCAGTCTTCTTTACTTTAAAATACATGCATCTACTCTCATTAAAGGGATAGATAAAACAAAAAACAAAAATATTGCTTTGGACTGGCTTCCATTGTAAGGTCAAAAATAGTTCAAGATATCAAAAGAAGAAATTAAGGCTTGCACTGAGAAGAAAGGTGAGTAAATGATTTTTGGTAACTATCCCTTAAAGCAAAAATTGCCAAATAAGATGAAATCAACCTACCTGAGTATGAAATGTTCAACAGGTGATGTACTTGATAGGAACACGTAGAAAGTTGCAGTGCCTGTGGTCTTCAGTGGTTTCGAGGATGTCTGGATGATTACGGCTCCTCCAAGGCGCAAGCGCATAAACGTGGGGTTTCCTGGGGGTGATCGCAGGAGGTTTACAGTCCCAATCCTCTTCATGTAGGTTCCATAGATCTGCCGTCCCAGGTTACCATGCTGTGGACCCCTTCTTATTTTGCTCTCTTGGGGGACACACTGTCCACTGGGACTAGGTCTGATCTGGTAGTAAAGTTCAGCAACATTTCCTCTTTGATCACCTCTCTGCTCCCAGCTTGACCTGCCACCTCCAGGGTTGAACCACGCTGGCTCAGGCTTCAGGTGCACCAAGCAGAAGCCACCATCTGCCGAGATGGAGCAGCTGTCCTTGACCTCCCTGGATTCCCAGAAGGCGTATGCTGTAACACAAACGTACCCTCCTTCGTTCTGCTCTGGAATGTTTTGGATCGCCCCCTCGCTTACATCATCCCTATTTCCGGACGCATAAAACAAAACATACAAGGCAGGTGTAGATGATCGTACTTGACGGGCCAGCATAAACGGTCGGATCCTAGGGCCAGTGTGGATCATATGAAGTGGTATAGATTGCTCCAAAGACATGGGACCATAGCTGACATTGATTGTCGGCTGGCCATTCAGTCCAGTGAGGATGAAAGGCTGCCTTTGTGCCCGCAGGCTGGAGTTGTCCATTACATCCGGGCTTGTCTCTCTGAGGAGGAGGTAGTCTGCATTGATGATTTGATAGTTCACACTTGGAAGAACAGTGAGAGGGGACAGGGAACTTGGGTCATCTGACAATTCCACAACCTTCATTCCTTGAGGACACAATAAATCAAAATATATTAGCATAACAGAAAGACACACTTATAAATAACTATTGGTATTTTCCAGTAAATGTTGTACACATCACATGACCCTCCTAGCCTCTAGAGTGCGTATTCAAATCATTGGTTTTGTTTCAGGGACCTGAATGGAAATCAAGTGGCAACTCAACATCAATAACCTAATTGTTTAACAAACAACATGAATTTCGATGGTTTTATGCTTTTGGCAGCCAATAATTCTCTGCGCAAATACATTTTTGGTTGGCAAAAATCATGTTTATCTCCACTGCATTTAAGGCCATATCTTATACCTTTCATAGTTTTCTTTATGGTTTTGGAGGGTGAGGGAAAATTCCAAAACCTGTCAGTGTTGGTGTTAGAGTCTGTGTTTACCTGTCAGTCTGTCTGCCCTGTCCTGTGATCCCTGTGTGACCTAGTTTGCCTTCCCTGTCTTCATTTGTTCATTATCGTCAGCTGTTCATCATTATCAGTTGTCTTTCACCTGTGTCCATGTCATTAGTGTCTGTTTATATACCCTTGTGTTTCCTTCACTCTTTGTCCGTGATCGTTCTTGGTTTGACGTGTATGCTGTATCTTTGTCTACTCCTGGATTTATCATTAAAAGAGACCTTTATGTTTACTCCTCGTCATCGTGCTTTTCCTGAGCGTAACGTCACGTAACAGTTGGCATATGCCTAATTTAGATCAACTTGCAGCAAAATAAGAAAATAAGTTTTATTGGATACACACTGTAAACCCGAATAAGTTGGGCTAACTCAAATTTTAGGTAATCAAAGTTATGATGTTCCCAATTTTAAGTAAACAGAACTATCAAGATTATAGTTGAGGTTGTAGAACTCATAATTGCTCCTAAGTTGAAGCGAGTTAGCTAACTCATACATTTTAATAGCAATTAACCTAATATACTTAATTACCTTTTTTTTTTATTTCGAGTTCTTGCTAATTAATTATTTACTTCACTGTAAACGCCCCAACAATTCAGACAACGCCAACTTGCTAATTTGCTAACATGTTAACAATAGCATGCTAAAGCACTTAATGAATAAATACAGCAACTTAAAACGTATAACTTACCTGCTCTCAAACTAAGCAGCATGCGGTCACCATGCACCATTAACTCCAAAAATCCACATTAACAGAAACTCTCCTAAGTTTTCATAAATCTCCCTTACCATTTATCTTGCACAAAAACAAACAAACACTTTATAACACTTAATTTTAGCATTTACTCTCTCTTTCCAGAGCCATGGGCAAAGCGTGCTGGGAAATAGAAATCTGTTTCAGTTAAAACTGTTAGTCTAAATGAAAAGAAATTAGTTTATACACCTCAAAACAATAAAACAGTTCAGTTTACTTGAAATATGTCAATGCTGTGAACTCAAAAGCAAAAAACTGAACTAACTTTTCCAACTCAGACCAATTAAGTATTTTGAGCATTAGGGTTTACATTTTCCACTCATTTGAGTTAAGAAACAAAAGCATGTATATTTTGCTTATCATGATCATTATTTTACATGATTAATGTTATTTGCATTTTATTATTTGCATTTCTTCCTATCCACAACTCCATCGGAACAGATCTGAAATGCATTTTTGAATGACTGTTCTGTAGAAATCTGTACTATTAAAACCTTTCATTCAAAATCGCTGTAAAAGCAAGGTTATATTCACAGAATATTATGCTTGGTAAATATGCTATCAAAATGTTTTTTTTTTATGTTTCTAGACAGCTATACCTCAGTGCTCTTGCAATTGCTACATTGCAGAGTTGTATTTCAGAGAAGTCATTTGCTATATGGCATTCCTTCCTCATTCAAAGTCAGAGTAAAAAAAAAGAAAAAAGATTGGTCTAAACCTGTCAGCAAAAACCTATCATTCCGTTGCTGTTTGAACCTCTCCCCAATGTGCTAGTCTATAATCTTTTCAGAAAACATTTCCATAGATGTCAAGCCCACAAAATCTTTTTTGCTACTTCAATAGCAAAAAACACAACATTTCCCCTCTTGGTGGTAGATGATTTGGAATAAAGCAATGCAGAGGGAGGCAGAAATAGTCAACATCACTCTGATCAGGTGTACTGTGTCCGGACAAGCATCTTGTCAAATCACTCATCTGGGAGAGATGCTTTAACCTTTACCTTCTGACAGGCTGCAAGTGCTACACTGCCTTCTGATTACTAAAGTGCAGCATTGAAAGCTGAAGGTTGATCTTGACATGCTGTGCATTTTTGGAGGGGTTTGTCAAATGCTGGTCTATGTGTCACATATGTGAATGTGATTGCTATTCCTAAACCAGAATCTTTCTAGTGGAACAACAGCATCAATTTGATTCTATTTATTTTTATTTACATTCCTCTGATTAAATATTTTCTCTTTACTTCATTTAGGGTATCCGACTACAGGCCAGTGTTGACCATGCTAACATTTAAACTGGGGGAGTTTTTTCATTGAATTAAAATTTTAATTCATTTTTGATTAGTTTGATTTTTCACACCCTGTTTTCTCTTAATCTGAGCAAAGTTGAGGCAAACCATCTATCACAGGCCAGATCATGCAATATTAATAAAAATATGTAATATAATAAACTAGAAAATATTTTATTTACATGACAATGTGCAAAAAAATAGACTAGTAATGACTAATGGCTGACAAAGGTGTACAGTGAGAGTGTCAAGTTTTGCACTTGTTGGCTTCTAAAAAGCTTTTAGCTTGGAAATAGTTTTATCTGCTTTAATTTGAGCTTACACACCTGATACTGCATTTGTACCTGGAATAGTTTTTAGTATTAACGCAGATGCTCTAAGTGTATTAAAGCTCCCAGGATGACAACTGTAAGTGATCAACTTCCACTTAAAAAATAGCATGTAAATAAGTGTAAAGCACTGAGCAGAGACATTTAAACATTATAAGACTGTATAGTTGCTAGAGCAGATCATTGGGATGAAAAAATACAGTATATTGTATGAATTTATAGACATCTGTCAGTTTGTAAGGTAGTCAAATCTACCTTCACTTATGTTTTAGTTAGACAATAACAAATCTAACTGATATCAAAGTTCAGGAGGAAAAAAAAGGAAATAATCAGAAACTATCATAATAGAATATGATCATTTCAGATTTAATTTCCACTCTGTTAAACAGGTTATGGCTGTCTCTCTACCTACTAATCCATGTGATATATTGTCCTACTGGCATCCTATTGACTTGTATAGAGCAAATAGTCAAATAAGCAATATATTTGAATCTCATACTAGGACTCTCATGTGTGAAAGTGATGTTTCAAAGTAGGTTAATGGCTGAGCCTGAGGGAGGGAAAGGACTAGTGTCAGAGCAGTATCTAAGAACATTAGGCCTAACATGACTGGGTTTGCACAGCTCAAACTAGGACTGAGCATCTACACTGATGACAAGCCTATTTGTCAGACACTCATTTCTAAATTTCTGCTTTCGGCATTACTCAAAACTCCACAGGATATCATTTTCAAATTAGGAGCTTTCCAAGTAGGGTTTTATTCAATGTGAACCAAGACAATTCAAGAAACATTCCCTACCGTCTCATCCTTCAAAACAACTGTGGTAAAGTTTGAATTCCACTATAAAATAATCCACTTAAAATAATAACTAAGCAGCTTTTTGCCTTCTGCAGTTAATTATATAAGCAAATTGTAATTAAATCTATATTTACTTTTTATGCAAAGCAATGTTAATAGCCATATGAAGCTAATGTAGCATCTATATTAATGTGCTCAGCTGAGTGCACTTCAAAAAAGTTACTACCAAAAAAGTTCACAACTCAGGTTAGAATTTAAATATGCAAATAACTGATATAAATGCAAACTTTTTCAAAGGTCTTTCATACTAATAGATTCTGAAATCCCCCATGATAAATGATAAGACATGGCTATTTGAACAACTGCAATAAAAATCCACCAGGATAGTCTGATGCAGGATAGTATATGAAATTATACAGAAATGTAAAGCAGCAAGAAATGACGATTGAGAGGTCTTACCTTCCGCACAGGAGAGACAAAACGCAATAACCAACAACAACATTGTGCTCGTCTGCACAAATCAGTCCAATCTGGAGCCAAAATGACTTTATTCCTCTAATGCATTCCTACGAAAAATAATAATAATAATATTAAAAATAAAAAGGCAATGTGAGCTTTAAAACTATTTCCAAAATCAAGAACAGAAAGTGGTACCCTATGGTACCCTCACATGACAAATCAGCCACAAACTAGATGAGTTTGAAAGTAACAAAAAAAAACATAAAAGTTGAAGCTTTGCGCTCTATGGATTCACGTGCTGCTGTTTCTGGACCTCACTTTCATCTGAGTCTGAACGATTAGATGTCACGAGCGTAATCCTCAGCAAACGAAATTCTGTCAGTGCTCTCTTCACTCTCATGTGGACGGACAACCAGAGAAATGAACCTTACACGAGCGACAGTCCATTTCAATTATAAACCATTGCAGTCTTTGAAATGTATACTTATTGCTAGGAATAAAGTGCACGAATATATGATAAGAAAAAAGCTGTCAATTGTATGGCCGCGTAACTGTAGATGATCCAAGCGTATACTGCGGGTTATAAGACTACAAATATGTAAGTAAGGGTTTATTACTTAAACTTTGTGCCCGGATGTTTTTTTGAGACTTACAGTTTGAGTATAGCTCACAAACACTTCAGCGCCTCAGAGGTGTGCTGTGGTGTAGCGCGCAAGCGTCCCCTGTTGACGGTCAAAGTAGTCGTGAGCCAGTGGTTCTCGACCTTTTTTCCCCAGGGGGCCACACTATGGTCCAAGTACAAGTCTCACAGAAGATGTCACCAATGATAACCCATCAGATTTAGTGGTATAGTATTAGCAGATATTATTACTATACCTCGATGTTGCACACACTGCAGGCGGTGCCCTTACAAAAAAGAACTGCAGTGTATTGAACACTGTACAAAAGCATGTATATGTATATGAACACATGGTTGAGTACCATGTAGTTTCACTGCAGTTTAATTAAGCACAACCATAGATTTGCAGTATAATGAAGTATAGTCACAGTACAATTGCAGTAAAACTGTAGTATAAGTACAGCTGCAGTAAAATGAAGTACAGGGTGAAAGTGAAAGTTGCATGAAGTATAAAAACAGTATAACTGCAGTTGTATTGCAGTTTTATTTTACTAGTACTTTAGATGTATTGCAGTAGTTGTACTCCAGTAAAACTACAGAAATTTTAGGTTATACTGCAATACTGCAGTTTTTTCGTGTCCAAAAAACGTCTCAGGTTACGTATGTAACCATAGTTCCCTGAGAACAGGGAACGAGACGTTGCGTCTTACAACGCTAGGGGTTCCCCTAGCGTTGTAAGACGCAACTCGATAGAGTTGAACGTAATAGAACGCAACTCGAAGTTTTTGTTTCTGTGTGTGGAAATGGCAGTGTGACTTCATATCAAAGTGAAACTCTCTTATTCAGTAAACCCACGTTACACAATCACCTGATACACTGTTAAAAATTACCTGTAAATTTTACAGTATAATACTGACAGCAGGGTTACTGTAATTTTTACAGTACCATTACTATAATTTAATTTACAGAATTTTACTGTATTCTTTGATTAACAATTTTTTTAATTTGCTGTATTGTTTTTTAATTAAATAAGACACTTACCACAGTTGTAGACCACTCTCTCTTGCTGCTACCAGAATCTCAGCCGTTGAAAATCCTACAATGCCTCTGAAATTTACAGTAATATCCTGTAATTTTGAGTCAAACCGTCTGCTCCCCAGAATGCATTGCAGTTTACAGCAATATGCTGTATTATTAAGAATACAGCCATCTGCTGTAAAATATTGCTGTAATTTTTACCGCAATTCATTACAGTGTATGTTACAAAAAATCAGGACAATGTATTCCACCAAAGAAAAACTAAATTACTGAAATCAATAATGCTCAATGAACATAAAATGTATACAATCACTTTAAGTAACTATTTAACTTTGGATGTAAATTCTCTTCAAGAGCATCGTAACAGTCACCAAACAATGACAGACAAACATCGAATTTACATGTCTTTTGACATTGTACGTTTTGCATATATGCCAAGTACTGCCAAACAAAGTCTGTCCATCTCGCTCATTGACATCAAACGGATTCTTCCATTCTTACCTTCTCTGCTGATGCCACAACTCTTCTTGTTTGCACTCTTCTTCATTGGTATGTTCCTCATTTCGTTGTCTATTTTAATCCCCAAATTTACAAAATTTAATGGCTACTATTGGAATTCTGCCAATGTGCACATTTGTATAAAAATAAAAATAATAGTTTATGATCTATTTTTGAGCTTAAAAATAATCTATATGATCACCAAAATGATTTTAAATGACAAAAAAACATTATAGTTCAAACTTATATTAATTGAATCCTTTTTCATTTAATTTAAAAACAAATATGGAATATATATTTTTAAATGTGGTCGGCAAATCGTGGGCCGCATTTCCATTCGTGGCGGGCCGCATGCGGCGGCGGGTTGAGAACCACTGTCGTGAGCTAAACAAAATTGTGTGGGGGTACACTTAAGGTAATCAGAGCAAAACTGGGCCTTCTTAATAAAGGCCGGCCAGCGCAAAAGTTCTAAGTTGTTCATTGAAATAATGTGCTACTTGTTGCACTTTTGCAAAAAGAGGCTAATTAACAACATGTTTCCAGTGAAAGTCAATTAATCTATACTGTGTGTGTAGACACACAGGCCTACCTTAAGTTTTAACAGTTCCATTGTTGCTGCCAGACCCCAGACGACAGAAATACACTTTTACAGGCATAATGGAACAATGGAACCTTGTGGACATTTATTAAATGTATTAAATGTATGTATTTATTTATATAAACATTGATAAGAGTCAATAATAGGTTTTTGAATCCAACATGCAAAACCACCGCTGAGTAAATGTTTGACTCAAATGCTTAGTCACTGATGTATAGCCCTTCAGATAACTTACCCGTGTGACAACTATTTCTCATATAGTTTTAGCCACATATTGAAATATCTTCGGTAGTACTCAATGCATCATTATGACATGTTAGGTTATATATTCCCAGGAGATATACTTTGGCTTTTCACTTTATATTCAGAGTCAGTGGGAATGAATAAACTCTCTGTGATTTCTGACTAAAGAAGATCTCACTAAAGGGAGAATCATCAATCTCCTGTCAGTCAGAGCACACAGCATAACCTGTACCTTTGCTGCTGTGTAGTTCTTGATGACGTCTTTCACCAGGTACAGAGCACGATTTTATGTCCTGCTCTTTGATAAGTGCCACAAATTCCTCTGCAAGGACACGGTACCTACTGTTAATGCAAAGAATAAATCAAAGGGCAACCCATGCCAAATGTGTAAGAGCGAGTTAGTTTTAAAAGTTAGCACCTTGTGCAAAGATTAAGGGTTATGCAATACATATAAGCATGTAGCTTGTGAGTTTCATATGGATTTGAATCAATTCAGCTGTACTAGTAGATCCCTAGTGATGCCTTTGCTGGAGTACTTTTGAAAATGACCCCCCCCCCCCCCCCCATGGCCCAGTTTACTATTATCATATCGGTCCCATCTGTTCAGATGTCCAGATGCTAGCGGTGTGCGTAAGACAGACCACAGCCGTGACACTCAAAGGTGAACAACAGCTTAGTAGCAATAATATGGAATGGTGGTCAGTAAACTGACCCGCCACTGAGTTTGACCCATTTTGAAAGACCTATTCCATTAAGAATTTTGTTCCTCGTGAACAAAGCGCATCAGCTGCACTACAATTTACTTGAGCTTTTTATCTTGATGAGGATCGTGTGATGATAGGTTGCCACAGTAACACAGAATGACAGTAAACCTACTTAGAGAATGAAATATACCGCAATGACCACATGTATCTCAATATTCACCAACTCCATGTCGCAAAATGATTATACCACCCTTCACATACATCAAATTCCAGGATGTCACCGCCAAAACTGAAAAACAAGTGTGTTGAATTTCGGTCCCACATGAATCAATTAAGTTACACAAATATAATTTGTTCATGTAACATTTTAAGCGAAGAGTATCAAAGTAAATTTTTTAAGGTTACCTGACATGATTTATTTATCCAAATCATTCATTCATCCAATATGATCTTTTATTACATTCAACTTCATATATGTGTTATGTGACTGCATCATTATACTAACTAGTAAGTCAACAGCCTATTAGCTAACAATATTGAACACACTAGAATGTTAAAGCTAACTTTCAGCACGATGCTACAATTAAATGTGAAGTGCCAGTCTACAGCCTAAGCAAAGGCTCCACTTTTCTCCCCAATGCAATTTAAATGCAGTGCATTTTAAAACATACTAATAATTCCAATATAAGTGGACATGGCTAAAACTTTATCGATCAACCCCTTGTTTTAATTTTACTGCAAAACACATAAAATAACATCTAATTTCAACACTTTCTCTCTTGATCCAGGCATTTGCAATGCATGCAGGGAACTGACAAGCACTGCCCAGTTTAAGTTAATACAACAAAATTCATTCATGTAGTCCCAACACAAACGAATTAAGTAAACTTCAGTACTAGATATATTTAAGTGGATTGAACACGCTGAAATTAAGTTAGGACAAAATGTGTAGGAATTGTGTCGCTGTAGCTCATTTTAATTAGGTAATTTGAACAAGCAGCAAAAAAAATCTTCTTTTTTCAGTGAATATGCTGTATGGTAAGAAAACTTACTATTGTTCGCTAAACAGATTTTGGTACAGAATTTGGTAAAACCGCTGCTCTGCCTCTTTAAGAAAAAAAAAGTTGCATATTTCAATCCAATGCTTAAAGCACAATTTTTAAAAAAATCACCCAAGTTTGAGGGAAAAGTCAGAGCTCAAGTCATAAAACAACAAATGTATCACTTTGAGCAAACAAAGGCATAGACGTCCATCAATCGGAGTGGTGGGAACCCTTTGGAAAAGTAGGAACGGAGAGTTTGGGAGCCTCATTCAAAGCCTTTGTGACGTTGATATATGGATAAAGTTGAGCAGAGGCGCTCTCTCTCTCAGTGTGAGCTGAATTTCTATGCAGGTGATGAATGAATGCGCTCTGCAGTGCGTGTCGTGGATGTATATCACTCTGCTCCCTACAGGATGGAGAGATAAGTTACTGCTAACCTGCAATGTCATTCTACATCTTCCCTCAGGAAGGGGTCGTGAGCTTGGCCCGCTTCCATTATACAGACACTTTTTGATTGCTGTACATTTGCTGAAAGTTATTCTAGTTTTGTAAAAGGTCAGCCTTGCAAATTCCCGCTCAAATCTTAGGTGGCATGTCATGACGCAGGCGTCTTCCTTCCAAGTGGCGCTGTAATGGATATTAATTGTGAATAAAGCCTCAAGCACTGCTTTATTGTACTTCAATGAACAGTGTAGTCTCAGCATGGGTTCATATAAGGAGACTCTCCCAGCACAGACAACTCAGTCAAAACATTCATAAAGACGATGAAAAATGTGCGCCATCGTGTCCAACCCTGACCCATCCGATGAGTTACCTGCTATTGAACACACCTCTGTCATTCGGGGGTCAGTAAGACACTGCTCTCTGAAAAGGAGCTGCTTTATGGCCTATGAAATATTCACGAAAAAGCAGCAGGAAGATGAATGGGTGCCTGTGTTCCCGCTCAGGGCCCTTGTTAAAAGAAGGCGTTGATCGAGAGGTCAAAGCCGGAGAGAATTTTAAACATCCATTGGCCCAGGGCCCCCCGGGATCATTACAGCTCACTCCTGAATGGAAGGAGAGCCGAGCCAAGAGCAAGAGAAGCCTAGCGCGGTGATATACGAGCATAATCATTTCTCGCTCTCCTTTTTTTCTCTAGGCAGGGCTGGCCCGCACTTCATCCACTTGCAGTTCGGTACAGCCTATTCCGCTGAAACCTCTGCAGAAAGCTCAAACACTTTGCTTGCCTCTCAGTGGCCTTTTTTAAAGGGACGGTTCAGCAAAAAATGGAGTTCTGACATTATTTTTTCACCCTCATGTTGTGTCCAAACCTCAAAGCGGTTAATTTAACTAGGATTGTAGAAATAATTGTTCCAAAGCTCTTGCCGTATAACAAAAAAATAAAAGTAGAATAAAAAGTAGGAAAGTCAGAGTTTTAGCCATTATTCATGGAAATCTTGTCCTGCCTTGAAGGCCTGTTCACAATTTAAAAATCGTTGACAACTTAAAAACGACTCTTATTATTTGAGTGCTTCATATGCAAGATTCAATGCGTTTTATCATCAACACAGCATTTTTCTTAGTTACAGCATAGACTAAATGTTATTATTATTAGATTATTTATATCATTTTATTTAAGACAAATCATACGGGCTACTTTTACAGGGTTATTTATTTACGTATTGTAATTTTATTATAAGTTTTGCTGTTTGGAGCTTTACAGACTCTGCTGGTCTCTATGAACTGTCGTTGTACGGAAAAAGCAGCAACATTTTAAAAAAAAATTATACTTTAACTCACCATGTTTGTTTGCTAAGCGCTTTGATTTTTAAACATTACAGTGTTGAGTAACACCAGCCTGATGCCAAGAAGAAGGATGACCCCTTAGAAGTGGATAAACTTGATAATTATAATGTACAGTTCTATTCTACGGTATGTACAACTAATCACCAATTCTGCTGCCTGGTTGGAACCCATCATTAGTGTGATAAATGCATCTCTCGTGCAACCTTCACCCAAAAACACAAAAATATTAATTTACTCACCTTTCCCATGATGCCTGCTGGGAGGTACTGTGATATTGAGGTCACTGCTGCCATCTACTGGGTTGTTTCTGTATTAATTGTGATGTTTGCTGTTGAGAGACATGCTATGTGGTTTGCCATGAAAAGTTCAAGTCCGACCTTGAAAAATATCACATTTATTTTCATAGAAAATGTATATTTTACACAATTCTACACATGCACAGCCACACAATAGTCCATATAGTAAATATAGACCAACAAGTTCTTTTTTTATCTTTAATTCACAGAGCGAACACAGATTTGCAGACTTGAGCATCTTTTCTTGAAGACACCATGGATAACACTTATACTGTTGAATAGTAAATTTTAAAGCACTAAAAAAAGTCTGTAAATTAAGTATAAACATTTATAAATTATCTACAAATGGAGTACAAAAGAGTAACCGAGAAATTAACACCTACATCATCCAGTCACAAGCGAACACTCAGGATTCATGATAATAATAGAGATATTTCTGTAAATGAAAATATATGTAATCTCTTTTATTTATTTTTCTTTTGGCAAAATGATGTTGCAAGCTATACAGGCAGCTGAACATTTCATACATTCCTTTTTGGCTATCCAACCTTTTTTTTTAAATTAGTTAATTATAACTTTCCATGTTTTTCTTCTACGAGAAATAAACTTCATTCACCCCAAAAGAATGTCTCATATATATATATATATTAAATTAAAATGTTTAAATACATTTAAGATCATCTTTTTTCAAGATTAAAAAATTATCTTTTTTTTCATACACACAGTATTTACCCTGGATCAAACCATTCGAGAGTGCAATCTAAACCCAACTGGCCACATTATTGTGAGATTCCATCAGATGTTGGCTCAACTACTTCACATTTCCAGTTGTGAGGGCAAGATGTGGTCGTGTTAATGCAAGAGAAGTTGCCCTTAATGTAAACTACTAGATTATAGCTTGAGACAACTGCGCCATCATAGGTAGCTTTTCCTGAGGGTTTTCAACCTGTAGTTTGGTAGCAGAGAAGATGTATTATATGGTCCTCAAGCAAAGAGACTATCACAGAAAGTTTGTGTCCACCATTGCAAGCAAAGACCTCAGGAAAAACAGCCAATGATAACAGCAGCAAAGATATGTCATTTAGGCCTATGATGTTCTCGTGACCAGTCCAACCCATTTGTGTAAACCAGTGTTAAAGAGATAGTTCACCCAAAAATGACATTTCCGTCATCATTTACAGTTGATGTTCCAAACCTGTGTGACTTCTGCATATCATAATAGAAGATATTGTGAAGAATGTTGCAAACCAAACATATTTGGTCACTAATGACTTCCATTATATGGCAAAGAAAGCAAGAAAGAACGTCATACAGTTTTAGAATAAGTAAATTAATCACAGATTTTAAATTTTGGGGTGAAAATCTTTTTAAGGGTCATTCACACAGAACGCAGAATGAATGAATGAATGAATGAATGAATGAATGAATGAATGAGTGAATGAATGAGTGATAGAGTGAGTGAATGAATGAATGAATGAATGAATGAATTTTGAAACCAGGTGCTCATCAGCCAATGCCGATAAAATACGTTCAGTTTAACATGTAACCTTAAACAATTAAACCATCGCAAAAGTACGTTCTGTGTGAAGTGGCCCTCAGAAAGTGGAATTTAAGAAGACACCAAGACACCATCTTTGCTTCTTGAAAAGACAACACCACCCTTACTGACTTAAGAAAGGAACAGGAAACAACTTGTAATTAGCAGCACGTCACATTATCACAAAGGTTTATAACAACATTTGTCCCTTTTCAGTTTAAGGGATTGCACAAACATGGATGCAGAGGACACACACACACCCACATCCACACACACACACACACACGAGTCATTCACCAAAACACACACCGGTAGTGCGATTTGAAAGGCAAACACAGAAACTTTCCATAGTAGCCATATTTTTATAACTTCAGTCATTCTCGCGATAAACACGGAAAGGGGGACCTTAAAGCAAGCAAAAGGGAGAATACTTGGCAAAGACTGACGTATGGAGACATCAGATATAGGTAATATACTGTCCTGTACTGAGTTTAGATGAAGGCCACAGCAATGTTTAAAAGGGTTTGCTCTTAGACTGTCAGGTTTTCGTTTTTGCACATTGCCTATCCTTCGGAAAATGCTTTTAAATGGAAACGTTATTTTATTGTGGTCCTTTTTGTGATTCGGACTAATGCACTTGATATGGTCTGGAGCATTTACTTGACTGAAAATGTCAGGCCATATGTGAAGTGCTTTTTGAACCGTTTTTATCACCAAATGCTATACCAGACATTAAAACCTATGCGATTATGTTGTTCAAAATCCAGCAATTTGATTTGAAAAATGGAAATAGCGATGAAAGCAATTCCTTTGTCCTCTACATCACAGTATGGATAGATCCTTTCATTCTGAAAGCCAATTTGCAAGCTCACTGACATATGAGTGAAATCTTTCTATATGTCATTCCTTTTCATATGGATGTTAGATCTATTTCATAATGTGTACGTGGCATGTTAATGTGAAAGCCGTTTTTTTATTGTTATTTTTTTATTTATTTTTTTGTGAAAATTACCATAGCCTTTACTGACACATTGGGGGATTGGAGGTTTCTCTTTTGAGATAGAAATCTGTATGCAGTTGTAGCCATATGAATTTGAAATCAAACTCATACTTTTACTTTGAGAACTTTTTGAGCAGTTTCTTTCCCTTAGAGAGCAGACCTTTTTTCTTTTTAGATGCCAGGTCTCGTGGACCCCTGGCAGGGCTCAGCGGCCTGACTGGGCCAACAGGAAGCAAAGGGCGCACAGTGGGAGAGGCGGGTCTTCCAGGGGCCGGAGCTGGCACTGTACTTTCCACGGGCACCTAATGAAACATCCATGGGGAAGGGAAAATGGTGGGATATTACACAGCAAGCCTATCTTTTGCCTTATCATCTGCCTTCTTCGTAGTCCAGCTCATGTTCTGAGTTTTAAAACAAATTATTTGAAATATGTCAAGAAAGTAAGAGCAAAAATGATATAACTACTCACAGATTAGAACTCTAGAGAAAAGGCAGATAATATGGCGGCTTCCTGAATTAGCTCTGTTTTATTACATTTTTTCTTGCCTGCTAATAAAGATAAGAAATGCAGAAATATTCCTTAATTTAATTTCTCTTTAACTTGTTATTAGAAACCTCTGAAAGTCAAGGGATCTTATATTCTAATAAAGCATCAAAATAGACAGACCTAACAGAACGAGGTTCTGCACACATCACTGAAACCAACTGCAGATACCATACAAGTCTAATGCACTGGTATATTAAGCAGAAAAGTTTGTTTTTGACGATAGAAAAAGGGCAATTTGAAAAATAAATAGAATAATCTGACTAAATGGACATTATTAATCAGATAAACGTGAAACAAACCTTATATTTAGATGGCAATAAATAAATAAATAAATAAACTTGCTTATGTGCTACATATAAAAGCAATATAATAGGAAACTCCAATTAGATCATTTAACTGTGAAGAGTCCATAAAAATCTGCATAAAATCCCTTGCATGAGACTGATCACTGGTATCGCCAGTTGCTCAACTTACCTAGCGAGACCAAAGTCTGCTAGGGTGGGAAATGAACAATAATCCTCAGCTATTTTTTGCTAGCTGTTTTGGCAAAGCCGGTGGGGAAAAGGAAAGTAGAATGTAGCAACATCGTAAAAAAAATTCAAAACATCAATTATGAGGAGAAAAAAAAACAACAACACCACCACGTACACATACATGAACATAGGATGTCCACTAAATGTCCACTAGCAAAAGTACATATTTGTACAGTTTTTCCATTTATTTTGATTTATTGTAATTACATCATGAATGTTATCATTTTAGTCTCTCTGGAAGAGATGAGATGAGTAATATTTATATGTTCTGCTAGTTCATATGATCTGAAAAATAGAGTTTTTTTTTTTGACAATGTGCAATATACAAAAAGAAACAAAGCCTCCTCAAAGAAATACAACATTTGGGGTAATGTACTTTACTTTTATATAAAAGCTACAGGTCTGTTCTGGAAAAAACAGGCATGCGTCAACTACGTGAGTTTCCAAATCAGTCTTTTAACAGGGTCACAAATCACGAGCCACGGACCCTATATATGGACTTTACAAAGCACTTTGACTAATGCAAACAGCTTCACTTAAGTAGGGTTTTGTGTTTCAGTGCAAAGATGCTTTATGCTTTATTCATAGTCCGGTGCAGGAACGGAATTTGGCCTTTTCCACAGTCCTCTGGCGATGCTCTACGAACATTCGCTCTCTTAAAAGAGTCACGTTCATACCTGTCTCTCTATGCTCTCAAAAAAAGGCTCTGTTTGCAGTGGGCTTTGCTTCTCCCTTTCCTAGAGCAAGAAAGGTTGGACTGGAAACCACCACCACGGTCACATAACGAAAAAACAAACAAGCACAAGAAAACACAGAGACGGCGAGTGGACCGAAACTCAAACGGAGGATGAATGGACACAGGGCCTAGCGCTGAGAACGGCGATGGTGTACCCGTTTGGCCTCTGGGCGTGGAGCCGCTACCGGATTGGGCTCGTCCTGACCGTGCTGGGAAGGAGTGTCCGTCAGATAGACCTCCACATCATCAGGCACTTCTTCGAGAAAGTTTGATGGAACCAAGCCCCGATGTCCGTTCAGCTCACCCTGAGAGTGGGAAAAAAAGCATACAATACCACAGGCTCTGAATAAAACAACCTGAGTGGTCAGCACAACAATGATACTTACATAATAGAAGCCATCTTCATCTATATCCCCAAAAACAGCAATGATGTCACCAGCACAGAACGTCAGTTCAGCCTGCCACAGAAAGCACATGATTGCAACTATTCACAAATGTGCAGATTGAAAACCTGACTGCATATATATATATATATATATATATATATATATATAGTTTCGCAGTTTCTTTTTTGAAAAAATGGTCACACTAAATACAGATTTTTGCTTAAAGAAACAATTTTGCTCTGAATTGTTTTTACATTTTGTGTACATCAAAATAAAAGAGAATGAAAAATAAATATGGATGGTCAGTAAAACATTGCTAATACAACACAATAGTATATATACATATAGTGTTCAGTAATTTCACTTTAATGCCAATTAATAAGTCCTTTTCATTGCCATTAAAGTGAAATAAGAAATGATCATTTTAGAAGAAAACTTCAGATGTCACTTTTTTGCCAGCTCATTAATGATGAACACCTGCTGTTGACAAGCAGAATCACTGAAGGACAGAGAAACACAAGAACTACAACTGACTGCAGTCACAGCCCTCGATGAAATCAACTGAAGATAAAAGACATTTAATCTCTCACTATTCATATACTCAACTATTACATAAATCTTACCCATTTCATTTGCATATGACTAACAAATATGAATCACATTATGTTAATTAGTTTGTTTATGTTAAATGGTGTAATCCAAATGGTTGGAAAATTGCTATGTAATTAAATTACATAATACTTATGTTTAGACTGAAATATTTTTTTGAGTGTACATATATATATATAGGAATGTGTTTAACACCTCAACATCCACATTTGGGGAGCTCTCTCTGGGGTCGTAGTCATACAGGGCAACCATTCTTCTTGTGGCCACTGGGTGGCGACCTCTCCTATTTTGTTCTGTTGGAGAGAGAATCAGTTTCTTTGAGATAGGCAGGCTATACACAAAATAGTATTTGACTTGTTAGCATGATCCAGTTAGTCAGAACAGTTAGAATGTTCTGCGCTGATGAATAAAAATGTATATAAGTATTCTAACAAAGGTAGAAAAAATGATTGCCAGCAACATATAAAGTTTGAGGTCAGTAAGATGTACATGAATTGTAGAAGAATACTTTTAAGGCCAGTTCACACAAAGTACAATAACTATACAGATGACTATAAAGTTTTAATAAATGTTCTGATTGTATGAGAATCGGGAATTCCACACCACAACTATAATGATAATGACACAGAGTAAGAGTATTATTTGGAATCACTTTCAGGATGTTTTTTTTTTTTTTTTCAGATGAGGAATGATTGAATTGACATTGCCAAAACAGAATCTATCCTTCTTTAAAGAGCTCAAGCACACAAAGTGGCAAATGGCAAAGTTATTATGAGTTGGTGGGTACACTTACAGTTCTCATTATAGTCATTCTTAGTGTGAACAAGCCTTTAATCAGCAAGAATGCATTGAGGTGAACAAAAGTGACAATAAATTCTATTTCAAATAAATGCTGCTCTTTTGAACTTTATATTAATCAAAGAACTCTGAAAAATGCATCATGGTTTTCACAAATAAATATTAATTGACTTTTTTTTAAATTGAAAAACATTTCACTATATTTCTGGTTTAACCGTTTTGATCAAATGAATGCAGTATTGGTGAGCATAAGTGACTTCTTTTAAAAACATTACAAAATCTTATCAAATCTAACCTGTTGATTAGTAGTGTGTAACAATAAGTTTGCAAATCTTTAATATTTGTATCATTATTGTAAGTTTAGGTAACTGTGACATGGAAAACACCAACCGATTCTGTCCACAGGGGTATTGAGAGGGAGAAATCCTTGTTTCATGAGCTGCTCCATGGTCTCATCATCCTCAGCACGGATTTCTGACACCATGTTACAGGGAATAAGACCAGACCTGCCTCGGATCTCCCCACGATAAAAGCCATCATTATCCTTATCGCCATACACCTTAGACACACAGACAGAGGGATGCTGAAACAATGGAAGGACCATTTAACAACAACATTAACTCCAGTTGAGCAGTACCTTTATTATCTGACCCTCTTTAAAAGGGAGTTCCTCGTCAGCTGCGTCAGGGTTAGGGGACATGGAGAGAGGGTCATAGTCGAAGAGGGCCACAAAAATTCGGAACGGCTCCTCCTGCTCAGACTCATCATAGTAGGGAGGAGAACGCCGACTTCGGTCCCGGTATCCATCTACAATGAGAAAGATAGGTAAAAAAAAAAAAAAGGTGTCTAATAGACAGATATAAGTGCCACTATATTATCCCTACATAATTATTTGGATAGCTAAGTCTTGAAGTGTGATAAAACATTTTTTAAAATAAACTTTTTTTCTAATTTCAGTATATAATTTCTATTATGCTACATATATTAATAGAGACAAAATTGATTGTTTTTGTAATATTTACTTATAAAATATCTACTCATAAACATTCATGTCACATTGAAGGTCCATTTATCCGAAATGAAAAAAAAAAAATCCTTTAAAAAATTATTAAAATTGTGATATAAACACACACACACACACACATACACATACATACACATACATATATATATATATATATATATATATATATATATATATAATAGTCTAATGAAAAAAATATTATCTATTTAATAATACTAAAAATATCTTGATGGCAAAACTGAATATTCAGCAGCCATTACCCTAGTGTCACATGGTCCTTCAGAAATGATTCTAAAATGCTGATTTGATGCTCAAGAAACATTTCTTATTATCAAACAGTTGTGCCTCTTAACTTCATGATTCTTTGATTAATAGAACATTCACAAGAACAGCATTTTATTCATAATAGAAATCGTTTGTAACATTATAAATATCTTTATTGTCATTTTTAACCATTTTAATCCATCCTTTCCTAATAAAAGTATTAATTTATATATATATATATATATATATATATATATATATACATATATAGTCAACTACCCAGTTGAAGCAAGTAACAAACAGTATAAATACAATCATCTCCGAATATAATAATGGACAGTTTGAATAAGCATGCAATTCAGTCCAATGGAGTGAAATTCCTCTCCATACTTGCACAATCCATTTATTTGCCAAACACATCTTGGGTGGGTTGAAGAAAACAGACATTTCTTACAGTAATATGATGGCTATGATGTGTGTCACTGTGTGTGTTTGGCTGTGTGTGTGGGTGTGTGGTGATTGGGAGTGAAACACCCATATGGCAGCCAATTACAGATGAGCAGCAAGCCAAACAAGAAGCTCCTGACAGGCACACACACACACACAGAGAGAGAGAGAGAGAGAGAGAGAGAGAGGGAGGAAGAGAGAGAGAGAGAGAGAGAGAGAGAGAGAGAGAGAGAGAAAGAGAGAGAGAGAGAACACGCTGTCTGAGCTACTGTAACCATGCAGAGATCTGGATCTGAGAAAGACCCATCAGATGGGGCAAATTAGTCCCGGATAAAACTACACCTGTTTCCTTTTGTCCCTGCTGCATCTACAGAGCTGTGCTTGATTGTGACTCCAACATGCCCAATATGCATTCCACACAGTTGCCTTTGCAGTCGATGCCAAGGAACTGTTTGCTTTCTCTTTTTCTCTTCCTGGTCAACCATTACCGATGTACATATTTAATGGCATTCGTTCGGCGTAGGATGCCGCCCTTTAACTTTCACCATTCAGTCATGCATGGCCAAAGTAAAAGAATGAGTGTGGTCAGGTTGTAAAGAGGGTGGTTTGGCAGGCATCCATTGGTGGGGCAGTGCAAAAGGGGGAGGAGCATTCTCTGTGCAAACATGTTGCTATTGGGTATCTTACAGCACCGCTTCCAACACAAGCTTCCATCTTGGAGCAGTCCAGTGCAGTTTCATGCGTTTGGCCATTTTCTTTCTCTTCGGACCCCAGTCTAAATGCTGCAGCTTCAACACCTACCATAAGGAGGCCTGCGTCCCCCATGCCTCCGGGAGGAACATGTCCTGTGCCGCGCTACACTGCCATAGTAAACATCCTCCTTGACGGGAGAGAGGTTCCCTTCACTGTTACTCTCAGTGGTTATCTCTGAGGGAAACACCAATCAAAGAGTCGTTATACCATGCGAAGGCTGTTCTGCATCAACCTGCCCAGGCTGGAGACACCTGACTACTCTGGCATCTGTATGGGAAACCTTGGCTGCGTCCGAAAGCTTAGGCAGCGGATTTCTTGCCTGGCGTTTACATGTGAATGTACCTCCCGAAACTGATTTCGGACAGCATAACAGTTTAACAATCTACAACAAAACAGAGAGAGAGCTTTAGTTGTAACTAAATCTTTTTTACAATATTATTCTTATTCATATTCTATATTCTTACAATATTAACTTCTCACTGAATAAAAAATGACATCAAAAGTGGAAAAGGTTGGTCAAAAACATACATTTACACACAACAGGGTAAATGTACGGGTAGTATTATTACCCCTAAAAGTAATAGGGTAGTTGTTGTCTAATGGTGAGGGAGTCGGAACACCTTCTTGTCACCTGAAGGTTGCCGGTTTGATTCCCACACTGGCAGGAATTGAAGGTGGGAATTGTGAATAAACAGCATTCTCTCCACCTTTGATACAGTTCACTGTGTGTGTGTATGTGTGTGTGCACTTGTTCACTACTCACTGCTGTGTGTGCACTTGGATGGGATAAATGCAGAACACCAATTTCGAGTATGGGTCACCATACTTGACAATATGTCATGACTTTCACTTTCAACTGTCCACCAAACGCAGCTTTAAAAACAAAAAAAAATTTGCTCAACTGTCACAGAATCGAACGCACAGGATTGTGGGATATTATTTGCTATCTCAAGAGACAGGATGAGACACAATCACTGTATTCTGACATGCCTTGTTGCCTTCCTATCTCCTTATGCTGCCTGTGGAGCCAGCATTTTTCAGCTTTCGGACGCAGCCCCTACGACAGACGTAAAGATTCAGAGAGGGTCATAATGGCTGAAAGCAACAGGATATGGTAATGGTTGGAGCACACAGTGGTGGTTTGGCACACACTGACAAGCTTATGGACGTTTAACAGTTCAAAAAGAGACAATGTGGAGCAGGAGGACAGACAGGCCCTAAACGCAAGTCTTGGACTCCTGTTTCTTACTGAGAGAGCACTGACCAATGGATGGGACCGTAAGGGGGCGGCGCTGAGGTTGAGGACCTCGGTGAGATGGCTTCCGGTATGAGTCCCGATCCAGCTGACTCGAAGATTGAGTGCTGCCTCCGGTCTTGAATCGGGAAGAAAGCAAACTAGTTATAGCCATGCAAACCAGGATGTCATTGGGATTTGTCGTTGAGATGTCTTTGCCTTTCTATGATACCTTGAGTGCACTGTGGGAGTTTCGTCGCCTGCCTTCTTCGTGCTGCATTTCAGAATACAACTCCTCCTCGTCCTCTTCCATGATGTCTGAGAGGTCCGAGCCTCGACTGCTCTCCGTATGATACTCCTCACTCTGACTGTAATGAGACTGTAAAATGCAGATTGTGAGAGAAAATGACAATGCAAAGCTAAAGGAACAAACCAAAGCATTCAATGCTGACATTTGCCTCTTATGCCTGTGTTTGTATGGTAAGGCAATCACTTCAACTGCCATACCTGCCTGCCCAGCTCTGAGCCCCTGAGGAAGTCATCCACAGATGCTCCTCTTCTGCGGGCCTGATAGCTTTCCTCATCCTCTTCCTCATCTGAATTTTGAGAGTGAAAGCCCTGGCTTCTCCTCTCCATCTAAATATATTAAAGTACTTTCAGAAGTCTTGATAAAGAGATCTGACAGTTTTGCTGAGGTTAAGTACTAACAAAATATCTAATCTTCTGTATGTTCATTAACTCTTTTAAAGAGTTCTATTTTCACATATTAACCCTAGAATGCATAAATGGGTCATACTGACCCAATAGGGTATTAGTATTTGATTATTTTTCATTAAATTACCCGAATAATTGATATTTTATGTATTTATTTCTAAATGTTGAGCCTCAGCAAAAATAAATTTGTCGAAAAAGCATATTTGTTCATAAGTTCAGAAAAACTACCCCAAGTCTTCATAAAGGGGGTCAAAATGACATTTCTGTATTTCTTGTTCTAACTTGCCATGTTTTTTGTCAATAATAAAAATAATAATAAAATTCTTTAACACATTTTTCTATACACAAAATAATCTATAAATAAATTATAGATCCAATCCATAGATTTGATAATCTATAAACAAAATAGTCGATAAATTAAAAGTGGTCAGCAAATTAAAATTTCTCACAAACAGAATGTACAATAGTTAAATAACTAATACATAAACAGTGTAAGTTATAGTTATATTTAGTTACATTTAATTACCTTGTTTTATTATGTGTACATGGAAAAGAACACTGCAGAGTCATTTAAACATGCATATAATCAAATCCATAATACTGTCAATAGTTTACCCAAAAATAAAATTCTGTCATTATTTAATTACCTTCATGTGGTTCCAAACCCATAAGACTTAATATCCAAAACACAAATTAATATATTTTAAATGAAACCTGAGAGGTTTCTGTCCCTCCATTAAAAGACCAGGTCTCGAAAAGGTCATAAAGGTACTCAATTCTTATGAATCCTAATCACTGGTTCATGTGCATCATGCACGAACGTTTGAGCTTTTGTGATTATTACATGTGATGTGCACTATCCATGTGTGTCGATCATTGTTTAAATGTTCATTTTACAATGGATTGTCGGATCTTCTAAGTTTTGGTTGCCTGGAGTTTCAATGAAAGGGCAGAAACCACTCAGGTTTCGAAGATTAGTGACATGGGTTTGGAATGACAAAATAATGACAAAATTTTCTCATTTGGATGAACTAACTAAGAATATTAAAACTTAAATAAAAATACATAAAAAAGAAGAAATAATACATGAATGGAAAAAAAATAATAATAAAAAAAACACTGACTCGATATGGGTCGTTTTGACCCCCATTATTCATGTAGGTTTTTGGGTCATGCATTCTAGGGTTAAGGTTGGTTTGCAACTACTGTACATAACATGCTTTTTGCTGACTTGACTCACCCGTCCACTCTCTGCAGCCACTCTTTGGGCAGCCTCTCTGGCAATAGCCTTGGCCACAGTGTCAGGAATAAGCGTACCCCGGGGCTGGGGGAGGATCCTTTGAGGAGATGGGGAACGGCGGTTTGGGCAGGCTGGGGCGTCCAGGGTGTGTCCGTGTGGCAGGCCTGTGGGCATGCCTGATGGGGAGCAGCCAGGCTCCCATGGCTGAGGTGGGCCCCCTCCATGATGAATCATTCCTGGCCCTGGCTCTTTGGTTTCCAGCTCTCTGGCACTTAGTGGTCTTTGGGATTGGGGAAGGGCCAGTTGGGGAATGTGAGGTTGGGGCATCGGGATAGCTGGCTGGGGCTGGAGCATGGGTATGGGTTGCTGGGGTTGGGGCATGGCCATGGACTGGTGGGGTTGAGGCATGTGAATGGGTGGCTGAGGTTGGGGCATGGGCATGGACGATTGAGGCTGGGGCATTGGGATGGTGTGCTGGGGTTGAGGGATTGGGTGTGGTGGTAAAGGCTGGATATGGGGTGGAGAGGGCTGTGTAGGAAGGGGCATATGGTGGGGATGGAGGTGAGATGGGGGCTGGTTGGGTTGAACAGGGAGAGGTTTGAGATGGGTGGGTGGTTGGGGTCCAGGGTGAGGGGGAAGGGATCGAATTCGGGGATGAGGAGGCATCGGTTGGGACTGCTGGGGAGGGAGAGAGGACTGCATGTGGTGAGAAGGAGGGAGGGCTTTAGGAAGAGGCACCAGCAGGTGGTTTGGAATGACGGCGACATGGGAGTCTTGAGATTCCCCTTGTGCTGATAAAGTTCTGACGATAACCTCACGGGCCTCCAAGCACTGGATACGGTTCAGCTCTACTGCCACATAGTCTGCCATTGGATACAACACCTCAGCAATCTGAAAAAGCATTGGTTTTAGCATTAAGGTGTGGTCAAATTTACCATGTTTCAGTTTATTTTTCATAGGCAAAATCCAGTAATTTCAGTATGACTCGACACAATCAGGAAAGATTTCCCCATGCAGAGGGGGACACCAGTGTTGCTTAATCCTCTTCATCCTATGTGAGACATAAGGCCGCAGGGACACCAGCATGACTTTTTGATAAAAATAGGTCTTGATGACTTGTAGCCTCCAAACAGTCAAGAACTGTTCTGTCACATAAATGTTACCAGATTTGAATGCTGATGCACTCATCCTTACCCTCTGACCCTTAGTGCACACTGCATAGCCAATGACACTTGCACCATTAGAGGTTCCCATAGGTGTCATTGGAGGGGGCTTCCAACGCACTTGAAGAATCCCTGGTGTGTGTCCACACTGGACCAGGACTTCTTGAGGAGGCAGAGGAGGTCCTGGGGAGGGACAGATAGCCACTAGGTATTTACAGTAACACACTTGGCATGCCATACATGATATTTAGAAATGATTGTGTTCACTGGATTCATTTGCTTCAGCTCAAGTTTACGGTAATATGGTCATTCCAACAGCTTCAGCTAAACAATGGCACAAGGGCATACATTACTTCCAAGTATCTCAGCTAATTAATTAATCCAATTAGCCACAATAAATCTCTTTCTGTTTCCTTTGAGTCGTCGACTATGTTAAGTGGAGTGTTGTGCTAATCAGAACAACAAAAATAGATGTTTTCTGTCTATCTCGGGAACTGTGTATGCTCAGTTTAGGTCTGATTTGTGTGACAGCCTTAGTTGGTAAAAATACTGATTTTCTGACCTTCATTTGATCAATCCTGATGTCGATTCTTACAATCCCAAGATCAGTCTTTTACTCTCTGTCTATTTTCAGTGGCTGTGCGAAAATCTGTCTGTTCAGCACTTTCTGTCACTGCATTCTACTGAACTCAACTGTACAAAATATAATATTTTCCTAATGTATTAAGCTAGAAGGTTCCCTGTAATGGTGTTTCCAGCAATGCTGCTCCCCTTATGCTGATTTTACCGGAGCTGTGAATGTGTTTTCACAGTCTATACTGAATGTGATGTAATTAAAAACTGTGTATTGCAAAAACAACAGACTTCCTTTTAAATTTTCCCTCACAGGCTACAAAATCAAGCATTCAATGGAACTACTGTGGTCCCAATTCTACAATGATTTTCTTGTTTTTTTAAGTGAATCAGAAACATACAGTAAAGTTTGAAAAGTGTTGTTCGATTCACAATCAAATGACTCTTACAAACAGTTTTTTTTTCCAATTAAATCCAAAACATACAACAAAACAGTGTAGTCTAATTAACAAATAAATGACTAAATGGGACTAGTTGCTTTTAGTGAATAAAACTGAATAAAACAGAGCACCAGTGTAGTTTAATTTACAAACGAACAATTCTTATGAGCATATTATTTAAAAGAATAGGCATAGTTAAAAAAACAGCGATATCAGCACTATATCAAACAATACCTTACAAATGAAATGAAATGAAATGAATCTGAACTGAATCCAATTTGATAAGATATGAATTCGTGGATCAGTATTTAATCGAAAGCACAAGTCATCCTATGCATCTCAAACCCTCAATATTGGCACAATACCTGAACAATATTAGAGTTTCATCTTACCAGCAGCCTGGGTGCAGAACTCCACCCCAGCCTCTCTCTTCTCTCTCTGCTCCAGAGGCATGTGCCAGGGCACCTGGTGAGGTTTGGCCAACACTTTTACCTTGTACACTGTGGCAGCCTTCAGGTTTACAAAACGCAGTTTGTAAGAGCACGGCTTGACCACAGCATGCTCCACACCATCTAAGTGCACAACATGGGAGTAGTTACTATTACTGGGCAGCCACGAAAGTTCAGCAGAGTCACGTAAGATATCGTCCATGCGCAGGCCAGTGGGGGCCACCACAACATTGCGGCCCACCAGCAAGGTGCAGCGCAACTCATCAGAGAGTCCCCTGTCTGTCACGCTCTGTACCGACACACGGTAGGTGCAAGCAGCCAAGTCTAGCTTCTCGAGAAGCAGTTTGGTCCTGCCCCCAAATGGCACAGAGGAACGTACTTCCCCGTCCACTAAGATATTGTAGCAGTTGATGTTGCCCCAACCGAGGGGCACCAGAGGCGCTTCCCAGGCCACTATCACACTTCTCGCCAGCTGTTTGATCAGGTTGATCTTCCTAGGGTAAGGCACGATGTCGTCGCCCAGCTCCTCTTCGTCCAGAGCGCCTGTCCCATTGCTGCAGCGGCTGAGGGCGTCACTGCTAAGGCTGTCCAGAGGAGCAGCTCCATCTATGGCAATCAGGCTCAGACAGCTCTGCTCCAGCCTGCCCTGCCCCTCTTCCCCGTCGATAGATGGCTTTTCTTTGTCTTGGACAAACTCCACAAAATTAGAGGGAACAAGGCCACGCTGCCCATCCAACAGCTCTCCTGAAACAAACAGAAATAGAAAGATCTCATAAGCTGCATCCGGTGTCATTGCACAAAATGTAATTGTGATGCATTTTGTAACCATGCCATTTTAATACACACTGTCAGGTAATGCTTACTGATTAAATACACTTTTACTTGTCTATGTCTGTTATTTATCCTCTAGTGTCCATTAGCAAATAACTTGGACGATTAGAGATCTGGTCTCCTTTTAATATTTTAATGTAAATTTTTAACTTTCAACAATAACTACACCTCTCACATCAATTAAATAACAAAATTACCTTCATAAAATCCATCATCGTCCATGTCCCCATATACGTACAAGTACTTTCCTGCCACAAGTGGAAGCTCTGCTTCTGGATGCTCATTAGGTCCATCATAGGGATTGTAACTGACCAAAACACCAGACAGTGAGTGGGAAAGAAAACAAAGCAAACAGTAAAATACAAACACACATATTTATGTAGGCCTATATATACACAAGAATGTGTGTATACATATATACCGTTCACTTGTTCAAAAGTTTGGAGTCAGTAAAATTTTTTGTACATTGAACATTTAAGTCTCTAATGACTGTAACAAAGTTTAAATTCAGGGAAGGAGGTGGGAACCAGCGAACGTTCAACAAAATTTTAAACATAAAATAAATGACAAAACAAGTAAAGAGGCAGCCCTTCACTGACGAAACATAATAAAAACACAGCAAAGACCAGGCCTGGTCCTCTCTTGTCCTTCATTGTCGTCACTCCTCCTTTTATCCTTTCAAGCTCCTGTGTGAGATTCGAGGCTCCGTTCCCACTGCTCTCAGCCTCAGCCTGCTTGTCACAGACTGTTTTCTATTTTAATATATTTTAAAATGTAATTTTTTCTGTGATGGCAAAGCTGAATTTTCAGCAGCCAATACTCCATTTATCAGTGTTACATGATACTTCAGAAATCATTCTAATATGTTGGTTTGGTGCTCAAGAAACATTTCTTAGACACAGTTGAAAACAGTTGTACATAATACATAAATACTAAAACAATGTAACCAATAATAATAATAACAACATAAAAAAATTTAAAAAAATAAAAGATCAGTGAATGGATGGATTATAAGGCATATTCTTTTAACATTTATTGCAAAATTTTATTTGAATGCTATCTATGGGCACCACTGCATGTAATATAATAGGCAATATGTTAATATAATTATTTCTTAATTCCGCACTTTTCCTAAATTAAAAGTAAATATTATTATAGACCTATCCATTTCTGATAATTCCAGGTTGCTGTGGTTACATTTTCAGGTTTACACATTTAACGTAAAATCGATGCCATGAGAAACAAATGTTGTTCCCCTCTACATAGGAACTCGAGGCCACGACTTTACATCGCGTAACAAAACTAAGTGAACCAAACATGTCTCCTCTCAGTTAACGTAATGTCTTTAATGTCAGTTTTAATCAATTTAATGCAAAAAAGGCTGTCCCCAAACTTTTGAACAGTTCTTATATAGAAAGAGAGAGGGTAAGTGGTAAGAAAAGTACCTATAGCGGGCAGTGCAGAGGCGGACCTGACCTGTGTATCTTGTCTTGGATCTTGGAGCTGGGCTCACCACATCATCCATCTGGACAGAGGAAATCAGCTGACACACTTGATCTTTATCTTTAAATTCCACACTAAACATCACTACATAAATGTACAATGGCAATGTACTATGACAGTGTTTGTATGATTATTACATAACATCCATTTATTTCCAGTCCTGCTCCCAATGTGCACAGTGCATGCATGTGTTCATGGATGATCTGATTCATGTATGATTAAGTGCACAGAGCGGAGATGATTATTACCTATTTGCATTGATGTCAATCACATAGCCAGGGAAAATATAAAGCTGAAGTGTGTAATTTCTATGGTGGTGATTGCATCACCAAACGGAACTGCAAAAACAATGACTGTTTTTAAACAGGTTTTGCCACTGGTCAAGAATTCACGCCATTGGTTGAGGCAATTTTGCTGTGTCAGGCTGGCTGAGATGCTCAAACAAACAGCACAATGTTTTTATATAAGCATCGAGTCATGGCGTTTACAGTGTATTGGCAAAATAAACAATTAAATAATTAAAATGCTTTATAGTTGGGACAAGAGAAAATATTTTAACATCAAAATAATTACACTCTTCTCATTTAATTGTTAGATGTATCTTTTTAGTCAACATTCCACTGAGACTTTAGATGCCCAAATGTGTGATTTTGTTTACACATACGGTAAACAATTGATTTTCTTTCCTAAAGCATCTTCAACCCAGACATCTAATATGAGGTAATTTATGTATCTATTTATATAGAGAGAAACCAATTATAAAAACATGAAATGAGCTCATTTCTTCTCTCTTGAATAAAATACAAGCAGATAAACAGATATTGCTATCTGCTTGTGGCAACCACTTAACCGAATGATAAAGTGTAGCTGTGATGAGTGGATGGCTGAAGGGGACAAACCTCTGAGAGGGATGCTTGCATGGGACTGCTGGAGCGACTCTGGGTTTGGTCGGTGGGTTTGACCGACAGCTGCTCTGGCTTGTCAATCTTGTGTTGCTGTACTATGGGCAGTTCTGAAACCAGTGGAGTTCCATCAGATCTCTCATCACCTGCAAGCATGAGTTATAATGGAAATCAATGACTTTGATCATCCAACAATAAGAGGGATCTGAGGAAATTGATTTACATAAGGCTGAGGGGAAAAAAACCATTAGAGGAAAAGACAATTAAATAAAATTGATTTTTTTTTAATGAAATTGAATCAAATGGACATTTTAAGTAAAAGAGATTTCCACATATAAAAAAAAAAAAGTTTGGTAACATTTTAATTAAAGGTGTCCATTTTACAGTACAATTATACACTTAAGAACTGAGCTATATTAACTAACAACATATACTTATTATAGGGTTAACGTTATGATTGAGATCTTATTTTCTGATATAATCCAAAAGCCAATGGAAAAATCCTACTGGGTTATTGCCAAGGGAACCAGGGTGATGCTAACTTTTGGGTTGGCCTTAAAAATATGCTTTTACCAAAACGTATTTTTACAAAACTATGATTATACCATGTAACATTGATGCTATGAGGTACTTATATAATATGTATGGCACATTCATAGTTCACGTTCACGTCTTTAGTTCATAGTTTCTTAGTCAAGTTCTATTTAGTTTCTTTGTCTTAGATTTCCCTGTCACTGTTTTGCCTCAGTTATAGTTTATAATTTATGAATCTATGATTTCTAATTAGAGCATAACTCTTCCCTGTTTCTTTGATTCCCTGATTCAGTGTATATAAAGTTGTGTATATGCCTCTGTGACGAGGCACGCGGGGCGAGAGCGTGGGGGGAACGGGCGCGGGCCGGTGGACGCGAGAGTTAACGAGCTTCAGGTGCTCGCGCGCACCGGTCTCCGTATCTCCCACGGAGGAAGCCGGAAGCATAAGGGAGGAGGAGCGACGTGAGTGACGAGAGAGAGCCTGGATTGGATTTTATGTTGTGTTTTTTTATTTTGTGTGTTTTTTGTGGTTTGCAGTCGTCCTGCCGCCCTTATACTTTTATTTTCAATGTTTTGTTATTTATTTGTTTATTGTTTATTATTAATTTTTTCCGGTTCCCGCCTCCTTCCCCCATATTCCCAAACCTAGTGACACAAGTTTTGTAAAAATGGGAAAAAGGCGGCGGGAACCGGCGCGGGAACAACGTTAAAAAAAAAAAAACAAAACTTACAATGAAACAAAAAGTATAAGGGCGGCATTCCCACGGCGAACCTACGCCCCACAAAACAAAAACAAACACAAACAAAAAAAAAACAAATAACAGGCACTCTCCTCCTCCATCCTCTCCTCGTCCCCTTCCCTCCTCCTCCTCTTCTCCCTCTCCTCCCCTCCTCCCGTGGAGATACGTGCGCCGTGCGCTCGCTCTCTCTTTCCGCTCGTTAACGCTCCGCGCCGTTCCCCCACGCCGTTCGCCCCGTGTGCTCGTCACAGCCTCATTGTAATTACCATAATTATGAGATTTCAGCTTGTAAAAAGCATTCATGTCCTCGTAGAGCTTAAAATCACAGCTTGTAAAATGGGAATTTTCCGAGAGCCCCAACCTATACCACATGGCCGCTGTACCACTCCCTCAAAGACCACACGAGGGATTTTCTAGATTTGACGTGCTTTACCCCTTGCTTGAGGGAACATCCTTGAGGGAGTTTCAGACAATATACAGAATGGCTGCTGGTTCAGTATGGCTCACCATGAACCATCTGCAGATGAAGACAATGCCAGCACCACTACTGACCCATAGCCCAGTCGGCATTCAGCCACACATGCTACGGATCTTAAGCCAGAGCACACCGCAGACTCAGAGACTGAGCCCACCACGAAGATAGAGCTAGAGCGATTGCCAGAGGCCACATTTGCCCTGGAGCCCAAGCACATCACAGAATCTGACCAGGTGCTTGAGCCGGGAACAGTTACTGGTGGAGTTCGATGAGATGAATTGGAGCCCAGTCCGCATTCCAGTCACTGAGGTTTGTGCTATATGGTGGGTCTTCATAGAATTATTATATTATGAGCTGGATGATGTAATGTGATATAATGTATAAATATAATAATCTAGTCCCAAGTCATCTTCGACTCTGCTGGTTCAGCCAGGTCCCAAGCCTCTCTGTTCAAAGTCGTGTGAGTCTCTGCTGGTTCAGCCCAGTTCCATATTATCTCTGTCTCTGCTGGTTCAGACCAGTTCAAATTCCTCTACAGTCTCCACTGGTCCCGTCTAGTCCCAAGTCGTTTTCATCTCTGCGGCTTCAGCACAGATCCAAGTCATTCTTGTCTCTACTGGTTCAGCCTAGTCCCAAGTCAGCTCTGCTGGTTCAGCCCAGTTCAAATTTGTCTTCATCTCTGCTGGTTCTAAGTCCCGATTTGTCTCTGTCTGTGCTGGTTCATCAAAGGTCAAAATCGTCCTTTTCGTCAGGGGATAAGCCCAGTCCCAAGTTGTCCTTGTTGCCTTGTCGCACCAAGTCTCCTTCTTTCTCCAGCACCAAGTCTCATTCATGTATTTAGTTCAAAATTTCTTAGTCATGTTCAGTTAAGTTTCTTTATTTTCCCTCTCACCGTTTTGCCTGAGTTCTAGTACTGTGGTTTCTGATTAGTGCACACCTTTTCCCTGTTTCTTCGATTCCCCACCTTAGTGTATTTAAGCATTCAGTTCAATTCAATGTTAATGTCTATGCTTGATGTGTAGTGTTTGTTCTGAAGTTCTCCAAGTGCTTATTAAAGTTTTCTTGTATATTTCATTCTGTGTCGCAAGTCTTGATCTGTGGGCTACACAGGCAAACCCCTGACAGTATGGATATACAAAATAGAAATAAATGATTACCATATCATCATATTCAATGGTGTACATTCATACTCCAAGGCACTTCAAAGAAAGAAACGTTACTCTCCAAAACACATGCAAATACCTTGAAAACATCCAAAAGACAATGATCTGAAAAGACATTTTCATTTTAATTAGAGGCATTTCAGGAAAGCCAGAACTGATCAAAAGTTGTTATAAAAACTGCCTATGACTTTGTAAAATGACTATGGTTCATGCGGGAAACAAAATACCAACTGTTTGAAAAAAAAATAAATAAATAATGCTTTGCTCACTTTTTTCTGCCTGGTGCTGCAGGCTGTTATAGCTGTTGCTCAAGTTTTTCTCCAGTGAGTCAGTGTTGAGCGTATCCTCCGTGTCTGACCCCAAGTGATATTTCTCCAGCTTTCTTGACAAAATATTGCACTGCTCACTCTGTGTCCGACATTTCTCCTCTAAGTCATGAACCTTGACCTTTGAGGAACGGAGAATGGAATACACAAGAAAGAATTACACAAATTATTAAATAAAACGGTTTATATCATGAATAAATGGAGAAATACACAAATCAAACTGTAGAAGAGGTTCTCAAATGGCCTGGTCAATGACAAGATTACACCCAACAATATGCAAAATTATTGACATGACAGCTGAAAAAAAAGCTGACAATTTTGTAAACACATACATGTCAGAAGTGTTATTTACCAGCTTAGCACATGGAACAAACTGTCCCAAATACTGTATTATTAGCAAAATCCCTGCTATTAGACATATTACCCAGCGTTGAATAAATTTGTGACAAAATGATGTAAAGCTTGATGCTGCGCAGTGGAATGCGAAAATGCGTTCTGTGTGACTATGAACAGATATAGGTTTAGCTGCATTTGATTGGTAGCATTTAGCATATATATCTTCCTGCTGTCTGTCCATAGCCCTTTTAGAATGGATCTGCGAACCACTTCTGGTTCACTAACCACTAGTTGAGAACCACTAAACTACAGAAACATCTATAGTTTATAAATATCCTTATGACACACACAAAAAACTAAATTAATGCATATCATCAGGAAAACAAATGATTGATTATTAAATTTACAGACCTCAAAGATGTTTTGAACAATGGCTTACAGCAACTGCATCAAAGCATGCAATGACAGCACTTTTTAGTGCCAAAGGCATTAGAGGTATAAAAAAAAAAAAACCTCAGGTTAAGAGGATTATCAAACGGATCATAATACTGAAACTTTTCCACCATCTGGCCAAAACGTTCTCATTGCTTAACTGTTCCATTCTGTGCCAATCCGGCCCAGCCAGTATGGATATGGTTTCATTTTCCACTGTGGGGCTGATAACAGAGATTTTGGGATGTAATACAAATACGTCAGTCGTTGACTTGGCAATGCAAAAGGTTACAGACAATTTGAGATGTAAATATCGACCAATTTGCATTAACTTCACTCAAATAGCAAACTTATCCAGCTGCAAAAACGATGGCAGCCAGGCAACAGACAAGTCACCAATCCTTAGTGGCAACATCACTACACACATTCTACCAGCACGGTTCAGCACATTTAGCCGAAAAAGCCCCAGAACGGTTTGCAATCGTGCCGAACCAAGCTCAAGTGGAAATATAACTGGAACTATTCCCAATCATTCCTAGAAACGTTTGACCCAATGGTGAAAAAGCGGCCATAAATTCATCAGGTCCTAGCTTTACACCAGCAACAAAAGACCTGATGCAACAGCCTGTCACAGCAACAGAAAAAGTTAATTTTGTTTGTTAAACTGTTAACTCTTCAACAGCATCAATAGGGGTTATGCACAACTTAACTTCCGTATTCTGTAAAACATATTGGATTGATTCCGGTTCAGGTTTAGGTGTTTTATTCAAGATATCTTAAAAGGAGTGAGCAAATATGAGCATAACTGATGTCCCTCGAATACGCAGATTGATATCTAAAAGCTTTTTCATTTTTCTTCTTACACTAACGTTTAGTTATGTATTAGAATAAAATACATATAACAATGTGAACTAGGTAGATTCGCTGATTACCTTAAAAGTCCATAGAAATGGCATCAGTTCATACTGCTGTTAACACTGTCTCTGACAAGCGGATGCAATGAAACCAGTTTTCCGGTTTGGTCATGTGACATTTGACATATAGTCTATTCATGGCCACACAGATGAGTGTAACAGTGGGGATACTCAACTGGCTCTAATCAATGCAATTTTAAAGAGACATGTCACCCAAAACTGAAAATTCTGTCATTATCTACTCAGGTTTTTTGCATGTCTCTAATGAGGAAAAAACTGATACGGAAGGTAACAAAAAAAAAATCTCTGAATGAGTGAAAGTGTGTGTGCCAGCTTTTTGTCCATATGGCTCTGTGTAAACACAAAGGGGAATATACAGTATGTCACAGAAGTGACTACACCCCTAAAATATTTTTGTAAATATTTTATTATATCTTTTCAAAGTGACAACACTGACAATGTAAAGTAGTGAGTGGACAGCTTGAATAACAGTGTAAATTTGCTGTCTCCTCAAAATAACTCAACACACAGCTATTAATGTCTAAACCGCTGGCAACAAAAGTGAGTACATTTACAAGCTGTACACACTACTTTACATTGTAGCAAAGTGTCACTTTAGTGTTGTCACATGAAAAGATATAATAAAATATTTACAAAAATGTGAGGGGTGTACTCATTTCTGTGAGATACTGTATGTGTATATATACATATATATATATATATATATATATATATATATATATATATATATACACACACACATTTATTATATTAAAGATGGGAAGAGGTGAAAATTATGAAGGTCATAAAAATAAGGAACCACTGGAAGGACACCCTGCAGGGGACATAAACTCTCCTCAGACGTCAAGCTGACAGTACATGACAAGTAGAAGCTTCTCAGACTGGCCCAACTGTCAGACACGGTGGTCTTTTATCAAACACAAGAGGGATCCAGACAGGCCGCACCGGTCCCTTCTAAACTTATCAGATAATTTGGGTAGACGGGTGATTTTTGCACGAAAGGCAGTCTCTGCTGACCATGCTTGGCGTGTAAATTAGGCTTTTCATAGAAGGATGCCAAAGGACACAAGGAAAGGAAGTTGATTAAATTTTACCTCTAGCAGATGCACCACTTCTTCACGCTCTTTCTCAGTTTCAGCTTGAACCTGAAAATAAGAGATAGCACTTTCAGGTCAGCAGTACAAATACAATTCCATTCACTCAAAACCTGACAAACTCAAACCTCAGAAAGTAAGTGCAATGTCAGAAGGACATTATAATCTCACACTTATTCTGAAAGATTTGCCAAAATTTGTTTGGCAAAGGTACTTCATCTAATTTCAGACAATTTTATTGATCCCAGGAGAGAAATTCAGTATCTGAAGGGCAAAAATCTGAGTCAGAGTTTACAGCAGTTATATAAAGGTGTAGAATTAAATTGAAAACTGTGTGTTTGTAGGCAAGCAAAAAAACCGAGAGATACATAGACAAGCTATGATTGCCATGCAAATTGTAGCAGCGAGTCATTTGTGCATATGTCTGTGTTGTGTATGTTAGTGAGGTGAAAGCTCTGTCGAACCCCTCCCTAGGGATCTGCACTGATGCGGTGTCTGCTGTCAGCTCTAATTGCTTTGTTTGCCTGTCGCTGCTCCTTCCTGAAAGGCCACAGACACAAAGGAAAGCAGCCATGATCCTATCACGTGATTGCACTGATTTTATCCAGCCCTATTATGCCAGAATATCTACTGCGTCCACATCAGAATAATACTTTCTTATATGGCATGTCATTATTCTTTAATATAATAAATAACAGATGAATAAGTTGTGGGCATGAGGAATTGAACTGGGTTAACATGTTAATCTGGGCTGTGAAAAGCTTACATTTAAAATATTTTTGGAATAGAATGGCTGACTCCTTTGTTTTGCAAAGGCTAAATTTATAGCTAGAAGTTTAAAGAATTTTTAATGTAAATGGACTATTAAATATTTACTTTCACACTTCTGTGTAAATGACTAAATCACAACTTGGCTGGATTTTGCATAAAAATATTCTACTTTACTAATATTTAACATGATTACCTTGAAGTGTTCTAACTTGTGTAATATATATTAATGGAAATATGTTGGTTGAGTTTAAAAAGTCTGTAATTTGTGGAAAACTATTTTCACAAAATTGTTCAAATTATTTATGTTTATAAATAGTCCCTGTTATAAACAGTACCTGCATAAAAATGTATGCAAGGATGCATGAAATTGATTAAACGTAACAGTAAATACTAAGGCTGTCAAGCGATTACATTTTTTAATTGAATAATTAATAATTCATTAATCTAATTAATCGCAAATTAACATCAAATTTTGGCTGAACATTTTTTTATTTATTTTTTTTTTTTTTCATTTTTGGGGTGAACTACGCCTTTAAAGGTTTTTTAATTTTTTTCCATTTTTCTATTTTATTCTCTTTTTTTTCCTATTCAGTTTCTAAATATGAAACTAAAGGTGGCGGTTATGTCAGTCATTCAATTCAATTCATTCAAAAGGCTGATTCATTCCAGAGTGAAGTAAATAGTTAGGCTTGCTTCATGCCGCGCTGCAAAGATCGGTTGCTGCCTTTTTGTTAGGCTTTAGGCTTGTTCGACTTCATACAGCGCTGCACAGACCGAATGGCAGCTGACTTGAAGCAGTGCATGCCGGTAAGAAGTTTTGTCCGACTTGAGACAGTGCGAAAACTATTTAAGCTCTAATGACGACACAGCTGTTCTACGATTGGCCGGATTCACTGCATGACAAGGATCACGTGTGTTTATTCTCACACCTTAAGTTCCACTAATGCTCAAAAATCTGTATTTTTATAACAGTTAATGCTCTTTTCATATGGCCGCAATGTTGTATTGTGTCATCAAAATAAAACTGATAAAAACGTAGACTCTACTGCATTGGTATTTAAATAATATATGCTTATGTTGAAATTTAGCTGTAAGCAGTAATAAAGTATTGAATGAAAATGTCTCAGTGTATTAGTTAAATATTGCATTTATTTCACTTTAACTGTGATAAAGAATGCAAACGCAGTGTGAGAATCACTGCAGGAAGCAGAAAGTGTCAAACTTCACGTCTCCATTTTCGCCTCCTCCCTGCCTGTACGCGACCATCTTACGAACACGTGCCATCCATGTTCCACGAGAGTTAAATGCGACCAGCCGCCTAGGTCAGGCACGGCAGTTGCTCAAAATCAGCTGTGAAAGCCTTGATGACAACACACTTTATTCTCATCGGTAAGATGACAAGGATGACGAGTTCTTAGACAAGTTCCTGTATTTAACCAATCTTGATATTGCATATCTGATATTCAAAACATAATATAATATATAAAATATAAACAGAATTTTATAAATAAAATATAAACATAATATCCACTTGTTCGGGTACAATCAACGCAAAAATCGCGTGGTCTGACATGAATGACATTGGTTGATAAACATGACACAACATACATGAAAAGAGCTTTAAGTAAACAATGATGTACAAGAGGCTGAGCTTTATCGTGAATAAGTCACGGCTGAAGGGCGTTGTTAGGCACGATGCAAAGCCGATTAAACAATATCGATTGAGAACAAACAGTTTACGTTGCTAAGAATGGTTGCTAAGGGTGTTGTGTAGTGATAAAATGACTTGTATTAACTCAGAATTACATTTGCACTCGTGTCAGCATCAACTATATTAGTAATACTTAGAGAGTCGGACTTGTAACGCAAAGATTGCGGGTTCGGGTCTCAGTATTGGCAGGAAATGTAGGTGGTGGAGTGAATGAACAGTGCTCACTACCACTCTCATTTCCCACAACAGAGGTGCCCTTGAACAAGGCACCTAATCTCCAATCGCTCCCTGGGTGCAGCAGCAAAAATAGCTGGCCGCTGCTCCATGTGTGTGTGTTCCCTGCGTGTGCACTTTGATGGGTGAAAAGCAGAGCACAAATTATGGCCACAACACGTTATTTTTCCCCATAGCTAATTAATTTATTTAACGTGTTAAATAGTCCCTCAAACACATTTAAGACTTTCTATACATCAAAGAATACTGAGCAAAATGTAACACAGTTTCTATAAGAAAATTAAAAAAAAACATTAAGGATCTTGTGATGCTTAAGACTGGAGTAATTGCCATTACAGGAAAAAATTACATTTAAAAGTATATTAACATAGAAAATTTTATTTTTAAATTTCATTTTAAATTGTAATAATATTTAAGAATTTTACTGTATTTTTTATCAAAAAAATGCAGCCTCGCTCAACACACAGTATAACATACTGTAAGGCACTTCTTTCAAAAACAAAACAAAACTTTTGAACGTCAGTGTACAAAATTAAATTGTGTATACTTTATGATGCTATTAGTTTATTATAAAAAATAAATATCACACCTTATATAACTTTGATCTAGGGCATACAAGCGGCTGTACTTTATGTTTGAGGATCACTGAAGTTCTTACCTTCTGGAGAAGGCTGATCTCCTGCTGTCTGGAGTTGAGGAATGCCAGGGCCTGCTCATGCTCTGCCTCCAGTTGCTGCCGCCGATCTGCAGCCTCTCGCATATGCTGAAAAGACAAACAGAAAGAGAAAAAAGGGACCAGTTTAGAATTTTAGAGTGTTTGCAGAAACCCCTGCTTTCTTAAACATACATTGTAGAACAAAATGAATCACTTTTCTTTTTACAGTTTTCAGGGTCTGGACAAAGATCTGGGAAACAACAACATGAATAACCACACAGGCGCTTTAACAGACACATTAAGTGCAATAGTGACAGTGAGTGATGACACCAACAACCATTAACGGGAAGCACTTGGTAAATACAACATGTTCTGTGAAAATGCAGAAAACCGAGAATAAAAACTGATGAAAAGAGTGCACTATACATAATGACTACTGTAATAGACCGTTTGGGTTTAAGTTTCAAGATGAAGTTAAACTGGACAGGAATAGGACTGAAACATATCAGATGTGTTGTGAGGCTTAAAAGCTTAAGCTTAGAAGGTCTAAGATCCATCTTTCTCCCCATTTCTCTCACAGTCCTTATCTCCATCCTCTTCAAGAATATTAAAGCCTCTTCTCTTTGGTGACTTTGGTGGAATTGTTTTAAGCACACATACACACACCTCGCACATTCATATGCCTATTCAACTTAACGCTTCGCATAATCATTAAATTAGGATAGGAAACAACTCAACTTATTTAGAAAATGTGCCAATGAACATTTAATAAACTAGAAAACAAATAAAATCCAGAATTACAATAATCACATCAATGTATGTTAAAGGGATAGTTCACCAAAAATAAAAATTCTGTTAAATTGGCTCACACTTACATCATTAAAATCCTGAATGACTTTCTTTCTTCTGCAAAAAAACAGAAGATAATTTGAAGAATGACTGGCCAAAATATAAAATAGAACAAAAAAAAAAAAAAAAAAAAAAAACAGAAGACCTTAATATTTAAAAAAAGATGATTTGCCCAGTGAACAGGTTAAATGAAACAATTCAGATGGGAAATCAAGAAAGTATTTTTTCTTTTAAAAGAAAATCTTTCATTACAATTCTGCTGCCACAACACTATCTGGAATGATTATGCACTTCTGTGGAGCAAGAGAGAGATCTTCAGACAACATAAAAAGGAATCCTGAAATTTAACAGAGAACCTAGTTTTCTGCTCAACTCATTGCTATAATACCTCTACTTTGTTGTCTTGGATCATTTATCACATAGTCAATAATAAGAAAGGTAGCAAAGACGAATACAGATTTCTTTTTTTAAATATGAGCCGTCGATTTCTTGTTATAGGAGCTTTTTTCTCTCGAGATACATGACACAAGCAGTCAATAAGCCGACAAGTGCAGGAACACTTTTCTTTGAACAATAAGTCAGCAACATGATGCTGACAGAAACAAGTCTGATAAATGAAACATCATTATCTCAGCTGGTAGCAGTTTTTCCTTTAAAAGCAAGGCCCTAACATTAGGAACACTGCAAGCCAAGGCAATCTCTGAACTCTTCTAAACTGATTAGTATTCTTAAAGAGGACCTATTGCCCAAAATTCACTTTTACATTTTCATTTTCATCATTTTTACATGGTGTTTGAACACTGATGTGTCCATGGGGTGTGTAAACAACCAGACTAAAATGGTAAAAATCCATCCTTTCCTGTTTTGTTTTGTTTTTTTTATATATAACCAAAATAAATCAGGAGCCGTGTCTGAAAATATGCTGATCCAGATTTTTTCCTACTGTGACATCACAGTAGGGACAAGCCCCGCCCATGACTGGTGGCGATCGTCCCTATTAGCATCGATCCTGCCCTGAGTGAGCCGCACATAGTCTGCCATGTTTATATCCTCGCTTTGTGTCTGTGCCACATAAATATTACCAATGTTCTATTTTTGAATTTACCAATGAACACAAGAGTCTCCACAGACTCTCAGCTTCTGAGCCACTGAGGATATAATGGATGAATTCCATTTATGCAGGAAATGTACTGAAAAAATTAGGTAAAGTCTTGTATGTTTGTGTTGATTCTGAAAGAGGTCAATACCAAGTGCTCATGCTCAAACTTCATAGCTAGAACAAATAAGGATCACACTTCATATATTGTGAATGTTTTCTAACCGCATTTCTGAATGTGCTGGTTAGCATGCTGTATGGCTAATGTGGCTAAAGATTATTATATATATTATAACCGTAATTAAGCAAAACGATACCTGTTCTACTGTATCTCCATCTGGCTCTGTAGGCTTCCTACTACAGTTCCCACATGACTTCCTACTACAGTTCCCACATGAACCTGTACAACAATTTAAAGAGGATCATGACAGAACATGCTAATCGATGAGTTGAATAAAGTTACGGCTACACAACTACATAAATTCATCAACTAACTATTCAGAAACATACTGTTGCATTCTAAAAGTTGTAACTTCTTCCTGAGTCTCTCCATCTGTGTCAGAGTCTTGTTCGAACACCGCTAATGACAATTTCTGACATTATGGCAATGTGAGATTCTACAGTTATGTTGTTTCAAGAGTATTTGAAGCACGAGCAGTAAAGGCTCCTACCTCTTTTGGAAAAGGAAGATAGGGAGCAGCAGTTCATGTGCATTTAACAGTACACACGAAAACGGCGTGTTTTTGCTCACACCCAAATAGAGGCAAAACAAATAAAATCATGAATTACAATAGTCACATAAGGGCAGATTGGATATGCTATAGTAAATGATCTGTGGGGTATTTTGAGCTCAAACTTCACAGACACATTCTGGGGACACCAGAGATTTATATTACATCTTGTAGAAGTGAGCATAATAGGTCCCCTTTAATATTAAAGTTTGAAGTGCATATTAAAACACATTTGCAATAATCGATCCACTATTCAGAATCCAACAATGATCTTACCTTCAGGACCCGTTCAAGGTTCTCCAGTTTGTCTTGGAGTTGAGCCTTCTCCTGCCTGGCCAAGTCTCTCTCTTGACTCACACACCCAAAAGCCTTTCTGAGCTGATCATAGTCTGACTTTACCTACAGAGTGAAAGAGTTGAGGAGAAGATGAGGATACATTAACTGTCTAAAGTCACAAAAGTACAGACAAATGTACAATACTGTCACTTAAACAATGAAAAGCAGAGTTAACAGAGGAACTTTGGCCAGACTTTAGCTGTTGGACATTTAATAATGGCCACAAAAAATGGAAGCAAAACGGCTGACCCTGCATCGGTGAGGGTGTTTTACAATGGACCGTGAGATCATATTGTAAAATGAGTGTAGGCCTTAGCAGTATTTTTAAAAAACAGAATCAATCTTTTTTATAGATTATTTCAGTAGCTTTTTCACTCTCATAAAAGGTGCTGTGATTCTTTGATGCTTGAAACATAATTTTGCAGCACTGTGGGCTATATAATAAAATTTCAGGTGATTTGTATCTAAGGCAACAGCTCTAAAATTAAACATTCAGTGTTCAGAACATTCAGAAAAGTGTTTGACTTTTACATTGACTCAGAGCTCAGAGAAACAACCAATCACCTGGTGAGTGCAGAGGAGGGTCAACTCAGGACACAGTCAAACAAGAATCCCATCCCCCAATCAAAATCCACCATTAGATATATATCACACACTTGTGGCTGGCACACACCCATACTTCTGTCTCATTTATTAGGCCACATTTCATCCGGTCAACTCAGAGAAATGGGGAGGTTGATTCGCATCTCATATCGATCTAAGATCAGTATATGAGATTGCGCCTGGTGCTAAAGCATGTGACAAACCGACCCGTCCCACTTGGGGTTATTTACCTACTCTCCCCTGTCTTGTTAGCACTGCTGAATGCTAGGAAATGTGCCTTTGATCATTGAGAGAATGGGAATGGGAGTGGACAACACTACCTGATTAAACAGAAGATATTTTATCTCAGACGCTTGTCTGGGGTTGAGACAGATGGCCCCTTTTTGCTGTTAGAGGAGAGAGCAGTCTGTGGATTATTCGGAGAGACTGCCAAACCATGGCCCGTCACCTTGGCAAAAAGCGCCAGTGAAATTGACACTATTAACACAATGAGTGCCATGGACTGCCGCTCTCAGCGGTCCTGTGTTAAAGCGATATCCACTCCTCAGCACATTCACTACTCACACTGATACCCCTATTTGGGTGTCACTGGATTTCCTTCACACTGTGATAGAGTTTTAGTCTTTCACTTTCTGATGATCTCCAATTTGCATGTGGACGTGTTTGTCACATCATGGGGGCCGATTTCAAACCGTTACAATAAATGTATACAAAACCCCATCCAGTTTCATTGAGATAAATCCGGTCAAAACAAACAAGGTGGATATATTGACCAGACAGGGACACGATAAGATCAATACTGCAGTAGAGACGCAGAGAAGAGCCCTCCAGACACATGTTCTTAGAAGAGCCATGTAATGAGCAGCCATTGATCTAATGAGCTTGGCTAGCGCATGATGCTAACCATCCCTTACCTTCTCGTACTGTACGGCCTTCAGGATGTGACTAAGCAGCTCACGATTGAGCTGTTTTCTATCCAACAAAGCAACCTGAAGCTCATTCTTCTGTCAAGAGAAAAAAGAAAAAAGGAGTCAGCTCATTCTGTACATGATCTCATAGAATATAGTCTATGTACAGTACCTATCAGGGGTGGGCGATATGACCAAAATGTTATTTCACAATATGAGAAATTTTATTTCACTATAACTATACTAACACTAACACTATCATATATCATGATCTAGTTATTTTTTTAAATTAAAAATAAGAACAAAGCAGGACAAATACAATCGAACAAAAACCCAAATTAAATAACGTTTTTCAGGCACAGTAGGTTCATTTAACATGTAATAAGAAATATTACATTGAGTAATCAAATGTAAAAATAAAACGCTGTCTTCACTCTATGTATTAAATATAAATTGATTCTTATTAAAGATACACATTTATTCAATGAAGAGAGCCAAGTGATTTTCTTTATGTCTTTTGTTGTTTGATTAGCATTAATAACACACACACCAGGAATATTAGGCTGCTGTCTGTAAGATCTAATGACGACTCCAATATACTGACATCTGGTTTTCAATATTACTGACTCTGTCTGTCTATCTGAGACATGAGGCCATCCAAAAGGAAAGAAAATTCAATATAAACATCTCCTTACAGACCACAGGAAGCATACATGTGACTCATTACAGAACACAAACACTGGATGATGCACTCTGTGATAAGAAGCCAAAAGGGACTGAAGATTGGTGCTCATTTTGTCACCTATAACTGACTGTGCTTAAAGAGCCACCAAAAATCTCACAACATCTAACACAGCGTCAGCATGTATGAAAAATGAATCAATACTTCATGGAGAATGGCACCATGCAGCAATTGCCACAAACCAGAATTCAATTTGTCGGTAGATTAGCTTTTAAATTGGATTAAGGTCATGTATGCGGTTTTTGAAGTCTATATATGTGAAGAAAAAAAAATTGTTTTCAAACAGGTTTCCCGAATACTGCCACCCTCTGCCATTGGTCGGATAGTTAAACTGATAGACATACCCCAAACTCACAACATTGAGCCAATGTTGATGTTGGCTGGTTCAAATAAACCTAAATATTTTAAAAAGCTACAGAGCTCCTATTTACACTTTCAACCTATGGTTAGCTTACTTATAGATGTAGACAATATAGACAACGTAAAACACTTTAACTATAAGCAATGTTCAGAAAAAGGCAACAGGCACTGAGAAAGAGAAAGGTAAATCATCTCAGCTTGTATCTCACCAACCTATATCTACTCATAAATGCAGAAGAACAAACTCACAAAGACATTTCAGATACCCTATTTAACACATCTTTTGAAGTTTTCAAAGAGCCACACCCTGACTGAACTCTGTGAGCGTCTCTGACTCAGCATTCTGTCCCTTCCTGCTTGGCTCACATGTCACAGTATATCAGGTGGCAGGTTTGCTCAACAGCAACTAGAGGAGCATTTGAACTTTCTTGTCAGAAGTCCTGTCTGTCAACTACAGCGTCACACCGGACATGACAGCCACTGCACACAAGGGCAGCGCACACTCCACTGCCAGCAAACGGTGACCACCGCATACCTCCCATGAGATCACGTGTAGCATATCCGCATATACATTAGGGAACATTTCAGCCATCATGTTTTATTACCTCATATTAAAGGACAGTCCTTAACCTCGGCTCAAGGGACCTTTAAGAGACCACTGAACTGGCTGCACATTGAAACCTAGAGTAAAACATGTGCAGTTATGTTCACTGTGCAGTCACAGCTGATTAAACACAGCTTTAATGTAGCAAAGATTAGACTACCATGGGATTATCAACTGAAACTCTCACAGCGATGTAAGTTAAAGCAGCAGCACGTTTCATACCCAGGAATTCTGCTTCTGATTTCCATACGGATGGATCAAGAAGCAGAAAGTGAAAAAAGGAGACGGTCTTTGGAAGAGAGAAAGAGAGAGAGAGAGCAAAAGCGTGCCACAAGAATGGACTAATTCAAGCAGACACGGCTGCCCGATCCCCACCCTCCAGTTTGGCCCCTGGTTTTGCAGCTGCTCAGAAAAGCTTTGCTCATCCTTCCAAAACATTCACTGAGATGAAGCTCTTTACATGGCCAACCACTGCAGCATTATAGATGTATATGGGGTGTGTGGGTGTTGTTATACAACCACAGACATACAGTATTACCCAGAGAAACAGAGACTCTGGGAGGCAGGAAATCTGTGGGTTATGTCGAACTGAGATAATTTATTTGTCATGCTAGGTTAATTTTATTAGTAGATATTCGTTTATCGAACATCTAACAGTGCTCACAAAGAAAAACATGGGATTTGTGCCTCGAATGCTTTAGACAAAGTCATGAGAAACCAAAATATATTATATTTGTAGAAAGTGCCAAAAAACTAAATATTGTTTACAAATTTTTTAGATGGAGTATATCCATCATGTTATCTTCCCATAAGTATTTAATGCCAACTACCCAAAGAACATTTAGCCAAAACACATTTGTTTCTTTAACATGCAGTTTACAGTGGCAGATCTGCCAATCTTAGGTGACATCTCCAGTCTGTACCTGTAACAAACAGAAATCTTAGCCTCTGATCCTGCTGTGAAAGCTCAGGCTCCTCTCCCGCTGAGAGCAGGTGGTTTCCATGACAGCTACAGGAGGTCGGGAGGGAGACTGCATCCTCCCTTAGCCTGTCAGAACGCTGTCACTGCACTGATGTATATACCGCAATAAACAAATAAGGCAGTTTAGATATTTGGCACGCAATGATGGAAAAATGACAGATTTGATCCTGTTAGACAGCTGTTTGTTATTCAGAACGACTATCTCTGTGACCTCTTGACATATCATCTCTAAAAGTCGCAAAACGCACTTCTCATGGAGCGTGCTAATTAACGCCCCCCAGCTCATAAAAATGATTAGAGTAAATCAACTGTTGGGCTAGCGCCGCAGTGCTACTTTAATTGCAACACAAGGGTTTTGAGCAGCATTATCAAATTAACACAGTTGACATAAAAGGATAAAGATGATTTTTCAGGGAATCTTGAAAGCACATTTGAGCGTTCGCCACCAAGGAGCATGTGGTGTGAGATGAGGCATGCTATTCCTGTGCTTTCCCATTAAAGACCCACTGGATCTCCACTAATGAGGTGGCGTGCGGTAGCTTCATTCATGCGAACAGTAGGGACACGCTGGATATTTTGCTACACGTGAAACCAAATATTCAAAATCCCTGGCTTCCTCGTGTCGTCCATGGTGTAATATCTGCAGCTCAACTACAAGTTTTTTGAAGGATTCTGTCAAAATCCTTAACTTAAAATTCTAAACTTTTTAAAATCATAATGCAAACCTTGCAGGATACGGACAAATCTATTCAGATGATTAATGATTAAGTGCTGTATATCAATTCCAAATTTACTGTAGCACGACTGAAGTGTATTAATCCACCAACGATAATTCCTCAATGCCAGTAATAAATAATAAAATTAATCAATAATAAAATTATTTGAAAAAATATAAAAACCGAAAAGAATTTTGAATATTTATCAGTAACCTTTTCAAATAAAATCAAAAGTAAAAAAAAAAAAAAAAATCAAATAAAAATATCTTTCCTCCAGTGATTGAAGATTGGAGATTTCAGAAAACAAGTTTAAAGAAGAGAAAAGAGACTAGCAAAGGCCTGCGGCCGCAATCATTTGTGTGATTTGTTGAAAGGACTGAAAGCTTTAGCAAGGACAGCCATTCCAGAAAATAATAATCCAGCTAGAACAATATCTAAAGTATACAGATCAGAGTCAGTTGTGGTTTATGAGAGAACACATAGTTTCTGATTTTATCAGCCATGACATTATTCATTGCGTAGCTTGTACTCACCAAAGTCTTACATGCTAATGCCTTGTTCTTCACTTCTCTCTCAAGAATCTGACACCTTTCCCTTCGATCATTGACCTCTGACTTCTAGAAGGGTGAAGAACAAGAACAAAGGAATATATGACCAAAAATACACTGAAAGGATTTAAATGGATAGTTCACTCAAAAATTTAAATTATCCCATGATTTACTCACCCTCAAGTCATCCTAGGTGTATCTTCTTTCAGACAAACGCAGTCGCAGATGTATTAAAAAAGGCTCTCCCAAGCATTATAATGGTAGTGGGGGGGGGGGTGTTTTGAAGCCAAAATAAATGCATCCATCCATCACAAAAAATAATCCATACGGCTCCAAGGTGTTAATAAAGGCCTTCTGTAACGAAGTGATGGGTTTTTGTAAGAAAAATATGCATATTTAAAACTTTATATAGTAAAATAGCTAGCTTCTGGCAGATGGCTGTACTCAGTGATTTGTGGCGGACGACTATCCACTGACCTGACACACGACATCATGACGAAAACCGTGAGAGGTGTCTAAGCTTACGCTAATCCTAGATCCATACATTGTTTAAGGAGTTTTACTTATATGCATATGGTCGTCTAGCAGAAGCAAGTTATCTTACTTTTTAAAGTTTTAAATATGGATATTTTTCTTACAAAAACCCATCACTTCGCTACAGTAGGCCTTTATTAACCCCTTGGAGCCGTATGGATTATATTTATAATGGATGGATGCATTTATTTTGGGCTTCAAAACACACACCCCATACACTACCATTATAATGCTTTCACAAGTTCACACTTACAAATAATCAGTTAGAGTAATTAGTATGCATATTTGGCGTGCTGTCCAAGGAGAGGGCTCCGAGCTCGGTATTTGGCCCGAGCCCAGAGTACTCCCCCCGTATTCTGGTTTAAGAAGTAACCAGGCAAGTGTGAGGAGACAGAGTGGTGGAGGGATGCTTAAACTTTCCAATAGCATAGGTGAGTCGACTTCGTCGATATATATATATATATATATATATATATATATATATATATATATATATATATATATATATATATATATGTGTGTGTACATAGGTCTCTGCTCATGCTGATTGGGCAGACATGTTGATTGCTGATTAATGACCGCTGGTTGGAGTGATGTCATGATTAGTTAGATCATTTGAAGGTGTTCCTCCCGAACTTTGTTAATAAAACATCATTAGGAGAGCCAGGATATTTTTAAATATATCTCCGATTGTGTCGGTCTGATAGAAGATAGTCACACCTAGGATGGCTTGAGGGTGAGTAAATCGAGGGATAATTTTAATTTTGGGGTGAACTATCCCTTTAAATACATTCATATTTTATGACAGAATCAGAGTGTTGCCATTTAACTAAAATGAATGCATTGAAGCAGCTTCCAGATACTATAGAGGGTCTCAATCAGGGAAGATGCCATATGTACTCTGATACAAATAAAAAGATAAGTACAGATGCACCATTTATGTTAAATGTTGTTCAATAATGCTTCAAATCATGTCTAATTGTTTTACATTAAAAAAAAGTTTGGATATCCCATTTGAAAACAAACATTAATATGCAAGCGGTGGAGAAATTACACACAGCTCAGCTATAAACATGATGTCTACCCTAACTAAAGTTCAGGTGTTCATTTAAACACTGAACATTTAGAAATGGTCTGAACGTTATATTGGATGCGTTCTCCTGATGCTCAGCATATTGATACTATTCATTATTAGAGAATCATGGACTAATTCCAGTACATTTATTCAAGGGGAGTAATACATTAAGAATAGTGTCAGATTGGGCATTTAGCACAAGGAATGTATCTTGGTGTTCCAGATAAAAAGGTCTGCATGTGTGTGAGTGTTCGATGCCTAACGATGGGTGTTTTAAAGCAGTGATGCATAGCATTAGGGCTCTTGAGACTGGGGCAGAGAAGGAACAGCTGGGAGCTCAAACCTAGTGGAGTGGAAGTAACAACCATTTCATCTGTGTCAACATGTTACACAGCTGAGCTTTGCTAATCTGAGGGCTTTTTCACCCAAGCCAACTTCGTTATAACAAGACAACACTTCCCATTAAATGAGATGAACGAGAAAACGCTGATCATTTATCTGAGCTATTAACACTGTATGGTAAATCCCCACACTCCTCGACTGGCAAAATGACAGCATCACCTCCGGTAAGTCGGAGAGAGCAGTCAAAGCGTTACGCATTGCGTGCTCGTGTGCATTTACTGTGGGGGAGGGGACTCTGTAGTTGCCATAGAAACCTATTCATCCAGGTAGCATGTTAACCGTGAGAACGAGCAGCCTATTTGGCACTCATTCACATTTCACTGTTAAACGAAACTCGCAGAGTAGAGCAAACTCACTCCACTTGGAAAACAGTCCAAGACTGTGAAAATACAATATGGATAATGTGTAACAGTAAACCCTGAAAGGAATCACTATGACGTGGAACATCTCACCAGGGAGGAAGTGCATCTCTATGGGAAGGAAATCTCGGGTTTCACCTTTCAATCTGCCCCATCATTAAAGGATACCATTATGACTCCATTACCCATTTCCTAAATTGGAAATTTCGTAACAGACTAAGCGACTAGTCTAAGAAACCCCGAGAAGAAAACATGTATTAGTAATATATTTGAAATAGCCAACTTAATCTATTAATCAAACAATCAAATCCCATATAATGGCACTAAAAATAGGTCATATATATATGCAAAGTGCTAGTCTAGTATTATGATCGTTGTACTTAAGCATTCACTTAATCAACGTTAGCCAACAGACATATATATATATATATACAGTTTAATTTAAAACGTTTAAGTAGTATTTCCAATGACAACTAGAAGCAGCAGTATCGTTTAGTTGACTACCTGACTAGAGAAGGCTAAAGTTAAGAAATGTCAACTCAATGACACTTACATGTGGTGGAAGTTTCGTACTTTGAACCCTATAGATATATGCATGGGGTGTGATAATGATGCTACTTTGCTCAGGATGTCAACATGGTGATTGATTTATTCTTGGCTCAGCATCCTGCCGTCCCGAGACTCTTGGTGCCAAGAAGCCTCTGAATTGGTTATCAGTGAATCACTATGCTTTTAGCTTGCTAAGGCAATGAAGAAACATTTAAATGGATAATTCACTCAAAAATGAAAATATTTTTTAATTGTTTTTTGTGCAAACAATAAAAGTCAGGGTTCAGTGTTGTTTTGGACCCCACTAATTTTCATATGGACAAAAACAGTTCTTCAAAATAACTTCTGAAAACACATGGTGATAAACACATTATGGATATATTTTCTGTAGTTTACATTTACATTTATTCATAGTTGAATAAAACGTGAAAATATCTTGAACTTGTTTTAACCATTTTTAAAAAAAAAAAAAAAACAACAACAACAAAGAAACAAAAAACCACTGACTTTAGGACAATGGAACTGAAGTGCAAAAATGCTAACAGGTTTAAGACTCATTCCTGCAGCAGTATTATCATTTCTCCTAAAGACCCCCTATGGAGAAAATCAAGATTTTAATGTTGTTTATATGTCTATGTGGTGTTTTTGATATACTTTAACACAAACCATGCTCAAATTCATCAGTCAGCACCATTTCTGACTATTTTTTCCTTGAAACTAGAGTGTACCAAAGACAGTCTCAAAAATGCAGTTTGAAATCGCCCCTAATTCCTACCGTCACACATATGTAACCAATCCCATCAATATGCCATCATCATATCTAGGGATGCTGATAGAAGGCAGCTGTCTGATTCTGAGATGGCAAACGGGAACATGGTGTGTGCAACATTAGCAACACATTATTAGATATTTGATAACGTAGTCAAGCCAAAGGTTAATCATATCAATTACCATTGTATATAGACTAGAAAGCGTGCAAAGACCTCTCCCTCTCAGTTTGCGATCTCGCAAAAATCCATTATAATCAAAGATGTCTTCACTGCACAACAAATCTCTTATTTACATTGTGTCTACACTTTGTTAATGAGAGGATTTGATAACAAAAACTGAACAAAAAATGGGTGGATTCTGACTAAATTAACTGACTAACTTGATTGGCCACTGTCCTCTAGAGATCAACAAACAAGTCTGGCATTGGCTACATTGCTCAAAACTGCAAAAACACATTGTAACTAGAAACATTTGACGTTCCATACCGTCATTTAAGCCCGTTTCCCCACTATCCTAAAAAAGAAACAGTGATTAATCTGATTCAGACTCAAGGCAGAGAACATCCTCCTGACTGACTTTATACAGTGGCTTAATGTTTTTTGCATGATAACTCTTTCAAATGTCCTGAAGCGAAGGGCCACTTAATTAAGACAAAGACAGAGGACTTTACATTACGATTTACATTTCCAAAGGGAATATACAATGCAATACTAATGATGTACATTTAGAAAGACAATTATGGGTCTTGCTCTAACTATGCATGTAATAACATCAGCTTTAAAAGGTAGCAAGCACACAAAGAGACATTTAATTGAGACAATGTGCTGACTGACATATTCTTGCAAACAGCAAATAATGTATTCACTCACATGACTGTCTGAGTGGATTGAAGAACCATGTCCATGAGAGGACCAGAAGGAGAACACAGGGCGTGGGATATTTTTAAATAAGTCAATAACTATTGAACAGCAAGTGTCACTCCGCTAAGGTGGGGGGTTTGCTGTAACCATGACAACCAACAAGATGCAGTGAGGCCACTGGCTGCCTAAAAAGTCTGACCCAGGACAACTTAAAGAAAAATTACATTTTAGAAAATCTCTGACCTGCTGACCTTAATTCATGGAAAGGCAAAAATGTATGTAGATATGTGCAAATTCAAGGGCAGGTAGCTTTTTAATACATACATGTAGCCCTGATATAGCATGCTTCAGAAGAATCGCGCAAGAACGACAAACTTGAGTTCTTGCATCATCCTTCATCGTGCATCTAAAAGCAAGAAAATATATGATGCATGAACTGGGGTAGTACCCAGCTATGAGCATGCACACAGAGAGAGATAGAGAGAGAGATTTACTATGCTGCACAGCTCCTCATGCAGAAACACAGTGGAATCCCCACAGCCAAGCTGCAGGCAGAGGAAGGAAAGTGAGAGAAACAGAGAATTGCAGCAAGAGGAGAAATGAGAAGAGGAAATATTTACCGTCTCAGTTGCCAGTTCCAACGCTCATAAACCTACTCAGAAAATATTCTTTCCTTTTCTTTCTGCACTCTCCCTCTCCTCCTCTATCTTGCTTCCTCTGGGCGTGCAAATGTCAGACAGCGGTAACGGCAGCTCTCTCTCTTTCTCGATCTCCTTCTCTTTACAGGGCCTGCTGCATGCTGCAGAAGCAGAGGCACAGTGCTCCCCCACCATACGCTACGGTCTGCCCTCCATCCCCTCCCTGAGTGACTGATGCTGAGTGTGTGAGGAGGAGAGAGGAAATGGGAGGGGGAATGATGGAAATAGGCTGTTGAGTGGGTGGCAACTTCTAAAACCATTAACCCCTCCCCGCCGGTACCAAACCTCTATGTAGAAGTGAAGCGGAATAGGTGGGGCTTATTAGGAAAAATCTTTAACATGTACCCCACAACCCCATAAGTAAGATCGACAACAAACGTGGCTTGAAATGTGTTACTTTTAATTGATGCTATACTGGATATCATTTAATATTAAATGACTACAAGAATCAATTTTACAGCCTTTATCTATATACTAACACATTTTTAACATTCGTATAAATTAAAATAAATCTTTTGCATTAATGAACACAAGAAATAGTGATAAATTAACAATAATTTCAACAGTTCTATTAAAAGATTCACAGTAAATTATATAAAACAAAAATAAATAATATATATTACATTATAAGTAATTATCCTCCATTTAATGTTCACTGAAAATAATAAAAAAATAATCAATATTTTTGGTGAATCTGAAAATGTTTTCAGAAAAGTGAAGGATTTATCATTTCAATCTATTTGACATTGTTTTCAGGAATAGAAAGTGAAATATTATTCAAGATTTATCATTTCGATCTATTTGACAGCACTACTTGACAGCCCAGTTTTATGCTCTCTTTAACAAAGCAAAAACGAAATCGCCACACAAACACAAGCACAAAGACACATATACGGAGGTTCATGTTACCCTGCTTTTTAGAGGTAAAAACCTCTTTTCTTTGCCGTCTTCTGAAATAAGCACTGCTTTATAGGAATCCCACATCTGAGAAACCTTGCAGTCAGACTGCTACCTCTGCTTGCAAACATGACTAGGTATAAAATGATGTAGGATGTGGCTTTCGGCTCGCTCTAAGAGTGAGGTTTGTACACCACATAGAAATAGGAGTGTAATGGATATGAAGCATCATACCACAAAGATTTCTAAGTGCCGATGAAATTGTGGGATTCATTCTACATGTATGGGGGTGGCCTATATAGATTTCCAGTTAAAGGGAAACATATATACATTACAGAAACAGTGAAAACAAACACCTTAAATAATAAAAATATTCAGATACAAGTATGAGCCAGAATGAGTGTATGGTAAATCCACTAGAATGCTGGATCCGTCAGCAAATAGTTGAAAAAAGGTAACATAAGATAACAAAAATACTCAGAATATATCACTCACAACAAGAACAGAACAAACATTAAAATATTGAAGAGAACGGACAACTAAGGATACAAACTCTATATGTAATATATAGAGCTATATACTGTATACATGGGTGAGCTAAAACAGGAAACGAGATAACAAGCAACTTAACTACATGAAGGTGACAAATGTAATCAGCATACTGTTTACAACCACGGTGTTTTGGGGGTCTGAAAATGCAAACCTTTGAAAACAGACTTCAAAGTGCAAGCTTTTTTAAAGCGATACCATTATCATTTCTGTGTAAACAACAAAAACACAGATCTGTAAAAATGGTGACGACATGCACATCATGCGTGAAATACATTTAGTCTATAGGCATGTGTGTTTGGCATGAGTACTCTGTCAAAGAATGCGCATGTGCACAGGCTGTAGTCTTTCTTTACAAAGTCACATCGCCAACTAATGACCTGGCATGCATAGTACAGCTTAACACAGCTTTTTTTAGTCGTTTTTGCAGATCCGTGTTAACAGGGATCGTTTTGACAGCGTTGTCTTCTATGGGTCAAAGACATTTAGATGTCTGTATCAATAGAAAGTGATTTCATATACAAAGAAAGCACATTAAATGCAAAACATCTGCTTTCAAGGTTTCAAATAAGTTTTGGGAGAATAAAATGTCAAAATGTGGGTTAAATAATGTTCCATTCTTATTCAGTGTTAACACTTTTATTTATGTAAAAACTGAAACAATGTACTTATTCTAAATTCTAAATTTTATTGCATTTTAAATGAGTAAAATATACTTGATGACAAATGGGCAAAACCTAGGAAAGTTTCAAATTTAGCAGTTGGAGTAATAGTAATTAGTCTTAAATATGACCCAAAATAGATTTTTGTTATAAATATCCCAGACAAGATTGTTACACTGAATGACATTTTAGTGGATGTCTTCTGTAAACCTTGGTAAATATGTATGGCATTTAATTTTTGCTCAGAAAAACATATTAATAGCCACACAAATGTGGTTCAGACAGTGCGTTCACTGATTATCTTCACTGCATGTACATTTACTACAAAAAGAAATAAACACAACCTTGCCTCTTTCGTTTACATTTTTAAAAAATACACAATATATGGTTCAGGCAATATGTGCATATGTACCTTACTCTGATTATCTTCACTGTAATAGAATTAAATAAGACATTAAACACAACCCCGTCTCTTTTTGTTAAATGTCAGTTGTAATGATCAATAATAGCCAGTATAATAAAAGTATAATAAAAGGTATAGGAAACACAATAAGAAATAAAGCAAACAATTCACTCAAACATACAAAGTCAGCACTCTAGTAGGCTACAACATTAAAGTAAAATAGCCTAAATATATAAAGTTATGAAAATTCACTTTCGTATATTAAATGAAGCACGAGTAAAGAGTTACATTCAAGCTATTTTAAGGCATGAAGAATTTTTTACAGGAAAAAAAAAAACGTTTAAATGTGTCATTCTGGTGATCAAAGATGAGTTTTAAGGGATAAAATTGACTACAGCGGGACTTTAAGATTCTTTTTTTATATGGCTATAAAAACACTGCAAGCTTTCTTCAGGTCTTTGACACTATTAAAATTAAGCAAAACAAACAGAAAAATATTTACTTGCACAAGAGGTCATATATTTGCAAGCTAGCAGCAGGAATCTCTTAAGCGAGAAAGAAGTTTAAAGCTTACAGGGTTCCGTACATGGCCTGCCAATGTGTCTTCTGACTTCTTAAATAAAATGATAATACTTATTCTGATTTATAATGATTTGATTCTCTAAAGTCTGGATTTGATGCATCCTCGATATCAAGAACACATCCGGGTACATTCATGTGTTCTCTGTACTTGTGCTCTCGAGTATTGTAATTGAATTTCGATAGTAGGACACAAGATTGCTTGGGAACGTTTTTAAAACAAAAATTTTTAATGTAAATAATCCAAAATACAGTTTCATGGCTGGTCTATCTAAATAATATTTATGATTTTCATAAAATTTACTGGCAATTGGCAGATGAAGAAAAAAGTTATTTCATTGGGTCTAATTAACTGTCCAATTCCAGTGATCACTGTCCATGTTGGTAAATTAAATACAGTGGGTACGGAAAGTATTCAGACCCCCTTAAATTTTTCACTCTTTGTTATATTGAAGCCATTTGCTAAAATCAATTAATTAGTTAGTTAATTAAAAAAAATTCTTCATTAATGTACACACAGCATATTGACAGAAATACACAGAATTCTTGACATTTTTGCAGATTTATTAAAAAAGAAAAACTGAAATATCACATGGTCCTAAGTATTCAGACCCTTTGCTGTGACACTCATTTAACATACATTTAACTCAGGTACTGTCCATTTCTTCTAATCATCCTTGAGATGGTTCTACACCTTCATTTGAGTCCAGCTATGTTTGATTATACTGATTGAACTTGATTAGGAAAGCCACACACCTGTCTATATAAGACCTTACAGCTCTCAGTGCATGTCAGAGCAAATGAGAATCATGAGGTCAAAGGAACTGCCTGAAGAGCTCAGAGACAGAATTGTGGCAAGGCACAGATCTGGCAAAGGTTACAAAAAAATTTCTGCTGCACTTGAGGTTCCTAAGAGCACAGTGGACTCCATAATCCTTAAACAGAAGATGTTTGAGACAACCAAAACCTTCTCTAGAGCCAAACTGAGTTATTGGGGGACAGGAGCCTTGGTGAGAGACGTAAAGAAGAACCCAAAGATTACTGTGGCTGAGCTCCAGATTTGCAGTCGGGAGATGGGAGAAAGTTGTAGAAAGTCAACCATCACTGCAGCCCTCCACCAGTCGGGGCTTTATGGCAGAGTGGCCCGACGGAAGCCTCTCCTCAGTGCAAGACACATGAAAGCCCGCATGGAGTTTGCTAAAAAAAAAACACCTGAAGGACTCCAAGATGGTGAGAAATAAGATTCTCTGGTCTGATGAGACCAAGATATAACTTTTTGGCCTTAATTCTAAGCAGTATATGTGGAGAAAACCAGGCACTGCTCATCACCTGTCCAATACAGTCCCAACAGTAAAGCATGGTGGTGGCAGCATCATGCTGTGGGGGTATTTTTCAGCTGCAGGGACAGGACGACTGGTTGCAATCGAGGGAAAGATGACTGCGGCCAAGTACAGGGATATCCTGGATGAAAAACCTTCTCCAGAGTGCTTAGGACCTCAGACTGGGCTGAAGATTTACCTTCCAACAAGACAATGACCCTAAGCACACAGCTAAAATAACGAAGGAGTGGCTTCATAACAACGCCGTGACTATTCTTGAATGGCCCAGTCAGAGCCCTGACTTAAACCCAATTGAGCATCTCTGGAGAGACCTAAAAATGGCTGTCCACCAATGTTTACCATCCACCCTGACAGAACTGGAGAGGATCTGCAAGGAGGAATAGCAGAGGATCCCCAAATCCAGGTATGAAAAACTTGTTGCATCTTTCCCAAAAAGACTCATGGCTGTATTAGATCAAAAGGGTGCTTCTACTAAATACTGAGCAAAGAGTCTGAATACTTAGGACCATGTGATATTTCAGTTTTTCTTTTTTAATAAATTTGCAAAAATGTCAAGAATTCTGCGTATTTCTGTCAATATGGGGTGCTGTGTGAACATTAATAAGGAAAAAATTTAACTTAAATGATTTTAGCAAATGGCTGCAATATAACAAAGAGTGAAAAATTTAAGGCGGTCTGAATACTTTCCGTACCCACTGTATATAAAAATAATGGTTTATAGAAATCAACCACCATCTTTAAACTTTTTTTAAGAAGAAAAGAAGCTGATTGTAATGATCATCAGCTAAAGTGCCCTCTACCGCCACTAGAGGGCACCTCACTATGGACTATCTCACATTCACTCACCACCGGACTTCATTCCCCACAATCCATCTTGGAACTGTCACACATTCACTCACACCCATGCACTACATTTCCCAGAAGCCTTGTACCCTGTCACTGATTACCCCAGCCAGCTGCAGCATATTATCTGTCACTATTTAAGCACAACTCACACACACAGAGATCGCGAAGTCTTGATTTGCTGACAGTGGTCAATTCCGAGCTTCTATATTCCGTGTTTGTTTTCCTGTTCCTGATTCTGCCTGTTTTGCAAGTTCTCTGATTGTTCTCTGCCTGCCTTTTTGGATTTACTGCTTCAGATTATTAGACTGTTGTTTGCCTGCTGCCTGCCTCGATCTACCCGCCAGTCTAACGTTTACGACTCTGCTTTTCTTCTGACATTCCTGTTTGCTGTTGTTTTGACCATTGCCTATTAAGACCATTCAGCTTGATAATAAAGCTTGCATTTGGATCCTATTCCGTTGACCTGATATTTCATAACATGGGAAAGTGAACAGTATATGGGTCACTCTCAAGGTGTGGGAGATTTGGGAAAGTTACTATTTACATTTACTTTTATATTCTTGATAGATGCTTCCCTACAAATACAGTTTATTGTGGAGGATATTTTAGACAGACCATATGAACATAACAAAGATATGATTTGTTTTAAACCCTTGACTGTAAATGTATCTATATACTGCAGACAGATAGCAGAAGGGAAAGAGAAGGGATATTCGTTATGGAAATTTAACAGAATATCTTCCCTGAAGGTGTTTTCTTGATTTTACGTTCACTTCCATACACAGTCACAGAGGCACGACTAAAAATAAATTTAAAAGCAGCAGGGAATAAATATTAATCCCAGATTTTAGTTTACGGGCAGTGATTCATTCTGTTTTGGCAACTGGCATGCAGAAATCAATTGTGAAAATTGCTTTAAGAGAACCGAGGTCACAACATTGTTCCCCATGGCCAATTATGTTCATAATATATGATCCACATAATGCAGTGGGTTTTAGGAAATTAGGCAAGTGATTAACATTTAAAACATTTAAAATTCTGCTTGTTTATACACTAAACATTTAAAGGGGTAATAAAATGGATTTTTTATTTTTTATTTTTATTATATGTTCCTTGAGGTTTACTTATAAAGTTAATATAGTTTTTTTCAAGAAAAAAAAAGAAGAAAACTGACATTTACGGACAAAGCTTTATCAAATCGTTTACTTAACAATTTGCTATGTAGCTGCTGTCAGATCCAATTAAACTTATTCACAGCAGTGCCATCTTTGATTTTTAGCAGGAATGAAAGCGAAGCTTGAGGGACAGACATACATCTCTTCAGTGGGTTGTACTGTTATCTAATGTATTTTTGGATTGTTCTGCTGATGAAACGCGGCAAAAATAGATTTCCAAGAAATTGCAGTAGACTCAAGACAACACAAGCTGTATAAAATTAAGTGATCTTAGAGCTTTATAAAACTTGCAGTCTCTACAGAAATTAGTCTCTACAGAAATTAGTGAATGAGCAGTTTAAACAGGAATGCTTAAAGCAATAACCCTTCATGCTATTTGTCCTTGTCGACAGACTCAAGCTGTCAGCCGTTAAACAACTTAATGCCAGTGGGTGGGGCTTATGGTGCAATGATGTATAACTATTTGTCGATGTCTTGCCCTGGAGGCAGGCAGGGTTTATTTTTTTATTAAAAATACTCACATTACCGTAATTATGTAGTTTTTAATCAGAAAATTACTTTTTGAAGAAGTTTTGAAATTGTGTACTTTTACTTTAGTACATTTTGTGATGTATCTGTACTTTTACTCAGCTATTTTCCCTTTGTTTGTGGTTGTTACATGCTTGCTTTATTTGAATTTTTATCTATCACTGTGATTAGATAGAAGAGATCCATTTGTCTCGTGACTACTGTCAAAGTTTCTAAAGGTTTTTGTATTCTTTGCACTCCTCTGAACATTGATATTTTAGGTACAGTAACAAAAGCTCACTCAGTGTTTATTAAGACCTTACAACTGATTTTAAATCTATTTTTTTCATACATTATTACATAGATGAGGGTCCTGAAAATAATTCTTCACCTTTTCATCTCTGTAATAGTCTTTCTGTGTTGTTTTGATGTATTTTAAAAAGTTGGCTGTCAAAATTAGAACTTTTGTATGATATTCTTCATACTTTTTTACCAACAACAAAAGATAATGTAAATCACAGTATGTTTCTACATTTTTAAATTGCACAGTACAGTGTTTATTACAAGTGGTAAAATCCACAGCTCAGTCCTCACTACTCACTACTCATTAGTAATTTCAAATCAGCTGCTCTTTTAATTTTACTCAAGTAGTTTTTTGTACAGGTACTTTTGATTCTACTCACACTACATTTCAAAAGTAATGGTACTTTTACTTGAGTCTACTTTTTCAGTACTCTCTCTACTCCTGGAGGCTGGCATATACAAATGTATTTGCCAGTGTGACATCACAAATTCCACAATATGCATAACAAGCCATATTTGGATCTTGATTGGATAAATACTTTATTCATAATGAGGAGTGTGGTTTAAGCAATGAAACTTGCAGGATGTTTTCATGGCACCTCTTATATGTCAAAAAAACAAGGCAAGCTAGATTTCTCATGTCATTACCCCTGTAGAATCGAGCTGACAATGCACAAGATACTGGTACCATATCAGTTACTAGAGATGTTTTAATTGATCAGTAACTATTTACATATTTATATATTTTTACATAAGGTAGTATTATCTTTGCATTCATCTAAAACTCTCACTACTCATCTAGGTGAATATTTAAAAACAGTTAATAAAACTCTAAAATGCTCAAAATTTTCAGTGCACCTCAAAATCTAACTTGAAGTACAGTGTTCTTTATTTCAGACACAACTCAAAAGCAAATATCAGCCTATGTTCTGAAACATTCACTACTAAGTTATTTTGGCATTCATGTTTCAACACACAATTGGTATTAACACACATAAGGCAGAATTATACAGCAGGAGATTATACTTCCTGCCCTGGTCTAACTTCTGAGACAGGGAGCTGGAATGGAGTGGGCCTCATGCTTCAAATGACTCCAGCGGTCGATGCAATGGAGAGGAAAATACAGTTACTGTAAGCAAGGAGCATGGCCCTGCTAAAAGATCACTGTCTGAGTCTAATTCTATTAGGGAACATGGCAATCCAAGCCAAGGCCCAACCCTTTTCATATAACTCTCTGGCAATATCCTTGAAGAAAAACACTCCTACTGTACTCCTTTCACTCATCTAAATTCTCTTCTGAAATACACTTTGGCTCAGCTAATTAAGTAGATGCGTCTCTCTTCGGACCGCTATTATTTTGTATTAATTATCTGCTTTTGTCATTATACTCATGACTGTTATTATCATGAAACCAATTACACTACAGCCAGGCTTTTACATAGCCTGCCTTTCTCCACAGGACAGGCATTGCCATAGAGATGGGGTGGGTGGTTCTTAAGCGTGAGACTTCCTCTAGAGACAGAAGGTCATTCCTCACCACAGTTTCACTCTCCGCGCTGTCCGTCAGAGATGGTCGCCTGGCAACCAGCCACAGGACTCGCACTGCAACGACTACTATCACGGCATATTTGTCTGGTTCACCACTATCACAACTGAAGCTATTAAATGAAGAGGTGTGATCATTTAGAAACTGAACCAATGCCAGCCTTGGCAGACTTGGCTTTCCCTTTTCTCCTTGAAATGCTTTGTTTCAATTGAAGGGCAGGTTTGCAATAAAAAAAGCACAGACAATCTGACATTTACTTCAAAAGACAGTTTAAATGAAAACCCCTCCCAAAGCAACACACAAACCGACAATATTGGAAAATATGCAATACAAGTGTGTGTCAGGTTTATTCTTTGGTTCGTTTTAGATTCAGGGTCAGATTTACTAAAGGCAAATTAGTGTGAGAGCACAATCCCATAAAAGCACCAATGAGAGTGGAAAGTTCTGTGCGGGATCTAAATGAAAGGACGCAGACACAGCTGGATCATTTCCATAATGACCAAAGCAATCTGCCAAGAGCAGTGTAATTTAGCGTCTGGTTTAAGACATGTTTTTTTTTTTTAAGGTAAATGCCGCAAATACCAGTAAATTGACTAGCATAAACCTTAGTAAATCACTTTGCATGATTCATTTAAGTAGTCTCCTCCCATAAATTATTTGTCTGAAAGTGAAAATTTTACGAATGCATATGCAATAAGGTCAGCCGCAAAAATAATGTTGCCCACACCTTTTCATTGCTAATTTTTCACTGCGTGTCTTTAGTAAATCCTGAAAGTAGTGGGGGTTTTGCCTTGTTACTATTGTTCTGTACATAATTAGTCACATTTTAGCCCATATTCACAGAATTTATTATATATATTATTAGTAATTTTATCTTACAGTATATTGTTTAAATTGTCAATTCATGTTTAGTAGTTTAATTTATGTTAGTAGTTAATATTGCATCTTGGACTTGACCTGATCTACATTTCACTACTGGCTGTATATCCATATACAACTGTGTACGTGACAAATAAAAATCTTGAATCTTGAATCTTGAATCTTGAATCTTTTTTAACGACAGATGAGGGCACAAGCTGTTAGAAAATCTGGCCTTTAGTTTGGTTTTCCCTGTGCCAGTTTGCCACAGATTTGTTCTATCTCATTTGTTTCTATTACTGATTACTTTCACCTGTCGTTCATTTAGTTACCTCATTACTCTCTATGTATACCTCCTATAGTGCAAATTTGATTGATTAACTGAACCTGTTCCTCTTCAGCTTTTTGATTCTGGTGATTCTCCTGCATGTTATTACTAAATATTTTGTTTTTGTTCTCTACTCCTTTTGTTGTTCACTTTAAATCACAGCCATGGTTTAAAACAGTGTGTTCTAATACTCACACAGACCTATGTACATAGTTTCCTCTGTCTATTAATAATAACATTTTTAAGATAAATAATTGATAAAATATTTTACTTACTGTGGTGCGTTTACACTGACTGCCAATCACAGTTAAAAAATAATACTACTTGAAACTTTTCAATCATGACAGGTTTAAAATGTAAACAAAGCTGTATTTAAAGGGAAAGTTGTATTTTTTCCTCTGTCCTCTTGCCAATATCCAGACTGTAACAAGTGCACTGATGTTGAGTTATCTGAATCCAAGAGCAGATTTTTAAACAACATGTGTGAACAATCCGTCAGAAAATAAACAAAAGACTTGGCAGGGCTAAATATGACTTGACTTGACTTGACTTGACTTGACTTGACTTGACTTATGAGCAAAACACGAACAAACAAACTCACCAACAATGAGTTACAAGCTAGACAGGGAACATGAAAACATTAGGGCTATATATACAGAGAGACTAATGACTAATAAGGAACACCTGTACACAATCAAACAATGGACCAATGGTAACACAACATATGACTAGACCAACCAATGAAAACATTACACATTAACCAGGGGAGCACATTGCAGGTTAACATAAGAAGCAAGGGAAGCACATGGCAGGAAGAAGGAGAAATTGAAAATACAATAGGAAATACAAAAATAAAAAGACACATTCAGTGCCCAGTATCGTTTATGATTTGTATACTGTCACGTTGTGTTTCTCTTGTGTGGATTGCCTGTCTTTGTTTATTAAAAGAAGCTTTATCTTGACCTCCCATCTTCATTGGAAAGCATTGCAACATACCAGACCAAAGAAAGAAGATGGATTATGCAGTCGAGTTTACTGCTCTTGCTCAGGAAGGGCTTCCTTTGTGGATTATACATCATTTTTGCTAGCTTGCCCACCAGACTTTGTTTAACAATGAAACATTAAAATCAATATTATGGATAGGAGCTAATTTATTTTGACCATGGGATTTACCTGATTTGATGGAAGGAACATGGAAAGAGGCAACTGTCCGGTGTTTGAGTATGTATAACCCAGAGAGATATTGTCATTTCACCTGCCGCCCACTGCGGATGAAGAGACCAAGCTGATACCCGGCACGAGCACAGAGCCTATCCCCACTACGGAGCCAGAGCAATCAGCCTCATCCACCCTGGAAGAGAAGCTTGAGTTCCCATTTGATCAGGCGTATGCGCTGGCTGTCACATCCAAGCCAGAAGAGGTAATGGTGAAACTGGAAGAGGAGGAATGACCAAACAACTGGAGTACATACCCACCCTGCCCACCTTCTTCACCACTAGTCCATTCCTGCATAAATGAATATTCGTTACCACCATCCCTGTCCATCAATGAGTCAGTATCCTCATCCAAACTTCCTCTCCTATCTGCTCCACCAAAGCCAGCCATTCCTTCAGCCCCACCTCTGCTTGATTCCTTCAGCCCCTCGGCTACACCATACAACTAAGATCCGCCTTGGAGCTTCCTTTCACAAGCTCCGCCACGCCATGGGGATTCTCTAGCTCTGCTTATCCCTCTGAGCCCTCAGCTTCACCTGGGACCAGCATCTCTTCGACTCCACCGGCCTTCCTTGTACCACTTAGGTCAGTCGTTACCACACCTTAACCATGGACTTCCGGGCTGTATGCTGCGCTCCATCCTTCAAGCTCCACCACCATCCTCATTCAGTCTCCTGGTCCATCAATTTCGCAATCGAGACATCGCCTCATCTCCCTGGGTCACCTCAGTCATTCGGGTTCAAGTTTTCACCATGGCTCCTCCCTCAATCATTTCCACAATGAGTCACCTTTTACTGGCTGCCTCCCGTTTTGCACGGAACTCTCGTCTACTGTCCGCTCCTCCATGGAGTTAATCAGTCCTGCTGTAGTGGTCTTCAGCTCCGTCATGAAAATCCTCTGCACCTCCCCTTTTCTGAACTTTATTTTGTTTATTTTTTATTTATTTACGGAGCCAGGAGTCACATTCCTTGAAGGGTGAGTTCTGACACATTTTGCTTTTGTTTTGGTTTCACTTTCAAGTCAGACTTTCAGTTACCTGTTTTCCCGTGTTCCTTTGATCTTTTCCCGCCACTAATCAGTTGTCATGGAAACTCATTTAACAATCACACCTGTCTATATTTAGTTCATTATCAATGTGCATTTAAGTTCCTCCGTTTCTCAAATTCAGTGTCCCATTTAGGACTCTGAGGAATTCAATGCTCACCCAAGACTGTGATCCTCAGATTAGACTAGGATAGAACCAGGGATGATAGACCCTAAAAATACCTATGAGGAAGTGTAACTATATCCAGCAGAGGAAACTAGAAATGGCTTCAATAAAAAGCTGTGCTATTGTCTCTGAGGTCTGCCTCAGGCCAGAATGTCCAATGAAAGAAAGGTACTCATTACTCAGTAGGGTACCCTCCATGATAGTCCCCTGTAGTCTGGAATTACCTAAGTAACCCACATAGGGGAGGAAGCAACAGCCCTGTGACTATGCAAAAGTTTGTACCCTAGGGTAACTGCCTGTTAAATAAATAAATAAATAAATATTTTTAAAAAAACACAAGGGTGGCGGTTCCCTTTGAATAAATGAAGGAGCCTCCTGCTTAAGGGACCCCAGCCTCAGCTGGGGGAGGAAGCTATGACTTCACTGCTACAAAGGAGCTGCCTACTTATAAGACCCTGAAAAGGAGAGGCAACTGCAACATTAAAAGTTAGCATACTAGAAAGGAAGCCGCCTGCTAAAAAAATTGGAATCTGCTGTCCAAAATACTCATAAGGGGGCTACTAGCTCATACATGCCCCCTTACCTTGCAGTGTGCGAGTGCTCGGAAGCTGTGGCAAGGACTTTAGAACCCATAACGTGGGAAGATGCACTCATTCTACCAGCCTCAAGATGGGCTTCCTGAAGCTTATGCAAATTTGGGTAAGCCCACGCCTTGGCAATACCCAAGCTAGCTTCTTACTTACTAAACCCGACACTAGAGGGAGGAGGTTACCAACTGTTGGTATTAAGGAGCTTCCTACTAAAAAGGTAACCCCAAAGGGGTGAGGATACTTCATTAAATACCTGTGAAGGAACTTCATATTTAATAGTTAGGCAAGGAAGTTACACCTCATGAGCCATAGAATGGATTGGCTGCTTAGAGACCCAACCTCTGGGGCGGTAAGGGTGTGGCCTATTTAAAGGGATAGTTCACCCAAAAATCAACTTTATCCCATGATTTACTCGCCCTCAAGCCATCCTAGGTGTACATGACTATCGTCTTTCAGATACACACAATCAGAGATATATTTAAAAATATCCTTAGTCCTCCAAGGTTTATAATGGTCGTAAATGGGCAGCCACATCTATGGCCACATGCCATGTTGTTCAGCTACCACTTCAAGACCTAAGAGAGCTGCCTGCTTAAGGGACCCACTATCAGGGAAGGCAGCTTCACCTTAGTACATTGCAATGACTCGTGAAGGAGCCGCCTGCCTAGGGACCCAACATCTGGAGAGGCAGCTGCAACTTCTCTAAAACATAAGGCAGCTGCCTACTTAAGGAACCCGCCATTAGGAGGAGGCAACTTCAACCTTAATACAGTGCAATGTTCATAAAGAACCCTGCTGCTTAGCAACTACAACTTCATAAAACCTAAGGGAGCATCCTATTTAAAGACCCCATCATTAGGGTGACGCAGCTTCTACCTAATACAATGTAAACCAGGGGAGTGGAGGCCTCAAACAGAACAACTCTCTATAGCGAGAGGAGTCCTAGCAACACTCCAGTTAAAGTTTAATAGCCAGGGAGGCTCACAGAGCGCTTAGCAAGTTAGCACCTGGCTGAGCTCATGGGACGGAGGCCTCAGCACTACGTCCAATGCCTGTTAAGGAGGCTACATAATAAAGCCAGCTGCTTGGCACAATTTTAGGTGGAGCTAAGGAGAGTGGAGGCTTCTAACAGAAAAACTTTCTATAGCGAGAGGAGGCCTAACAATGCTTCGGTTTAAGTGCAGTGAACAATGAGGCTTACAGAGAGCCTAACAACTTGGCACCACTGCCTGCCGACCCAACCAGCGTAGGGTTGGGTGCCCTCCTCGTAGGGGGCAAATGTCCTACCATACAGGAGTGATGCAGTATCAAAGATCTAAATGGCTTCATATTTACTTATTGTGATAAAAGGATAAATTCAGGCAGAATACGGTTTCCTTATGATCTCTCAGCCTCAGCATGGAGATCAAAGAGAAAACAAAAGGCCCATAGGCGAGGGACAGTTATGTCAAGATAGAAATTACTCACAAAGTCTGCCTTAAGTGATATCCCATCTCTTGTGCCACCAAACCAGATTTCAATCTGTTTGTGGCACAGGACATAACTTTCCACAACTCCAAAATTTATATAATAATGACTACTACTTTTTCTTGCTACTACACTCTACTACACTCTTTCTGCCCATAAAGGAAAAGTTCCTGTTTGACTCTGTGCTCCGCCCACAACCTCCATGCTCGATCCGCCCTCACACACAGTAGCGACCACGGGACCTGAAATGCAGAGTGCAGGCACTCAACTCCCATTCGTTAAGAGCGAGTCAAGCCTGGGTGGAACCAATTACTACAACCACATTGCAAAAAGCAGGCATTTAGCCTCGAGCACACTTGTTCAAATGACAGATTCTATCACTCTGAAAAGAATCATATGAGAACAGACATGAATGCATTGCTATGAGTGCCTTAAACTTCCTTGAGAGCAGAATGTTCTTGTGCTAATGCTAACTACTATCCCTCAGGAGAGAGCAAAAAGGAAAAAGCTCCTTACCGATTTCTTGTAGTCAGTCTTGTGATTGCCTCATACCTAGCACATTCAGCTTCTTCGAAGGCTCTACAGTATTCCTCCCAAATGCATTTCCCACATTCTTGAGATTAGGGATGGCATGAATCCATTGAGAAATCCTCACATTGCACATATTCAGCTCCCTCAAGAACTAAGCGAGCACGTTCCTAACTCATGTACAAAGCACACGGTCATACCAGTACTAACTTCACAGACTGTCATCGGCCAATGACATTGTCACGTTTAAACACGTGCTTCAGACACCATCACGCTTGAGGCGTCCCCCAAAGTGTCCTTTAGAGGGCGCAGTGCGAGTTCCCCTTTAGTGGGTATTTCTCATGAGAAATAGTAATGCCTGGTTCATGAACAAATTGTTCTTTTGAGTCAGATCTTCTCAAAGAATCCATTAATATAGTTCAATTGGAATGATTTTAACAAATAGGGCCGATATCCAAGTTCACTGAAAAATAAGGATGCAACAGTGAACTTCCCTCTAGAGCAGGGGTCTTCAACGTTTTCAGGGCAAGGACCCCTTAGATGAGCGAGACATGGAGCAGGGACCCCCCACACAAAATCTGTCAAACAGCCTCTGATATTAATAGAAATCAATCATAGTACGATCGTAATATCATGTTGAGACAATATAAATTAGAACTATGTTGTTGTACATTGTCTGTAGGCTATATTTTCATTGTTAAAGAGATTTATGCATCATAACAAACATGTAGCAATTAAAATCACAATTTATTAAGTTCACAGTTGTCTTAATCACAATTATTTTAATAGATTTGCAGTTTCATACCTTTAAATTTTATTGTCAGGACACCAAGCCGACGGTCGGCCGTCAGGCAGTTTTTGTTCGTCGGCCGACTACGTTTTCTCAGCATGTTCCACACCGTCGGCTGGTCCTCATCGGCTATTTTTCGGCCGATTCAACATGTTGGCTTAAATTCTTTCGGTGTGTTCAAGCACATATTTTTCCGCCGACATGAGCGACAACACCGTCGGCTTCCGTTGCCACTAGTTCTAGGACGTCGGGTTGGTGTGTCCCGGCCTTTAAGTTTAAACAGAACTTCACATTTTAATTTTACTCTCAGGTGGACGATCATACATTTACCTGAACTTTAAGCTGTTACAAACGATCCATTCTGGCGAGCTAAATTGTATATAAATTATTAGCCAGTCGCGTTTTCAAATTATAGCGCTCATAGTCTGCGTTGACAGTATCATGAGATCACGTGACTGCACGTGGACGGAAGGGTTTTATTAAAGCTGTTAATGTAATACTATTTGGAAAATAAAATATATTTTATTTAAATTTGACTTTGTGATGTTTTTGCACGTTTTTTTTTATTATTATTATTTGTGATTAAACATTAATTGACGGACCCCCTGCAATACTGCCGCAGACCCCCTAGGGGTCGCAGACCCCCGGTTGAAGACCCATGCTCTAGAGGGGAAAATTATCAGGAGACGTCTTCTTCAGCACTACAAGCAAAAAAAGTCATATTGCTTGGAACAATATGAGGGTGAGTAAGTGATGAACCATCCGTTAAAAACCTTTCATTTCATTGCAACTGCTTAATTTCCAGGGCAGCATTTCCCAAAAGCATTGTAAGCCTAAGTTGATCGTAGAGACCATTGGTGGCAATTGTTCTGCAATGAACTTAGGCTTACGATGCTTTTGGGAAATGCAGCCCAGTACAGTTCTAAAGTATGTTCTAAAATACGGTAACTTTCTCAGCAGTGCTCAAGCTCAGTTAAATTTGTGCATGTCACTTCCCATCTCCATTCAGCGGGACGAAATTGATCTGTTGCAACTGAGGCTTGTAACAAAAGCCATTATTATGGTCTGTCAGTTTTCCATTACCAATCTGTCCTCGCTCACCAGTGGGCTTGTTGCCAGGGCAACAGCTCCAGCATCACATCACTTGTACAATTCAGGGATTTCATGTGCATTTTGCCTTACAGAAAACAACTGTTGCTTTCACTCATTAAACTTTTCACCAGGGCAGAGGAGCTTCAAACAACATTCTAAAATCTAAAAGAGGGATTATTACCAAAAGCTGGATGAATAAGCAACAAAAACATCCCAAACTGACTTACCAGGGATTGATGCAGCTGTTTCTCCTGTTTGAGAATGGCTAGCTCTAGTTTAAGAGCTCTGTTCTTGTCCTCTAGGGGGCGGCAGAGATTTACATGGTCGGCACTGTGAGAGGCCAGGTGCAACAGCTGGACCTCCTGCTTCAGCTGCAGGGGAAAAGGACAGACGGGGCAGTGACTTACCAAGTAAACATTGAGGGTGAACAGAGTGGTCATAATTCTACAGGTTAAATGTGAAATACTGTAAAGATGAAAATCAACAAAGACTTTGCTTTCCTTTTCCAACCCCCTCCAAGGGCCATTTGGAATTCCTAAATGCAAAGAGTTGCTGATAGTGATTGTAGGCCAAGATGTGTGTAAATTGAGGGTATGCTAATTTACCCTTTTCACATTTCTGGGTTTCTCAGAAGCAGAAGTCTTCATAGTTTGGTACTTCTATAGCAGTTAATGATAGACTGCATTAAATATATTTTTTGAGCTCACATTTGCTCAAATAACAAACGAAAAACTCCACAATACTGTTTTCACACATTTCAAAAAGAGGAGAAAATAGAGATTGACAATGGCAGTCGAAATAGAGAAAGTCAATTTTCCCATCACTCCCATAGCCACTGACTTGTTTGTTGTTATTTACTAGAAGTTAGTCGAAGAGTTTGAATGTCATTCATCGACCGCAAACATGGCTTATTATTTGAAAGTAGTATCTTAAAGTTAGCCACTTTTCATGGCTGCTTGTTCTAACTTTAACCTAAATGTTGTAAATGATTTTTATTAATCAGAATATATATGATTTGTAATATAGCTTTGTAATATATATTGTGTATATATATATATGAAGTGTAATATAGCCATTTTTATTCTACTATTATGGTCTTGGATCTGACTATGTTAGTCTGTGTAGAGGCCTGTAAGAGAATGGAATACACTTGCATGAAATGTGTTTGCATATGTTGGAGCCTCTCACTCTGTGTGTGTCTCGTTCTGTCATTAAAGAATATTTGTAGGATGAATGGGGGCCTTTTAAGATAAATAAGTTGGGGTCTCTTGTACCACAGGTTAAAATAGCCAACTGTTCAAAAATGGGAAAAAGCACTTCTTGTGTTTTTTTACCTCAAGATTGCATGTCTGTAATTCAAGAATTATATATAAAGATATCTTAATATCCTTTTTAGATTCTGGTTCTTAAAATTGCTTTTGTTATCTTGAGTTTAAAGGCCCTTGATGGAGATCTTATTGTGGCTCCATGAGTAAACTGGTGAATTGTACACATTTTGAGTGGTCAAAAACCAAATGTGTCTCACTCTGAATATAGCAGGTACTTTTTTCTTTAAAAGAGGAATATCTGAAGAACAAATAAGTTACATTTCTAGTTTCAACATTGTGTTTTTCTATCAATTCAATTTCATAGAACATACCTGTCTGAGTGCCATAAATATTCCTTTTCCAAAGTTTGCATGCCTGTAACTCTAAAAGTACTTAAGTTATCTTAATATCCTTCTAGATTCTCATTCTTAATAAGCTTTACTTTTTAAAACTTAATTTTCAAGGCCCTATATAGTTCAGTCCTATAGACATGAGGACCTCAAAGCATCTCCATGTTCAAACTGTTAAATTTTACCCATTTTCAGTGATCAGAAACCAGATGTAGTTCAAAATCGAAAGTACACGTTACCACATTGACATCCTTATATCAATGAGAATGAACCATATTGGGCCTTAAAAATTACGATTCCAAAAGAAAAGTTTCATAAGAACAAGAATGACATTAATATATCTTCTTAATTAAAGATGTTTGCTTTTGGCACTCAAATAAGTGTGATGTATTCCGTTGATTTGATGGAGGGAAACAATATACATTTCTAGTTAAATGCAGTGTTATTTGTTCTTCAGCCATCTTCTTTAAATACAATTTGAAAAGTTACCAACATTTGGTTCTTAACCATTGAAAATGGGTAAAATTCAACTATTTGGACGTAGAGTCACATTGGGGTCGCAATGTCTATGAAACTAACCTGAATAGGGCCTGAAAAGATTCCAAAAGAAAGTTTATTAAGAATGAGAATCTAGAAGGATACTAAGATATATTGAATACTTTTAGACTTACATGCATGCAAACTTTGGAAAAATAATATTTATGGCACTCAGATAGGTATGCTCTATGCAATTTTGCAGATAGAAAAAATTAGATACATTTCTAGTTTTAACATTATTTGTTCTTTAGATATTCCTCTTTACAGTATGCAAAGTGACCCACATTTGGTTTCTGACTACATTAAGATCTCCATATCGCTGGGATGGAACCATCGAGGGCCTTTAAAATGAAGAAACCAAAAGTAAAGTTTGTTAAGAATCAGAATCTAAAAGGATATTAAGATATCTTTATTACTTCTTAAGTTACATGGATGCAAACTTGAGGCAAAAAAAAAAAAAAAAAACAAGTGCTTTTTTCCATTTTTGGACTGTCACCGTTGGCATACAACGAAACAAAGATTGCTGAAGTCAACAGTTTTTACTAATAGACCCACCAATCTCTGTTTAAAAATAAAATAATGATTCTACCATCTTTCTGCAGTCATTTTTACACCCCTCTAATTTGGCTCCAAATCTCAGGTGAAAATGGTCATTGTGACCCCACTCTACAAAATGGTGAATTACTCAGTAAATATCCATTTGTGATATTTAATATTTTGGCTTTCATTACTATTTATGTTTGTCTTTCTACAGAGAAAATGTTAACAAAATCAAAAATTGTGCGAGAAAAAAAAGGTTTACCTCTGCTTTATATCTTTGTAATAAAGTCTTTCTTCAAAATCTCAAATCTCAGAGCGATTTTTCACAGAGAAGACAGAATTGACAATAGTGTGTGCTATTATTAGGTGCATATCTGTACATGGAGTGCCTTAAACTTCCTTGAGAGCAGAACACGCTCCTGCTAATGCTAACTTCTATTCCTCATGAGAGAGCAGAAAGGAAAAAGCTCCTTACTTGCAGTCTCATGATTGCATCATACCTAGTTATTTACTATTCATTAGTACCACACTTACTGTATGATATGTTTAACTTAACATGCTTTTCTCTCTATAGGCATATCCACTATACCGTGGAGATGACAAGTCAGCATCGTCAACCATCTTTCCAGCTGACAATGGCTCTAAAACACTATTTTTTTCTTTATCAGTAATTTATCAATTTCACGCAAAATCTCTCCCTTTGTTATCAATTATTTTATATTTACATAATTATTTCATATTCTGGCGATTTCATTTGAGATGTTATTTTAGCTGTTTCTATACTTACATGTTCATTTTTTCAGTGTTTGTTGTAATTGTTAAATATGGTACATGGCCCCTTTAAGAATTAAGTTCCGCTTGCTTTCCTTCAATTTACAGAAAGCACTACAGGGGAAAGGTGAGTTCTGCTGGAGCTCTCACTAAAAAGTTTAAAATGAGTTATGCATTTTTGTGTTAAAATGCAGTTTAATCTTATTGAAACACGAATAGAGGTTGTGTGACATGAAGTATGTGTTTGTTTTGAGAGTGTTTATTAATCATGTATGAACAGCTTGAGGGTAAATATTCATTTTTGAATGAACTATCCCTTTAAAATGTAGCCAATTTGTTTTATAAACACTTTTTGTTATACTGGTTGAAACACTCTTTACATCCTGATAGCAATCAATAATAGAAGTGCTAATGCTAAGCATTACATTAAAACATGTACATACATGTTCTGTGGAAGTCACAGGACCAAAAAATGTTCATCCAATCATTGCATTTGGTCCAGATTCCTTCCATAAGGCTATGAAGAGTTGTGGACAGTCACCGAGCACCACAAAGAAACAGCTGCCGCCTTTTACAGTTCCTCCTGAATCAAAACAATGAGCTTATGCTGCATTCACGGCATGTCGTTACTGTAATTACGAGATGGCAACCCTTGAGGTACCTGGAGCTGTTCATGTCCTCAGACTTGGATTTATACGTTTCTATGTTAACACTTTCAATGCTGAAATGATTCTGCGGCAGTCAGGTGGTATAACTAGAGCTCTGTAAGTCATTTGTGTTCATTATTATTGTAATGTTATGTGCTTTGATGAATGAGGTAATTAATGCAGTCTCTCATCTAATGACACTTTGCAGATGCTGCATTGTGCTTTGCATTCATGTGTTTTGGAGGAGGTGTGGAGAGCACTCTGAAGGGAGGGTGGGATCTTATGCTTTCAAAGCTAGCTTGCTATTGCTATTGCTAACCTCTCCAAAATTGCCTACCCTACCTTTTAAATGAACGACTACTAGTCGACAAGAAAATTGTTTGGTTAGGGGCTGCCCTAAGCGAAACTGTTTATGCTGTGGGTGTAATTTCAAGACTTCTAGTTAAAATCAGAGTTTGTGATGTTACTTGTGCATAACCTGCAAAGAATTACGCCCAGATTATCGAACGTTTGCTTGTTTTATCTGACACTTGCCAACTGTGCAGTGGTGCAGTGCAGTGGCACGGTTCAAAGCCATGTTTATTGGTTAAAATTGGTTTAAAGAAATAAAGAAATTTTACAAATATAGAACCATTACTTGTGTTTACTTCCACACCTTCTGAGATTGCTGAATCCCTAAGTATTTAGTACTTCTAAGTACTAACTCTGTTTAATGACAAACTCCACTATATTATTAAATATTCACATGACATTTACGACAATCTCTGTATGACATTTTAAACAATTTACAGAACAAAGCATTAGTCAGTCCTTTACTGTGAAGTAAAATGCACCAATGTGATATGTCAGAGAATATGTGTTCATACTTTTAAACCCCTGCTATCTATTCAAATGATTTAAAGCATATGCAGCTTCTCTCTAGCACAACCGTTACGCAAACGTTCAAATGTTACAATATTTACAAGAGACATTCAAGACCATTTTATGATAAAACTGTCATCATAGTGCTTTCTTAACAGAAACTGGATCAGCAGAGCAGAAAACATTTCCTGAACAAAAAATATTGTTTGACGGTACCAATCAAGTTTTGAAGCGTACATACTCAAAATGAGCAATTTACCTTCCCCTCAATCAGAGCCTCCGACAGTTTAGGAAAACTATATATTTACTATTAAGCACATAGCGGCAAACATCCAGTGTAACTCTCATACTGAACAATGGGAACCATGTAATAAAAGTTTTGTGCTATAAAAAGCAAGATACAGCTATAAATGACAAATGCAAAAAAGCTGCTCTTGTCCACTTGCATCATAACTTTCTACCCATTTCTCTAATCTTATGTTTTACAACTAACTTGTATTGCATAGCACATAACATGCCATGATATTTCAAAGCCTTTTAGAGATGTATTTATTATTAACTTTGAAATTAAGAAATTCACAAAGATTTTGCGAGAAACATTAAAAAGTTAAGATTGTGCAATCACCATCACTGATAACAGTTGGTGAACCATATATAACATCATTAATTATGAGACAGACATAGTACTAAGCCTTAAACACATTTTTAACTCCAACTGCCAACCTTTTGGGCAGTAGTATCAATGCCAAAAATGCAACCGTTGCCAACCACACATAGGGCTCTCAAGAGTGTTCCAAAGCTCTCACGTCTGTTTTCTGTGCATGAGTGTCAGTGTGGATTTTACTGAGGGATTTTACATAATCTCAGAAAACAGTCTGCTGTATCAGAATAGTAATGCTACCAATCACACAGTCACATGTGTGCCAGTTCTCCAGCTGGTTTGCATGCTACACTACATTAGCAGACTCAGTCACAGCCAGTCAACCTACTGCCCCTTCAGTACCATCCCAGCCAGAGCCAGCAGAGTTATGGGAACAAGGACTGGCAAACCAATATATGTCGATATATACAACAAGTCAAAAGCCATGCAAGTAGAATTGGAGTATTAACCAGGGAGCTAATGAGCCATTGGACCAACAAATCAACCCTCCCCACAGAGTCAAATGTCCAGGATTAATTTGGAAAATGAACTGAAGAGAGACTTCTCACTCCACCTGTGTGCTGACTGCCATGGACCAAGACAACTGCGACAGGAGTGAAAAAAAAAAAACAGCATATGGACAAATAATGTATGACCTAATGTGCATATTTACACCTGACCATGACCTTGACCAGCTGTAGCCTGGGATACCCACAAATAAACATATAAACTCCTCATGGATCAACTTGCATCCTCAGGTTATCTGCATGTTTGCAGCCTCTGGACTAAGAAGCAAAGACATCATCACAATCCACCACCTGACTCCAGATGCCACCAGGTCAAATGTCTCCCTGCACATCTGGATCATGCCATATTCTGTAGGATGCTCTCTTGTCTTGTTTTGCAGTATTCCAGAGCTGTAACGATCCAGCGCACACTCCGTTCTAAGCAATAGAGGGGCGGCGTGTAGACATAACAGCACGGCATTACACACATATTCGCTCTGCTACTGATCTCATATCAAACATGATCTGTGTGTGCACTGTACCTTAACGGTAGCCACTTCCACCTATCTTTCTTCTCCTTAGCGCTCCCACTCCGTTATATCACTGGCTGCCAGGAGTGGCAGTGACGACACGTCTGTGGTGTGTTTGTGTGTCTCTGCAGAGGCCCTGAGCTGGAACAAGAGACAGACAGTGTGAGAGCATCTCCACACTCTCTAGAAGTGGTGCAACAGAACGGTGCGTTCCCTTTCTTACTCTTTCTCTCTCCGTCTCCCTGTCACACACACACACGCTCATAGAGAAATGCGCATGCTCCCTGGACGCTCTCCTGCTCTCATTCAGTATGCACACACAGGCTTTCTCTCTCGCTATCCTACACTTGCACACTCACACATGGAGAGCAGTGAAGTGTAGAGCCACTCCCATCACTGATGTGTAAATCATTTGCTGTTTTCACGCACGTCTTATGCTGCCAATTCAATGCATCTTATCATTTGCAGTATTGCTATCAGTATTTTTTTATGGCATAATAGGCTTTTACAAATGATATTTTAAAATATATACATACATATATGTACATAGGTATATAGCACATATCATTACATATATATATATATATATATATATGCACAAAGATTGCTGTGAAAATAAATCTGAATTGTTTAGCATTTTGAAAAATTTTCATTTGAAAAATTCTAACCTTGAAGTAAAACAATTGAAAATGGACAGAAACTCACATTGTGAAATAAATGTTTTTCTCCAATGCATGCTGGCCACAATGATTGGCACCCCTAGAAATTATTATGAGTAAAATATCTCTGAAGTATATTCCCATTTATTTTTAAAAAATTTTAACCCGCAAGGGTGACTAGGGTGAAACTGTCCAGCCATGACTTCTTGTTTCACTGGAGTATAAATAAGAGGAAGCATGAAAGCCAAATTCCCTTAATTATCCATCACAACAAATAAAACCAAAGAATATAGTTCAGGCACCATATTCACAAAACATCTTAAGGCTAAAAGTAGCTCCTAACTTGCCAATTTAGGAGAAACTCTTAAAAATAATGGGCGTGTCAGTCCTAATTTTGCTCTAAGAATATTTCACAAACCATTTTAGTGCTACAACTAGTTTCTAAATCTGTGAAATGTTAGGAGTAGTCAAGAGGACTCCTAAATCACTAAGATTAAATCACAAACAATCCAAATCCGCCTAAAGTCGCTAGTGATACCTCATACCTCACCTTGGGTGCTGAACCTTTTCTTCATTAATGCAATTCATATTTTGATTTATAGATTTGAATCTACTAAATCTTTAATAAAACATAAATGTCCGATTACATGTGGTAGTTGATTTCACAAGTTTACCCTAACAAATGATCAAATAGAGTAAAAAAAAAAAAATATATATATATATATATATATATATATATATGAGTATTTGGCATGCTGTCCAAGGAGATCGAGTGTTCCGAGCTAGGAATTTAACCCAAACTCAGAGTTTTCCCCTGTATCCCTAGCCGAGAGTGAGGAAAATGGTGGCGGAGGGATGCAGAAAACTGTTGAGGTAACTATAGGTGTGTCGGCTCTCATCTGTATATATATACCTCCTCTCAAGCTGATTAGATAGACTGTTTGAACGCGCTCCAACCAAACTTTGTTTATAATACATCATTTGTCACTCGAATTCTGCATTCTCTCACATGGTTGAATCTTCTGTATGATATGATTCAAACAAATTGTTGCAAGATATTCCTCCTGGATTTTTCCCCCACAAACCTTAAAGGGATAGTTCAACCAAAAATGAAAATGATCCCATGATTTACTCACCCTCAAGATATCCTAGGAGTATATGATTATCTTCTTTCAGACAAACACAATCAAGAGTTATATGAAAAAATATCCTGGCTTTTCCAAGCTTTATATTAGTAGTGTATTCACTTCAGAACGACTTTATTGATGGATGGATGGATGCACTTTTTTGGGCTTCAAAATTTGAGCGCCATTCACTCCCATTATAAAGCTTGGAAGAGCCAGGATATTTTTTTATATAACTCCGATTGTGATGTCATGATAGTCATATACACCTAGGATGGATTGAGGGTGAGAAAATCATGAAAAAATTTTGTGTGTGTGTGTGTGAACCATCCATTTAAAGTGAATGCCATATTTAATTTTTCACATTTGAAAAGGAGGTTGTAAGTATTAGACATACTCTATTTTTAATGGGTTAATCTGCATATTTCACCATAACAAACCCAGATGTGACATTGGACTTTAAACATTTACATTTAATAATTGAGCAGACGCTTTTATCCTTACAAATTAGGGGAACAATAGAACCAATCAAACCAACAATAGGGTGTTGTAAGTGCTGTGACAAGTCCCAGTTAGTCTAGCACAGAGCATGTTGACAAGTGTTGATGAAAAAGATGCATCTTTAGTTTCTTGACAATGGCTAATGACTCAGCTGCTCGAGTTTAGTTAGTTAGGCAGGTCATTCCACCAACAGGGAACAGTCAAGGTAAAGATCCGTGAAAGTGATTTTGTACCTCTTTGGGATGGTACCACAAGGCACCATTCACTTGCAGAATGCTCTCACAGACTTGTGTTCATTTGTAAAATATTAAATATGGAGATGCAATCAACACATGAGTCCTCTACTTTCCTTATTATTAAATGCAGAGTCTTTATGCAATCCATCTTGTTCTCCATATTCCACTTTGAAGCACACGTTGATATCGCCATCTCATCGTACTGCGATTTATTTGCGTTATCTCAAGGAACAGAAAGGGAAAAAATAGTGGTGTTCCGCTCCATTCATCGCGCAACCACGCTAGACAAGGGAAATTAAGTTCACGCTCTCGGAAAATCACACAGTTACATCAGATTTTAAGGCACACAGGGGTATTAAGAGGGATTAGACAGTGTGGTAGGCACATCCTGGCCATAGCCACTCTTTGCACTGAGGAAACAGGTCACGTTGGAGGCAAAAAAAAAATGTGTTACAGAATGTGTTACAGTCTCCTCTGCTCTGTTGCCAAGCAACCCCAGCTGCTCCCATACTGCTGCCTCCCCTCGTCCCCCTCCTCCCCATCCCCCTACACTGGGGCAGTCCTCTACAAATGCATCAGTTTAAGATGGCATGTCTAGTCTCAAGGGAGGGGACCAGGCATGCAGACTGATAGGACAGTGCATTGCAACCACACCATCTGTCTCACCTGTAATTTCCTCACATGACACAAACACACCCTCCATTGGCTGCGGTGACCTACTGTGTGAATTCTTTACTCTGATTGGTAGATGAGGACGTCAGGCTGTGTAAATGTAAATATAGAAGGATGGCGCCACCTTGTGTACAACAACCATCATTGTAACTGCAACTACTGCATGTGAGAAACCTTTAGAATGTGAGTGTAAATATAACAGCATTACTCACCTTGTTTTGTGCACGTGGGCGAGTGACATCTCGTGCTGCTATGATTGACAGATGTCGCTGCATCCACAGCAGTTCAGTTTGAGACTGTCTGACAAGCTGCTCTGCGTCAATCCTACGACCTCGCATCTCCTACCATACACAGTGAATTGGTCAAAAACCTGCACAAATATACAGTATGGTGCTTCTAAAAAAATACCTGGATGCATTGGTCACACTTGCCAAAATTTTCCGTTTTCTTTGCCATTTTTGCATTAACCACCTGGTTTCAAGAAGAAGTGGATGTATGAAATAAGTTCCCCTCAATTTACCGTGTTATCTCTAACAAATACTTATATTTATTCACTATGTAATACTCTGGAGACTAACAATATATTGTATCATTGAAGATGTAAGTGAAACTGAAATAAAATGAATCACATTAAACATTCTACGTCAATAAACTCAATGTAAGCCTACTATTGAAATCGATTTCTTGACATTGCATGATACTTTTTGTGTGTGCTCTATACCAGTGTTTCGCAAGAAAGTTTTGAGTGAGTTGCAGAGTGTGTAGTCAAAGAAACAACAACAAACAGCAGGGTTGTTAACCACCACACTAACCACTCAAATGCGTAGCTAGAGGGCCCCCTGCTGACCAAAACCAGTTAATTCAAGACTTATGACCGGGCTTAAATAGAAATAAGCAAATTTGAAGCACACATATCCAAGCGAATAAAGAAAGAAAACAAAAGAGAAGACATGTAAACAAAGCTTTAAAGTTTTCCAAAGCTTACCATTTATTTGGCCGAAAAATCTAAATGAAACATCTGATGAGGCTCACTCTGAACAAGTAGTAACAGCACAGTCATTATATGTTTGCCGAATAGAAACCAGCTAGGGTTGGTAATCGAATTCCCATTCTGGAATTGGATATTTGAAATAAAATTAAATTAATCCGGTGTGCGCAATTATTGGCAGAGTGTATCCACCTGTGGTGTGATCAGTATTTGCTGGGCTGTAACATGTGAGCAGCACGAAGGATGTATGTGATGCCAATAATGACCTGAAAGTGCTGGACAAAAACATTTGTATATTGTGTTGCATGTAATGGTACATTGCTGTGTGCATTCGTGGGAAGCTTTTTTGCTTTTAACCTAAAGAGACTGAAATAAAACTGCCTGAATCAGAAGCTATAGTTGGGTCTTCCCCCTCCATTCTGCAGCCCACCTACTTTTGTTGCAGTTTTCAAAACTTTACTAAAAAATAATTGCTGCTGAAACATGGGCTTTCATGACCTTTTAAAAAGGTTAGTTCAGCCAGAAATGAAAAATCTGACTCACTTTCATCTTGTTCCAAACCAGTCAGACTGTCGTTCATCTTAGGAATGCAAATGAAGATCTTTTTGATGAAATCTGAGGGCTTTCTGTCCCTCTACAGACAGTTTGCAATTGACCCTTCGCAGCGACCGGCCCCCTGTTGCTTTGGCCGACAACCCATGCGCTCTCATGCCACACATCATGTTCTCACGAAGTGAAAAATACATCACGGAGCAAAGTGGACACTGACAACGTACGAAACAGTTTCATATTTAAAATATTGTAATTTTTTAAACAATAAATACTGTATAGTGGCTCTTTAATGAGAAAGAGTTCCTTCAAGCGGCTCGTGAACCGATCATCTCTTCATACTAGTTCATTTATAGCATCAAATAAACATGAATGGACATCAGAAGGAATGTCTGATGCTGCGAAAAGACGTGAGTACACCCAATTTTTCAAGTTCAAGTTCACCAATGTTAATCTACTAATGTCAGATCGCCTGTCAATCAAACTGCAAAGCAAAGCCCCGCCCCCTTTAGTTACTGTTGCTATGTCTGACAAGCCATGCGCTCTCACGCCACACATCATGTTCTCACGGAGTGAAAAATACAACCCGGAGCAAAGAGGACACTGACAACACGTCAACAGCTAAAAAACAATTGAATTGAATTGTTACTAGTAAAAATTTTCATTTTTGATTTTAAAAATTCGATTGTCACCAGTGATAATGTTAACTTCTGATATCATGAATGTGATTGTTATTAGTAAGAAAGCCGTTTTTGATATCAGAATTATGTTGATATCAGGAATAAATTTTCAGATATCAGAAATGAAGATTTTTACTAGTAGCAATTCAATTGTTGATATCAATAATAGACATTTAAACTGGTAACAATAGAATTCTTGATATCAGAAACTCACATTTTTACTAGTAACAAGGTAATTATTGATATCTAAAACTTTATTTGAATGTCAGCCTATGGTGACATTTTACTAGTGGAAATGTAATTCTTGATATCAAGAACTCAGTTGTTGATATCAAGAATTCATATCCTGAGAATGAGTAAAAGTCAAAACGGCTTGTCATACTCATGTTATTCATATGAAAGTTTATAAATTGCATGCATTAAATTCATTCGGATGCTCTTAAAGTGACGACAACCTAATATTAAACATGTTGCCTCTGGTCCTTAATGTTAATAAAATAGCAAAAGACAAAATCATTAACTACTCGTCATTGAAGAACTTAAATTTAATTTACATTTAGTCATTTAGCAGACGCTTTTATCCAAAGCGACTTACAAGTGAGGAAGTGTTTCTTGGAAAGATTTAATAAGAATTAATGTATAATTTATAAGTCTGTGTTTTATTTTTACATTTATTTATTCAATTTCTTACTTGAATGCTGCTGTTAAATACCTATACAGTGTCTGAAAAAATACAGCATGCTGTTTATTTCACTTGTATATTATTAGCTTGTGTATTTGTAATGTGCATATTTGTTCTTATTTTTAATAACAGGTAAAAAAAAAAATGAAGAAAAGAGTTTTATCTTCGCCCACTATGGCCTACATGGTCTGTCTTATATATTCTGATATAGTTTGTTATCTTCTAAAGCTACATTTTTAAAATAGGGAAATTAGTTTGGCTGTACTCCAGTCACATGCAAAATAGTTAAAACAACATGACAAAGAATCATGATAAAACGATTTTCCTGAAATAATTTTTTTGGTTCTATTAAAATGAAGTATATGTGAAAACACCCTGACATGTCACCTACTCAGACACAACCGCAGTGAGTAGAGCTGGCAGATGACCCGGGACAGTGATGAGGCCATAGCACAGCCAGAGACTGAATACATCTATGATTTAGTATAAATTCCTGACTACCCACTAAATTAATAACTATATATATATATATATATATATATATATATATATATATATATATATACACATACAAACTTCACAGTGCATTAAAATGATGTAGACGTGCAGTACCTTATTAGTTCATGTTAACTAATTAACTAATGTTAACAGAACCTATATAGTAAAGTGTTACCATAATAAATATATACATGTACATTCCTTACCTTTGATGTCTGCTGGTTCTCTCCTTTTCTCTTACTTAGGCCCTTTTGAGAGCAGCAGTGTTTTCTGTTACATTCTGTTATCACTACAGTACAGTCGAGTGCAAGTAAGACCTTGACATTTTCTCCGAGGTGTAACAAGTAGTACATGTGAGAAAATGTCAGAAATGAAAAAGGGATAGAGAGACTGCCTGTCCTCGATGGTGTGTAGCGGCTGAATGATGCAGAATAAACCTACTTTTCGTGACACAAACAGCAAACACACAGAGTCATCTTCCCCCCCTGCCGATCACACAACAGTCACTACTTGCTGATTGTCCATATGGCAGAGTAAACATGGACAGAGAAGAGTCAAAATGAGCAATGAAGAAATTAAACAGAAGCCCTTAGACAAAACAAATGCTGCAGGTATATTTTTATGAATTGTATTGCTTTGTTAATAATACTGTAGATATAGGCACATAATAATGGTGTAACAAGGATGGAGTCGAGTGATCTATATTTAGAAACAACAGACCTGTCCCTGCTGAGCTATTCTTCCTTTGTCGAGACAGCAGAACGATTAACATCATTATATTTGGACGTGGGATGAGGCTAATTCGGTGTATATTCAAACACATCAGCTCCTCCTGAGAATAGATGCTATAAACCAATAGACATTTAGCTCCTTTGCAATGGATTGTTCTCACTTGTCTGATATTATATTTAAACACTGGCACAACATGCGTTTAATTTTACCATTGCTAAACAAGTGAAACATCTCATATATGACTGCAAATATGATGTGTTCTAAGATAAGTGACTGGTTTTTGAAAGAACTGAACAGTCCTATCAGCCAGGACTTATCGCAAACTTCCGCTTTTTGTTGTCTTTCTCTTGATCTACAATTTCCAGCTTTCATCACAGTCTTTGCTATATGTTGTTTGCCACTTTACCCTATAAAAAAGAAAGAAAATGTTATATTATGATACATCAAAGTCACTTTAATGTACATTATTCTGATAATTAAACTAATTTCAGTGAAGCACATGTGTAAATCAACCATTCATATTAGATAAAGCACTAAAATGTCATTATTAACTGTATATTGCATTTCATTTTTAACTTTGCACCATTTTTTAGATTATTTTGCGATCATCTCCAGCAAGCTTCAGTGGCTGAATCTTACTAAAACATGCAGCTATATCCATTTTGCAGCTCTCAAATGCTATAGCCTCCAAATAAAAAATGTCCATATGCCATGACTCATTCGCATTCAGTGTTCACCCCATGATGCAGGAGCCAAAGAGTTTTGAACAACTGAGGAAACTTATCTGGAAAACTGTTTTCAACTGTCTGTTAATCCTGAAACTTACATCTGCTGAGCTAAAGACTTTGCAGCAAATCTGACCTCTTCAGTGATGACTCTTCCACATGGAATTGGTTTGATTTTTTCACAATTACCTTATTAATGTTTCTGTGTTGACTTCTATGCCAAAAACTAGATGTAACCATTTAAATCAATCAAAATGCCAAAGGCTGTTTCCAAATTGTACAAACATCAACCAAAACCATCTCTACACTGCAAAGAACAGAAGTTCTGGAATGGCATTCATGTTTATTTATACATATTTGACTGTTTAATACTGCTCAAAGGTGTAATTAAACTACTGCATGATGTAGCCTAAATATAAAGTATATGAATGAAAAAAGAGGAACTCATTACAGGGTATATAACTATTTTAGATTATTGCTTTTGATATTGTAATGATTATTGTTGTCAATTAGAATACAAAATTTTGTGATTGAGAAAACGTCTCACATATATAAACACATATAAAACCAGCTAAGATGCATTTATCGCTTTTAACTCAAGTTGTCAACATTACAAAATGAATCTTTCTGACTAACAAATAGTCCACTGCAGGCAAGTTGAAATGAACCAATTTAAGTTTATTTAATCCAAAAACAATGAAACTCAGAAACCACATGACTAAATCAACCAATGACAACATGACACAAAAGAAGCACATGACAAGATCACGTGGCATGACAGGAACAGCATCCCAATGGGCATAAATCCACCCTCAATAGTATTGAATATTACTAGTGCTACTTAGGCTACTATTTAGGATGGATAGTATGCACATTGAGACACAGACCATGACTATGAAAAAAAAATAATGGTAAAACTATAACATTTTTGGAATTGTAACATTATTTTATTATTATTCTGAATAAAAATCAGCATATTCAAATACATATTCTTCAATGTTTTACATAAATACAAAAAGCTCAAAAGTTTCCAAAAAATAATTGTGTAATGTCTAAATACATACCTAAATGCATAAGCAAATTGACTGACTGTGGGATCCAGCAAAACAGCTCCATTTTCAGCTTTAAAGACAATAGTCATGATACGTTATATTATTTTCTTTCCAGGTAGGCAGACACCCATATTTTTAACTGTATTTTGCATGTATTTTTTGTATTTATGTGAAAGAATATGGAGAATGAGCTTATTTTATGTTAAAAATATTATTATTATTAAAATATTGTAATTTAGATGTAAATAAAATAAGAAATAACTAACAAACAAAACAACTCTAAATAATTAAATTGAAAGAATAGAAAAAATATTATCAGAATAAAACGCTTTCTAGAGAAAAAAAATACTTCAGCACACAAAATTTTGACCAATGATGAGTAACTCACACGGTAAGGGTGCTGTACAAAAAACAGGTAAAAAAAAAAAAAAAAAAAAAAAATCTGATGCACAGTGCTAAAATACTATATAAATCTCTAATAGATGAACGCACAACCTTTCAAATTAATGTCAGTCAGATGCCGCTGCCATGACAACGACTAACCGTTACAACCATTAGGTGTTTCACGCGAGCAAATCTTATGTAAACTGATAAAGAAAAAATAATAATAATAATAAAAAATGTCCGTTTCTAACAAAGCAGCAGTGAAATCTGAACCGGTATGTTAACGATATTACAGCGAATGCAAACCATATGAGTAAAGTTCGTAATCGAAATTTGATATTTAAAAAAAACAAACAAATGATTTTGCAGCACGACGATTGTGAGTCTAAAACCAAGCCTCTTTCTGGGAACTCCTTGGACTCGGCTGAGTCTAAACAGGTGAGAATATCTTTTAATTTGCTAGTAAATTATTTTGAGCAAATGTTGAGAGTGTAACTGTACACGTACCGAACCGTTTCGGTACAGGACTTCCGGTACGGTGCAGATGTTTACCGAATGCATGATATTGCAACATTAAGGTCTCCTGTTTGGGAACACTTAGCTCGTGCATCTCAACCAGGGATCCTGGATAGTCAGTTCAGGAATCAGGGCACTGATCAGGAAGTCGCCCACATTCATTTACACGATACACTGATTCGCTATGGCAAGCCGTTTTGACTTTCATTCATTTTCAGGATATGAACTTGTGATATCAACAATTACATTTTACTAGTTAAAATGTTAATTACTGAGAAATTAGATTTCCACTAGTAACAATAGCAGTTTTTGATACAAGAATTACACTCCCACTACAACATTAATTCTTGATATCAACAATTCAATTTCTACAAGTATAAACTATAATTCTTGATATCAAGAATTGTATTTTTACTAGTGAAATCTCACCATAGGCTGCCATTCAAATTCAATTGTTGATATCAATTAAGAATTAAGAATTAATTTCTTACTAGTTGAAATTCCAGTTTCACATATCAGGAATACAATTCTTACTAGTAACAATGCACATTTCTGATATCAACAATTACATTGTTACTAGTGCAAATGTCTTTTCTTGATATCAACAATTGAATTGGCACTAGTAAAAATATTCATTTCTGATATCATGAATGTGATCGTTACTAGTAAGAAAGCTGTTTTAGATATCAGAAATTATATTGAAATCAGGAATTCATTTTCAGGTATCAGAAAGGAAAATTTTTACTTGTAGCAATTCAATTGTTGATATCAAGAATAGACATTTCAACTAGTGACAATGTAATTGTTGATATCAGACATTTGCATTTTTACTAGTAACAATGTAATTATTGATATTACAAATAATGATTTTTACCAATAAGAACTGCATTCCTGACATGTGAATTTCAACTAGTAATAAATCAATTCTTGATATCAACAATTGATTTGAATGGCAGCCTATGGCGAGATTTCACTAGTGAAAATACAATTACAGATATCAAGAATTCTAGTTTTTAATAGTGGAAATGTAATTCTTGATATCTAGAGTTGAATTATTGAATTAACACTGTTACTAGTGGTAATGTAATTCCTGATATCAAGAATTAGCATTTTAATTAGTGAAAATTGATTTGTTGTCATCAATTCATATCGTGAGAATGAATAAAAGTCAATATGGCTTGCCATAGATTCACGACCTATGAATCAGGGAGCTGATTGAGATGCAGTGTTCGTTTCCAGGTGAATTACGGAACGTTGGATAAGATGAAAGCAGCACACGACAAGTACAATGTTGTTGCCTAACCATTAGTAGCCGCTTTCACACATACAGTCTTTAATGATAAACTGCCTGTAAGAACCAGTCAGCACAGTATGGGGCCAAAATGGGTATCATCTGGACTGGGTACCAGCCAGTTTTGTCCTCAGTTTCCATGTTGGCCCATGGGTTAGCCCAGATAAAATGAACACTGCTCAGTGCACACTACAAGCTGTTAATTGTAACACTAAAAACATGTTGGAGTTAATGAGATAATTAAGTGATTGAATAATAGCTGACGATAACAGGCAGAATCACTGAAGGAAAGAGGAAATAAGAAAAACATCTGATCATGCAATGTAGATATGTTGTTTGCACATCCTCTGTAATTCGGCACTCCAGTAAAGTAACACCTGACGCCGTCCGCTTTGCTGTATGTTTTCTCAACAAAAATCAGAAAACAGGAAGCATTTTTTATAGACATCTTTAAAAAAAGCATCTGATCATAACAACATCAGATATCAGATCAGGTATGATAGCACAAGCTCTGCAAATTAGCACTCCAGTAAAGTCACTTTTATATATATATATATGGCATTTTATATATAAACTTCGTTTTGGCCTGATTTTGTTTGAAACGATGTCACATCAGTTCGATTTCATTTGAAATATATCAGGGCCTTTAGACAGTCCAGGTGACACCCATTTGGACCCCACATAGGTGTGCTGGCTGAGGAGATAATATGTGAACAAGACTTTTGGGAAATTATCAGGAAATTGGTTCTGGCAATTTACCATCAAGAGAAGTTCTGACATTACCAGTAAATTAACGGTAATGTGCTCTGTGTGAACGCAGAATGAAGATTACTGGTATAAGTAATATAAGAAGTCTCGAAGTCTACTTTGGGCCAATCAGAGTTCTTATGGAGAAAAGAACTAATAAGCATAAAGAAAAAAAAATGGCCATTCAAAGCAGCTGAGAAATCTGAACCTCCATGTTAATATTACAGCGAATGCAAACTGGATGAGTAAAGTTTGTAATCGAAATATGATTTTTTTTAAAAAATTTAAACAAAATGATGTTTTGCAGGATGTCACTAGTAAAACCAAGCCTCTTTCTGCAAACTTCTCGTACTCAGCTGAGTTCAAACGGGTGAGAATATCTTTTAATTTGCTGGTAAATTATTTTGAGCAAATTTTGCGGTATGCAGTAAAACAGAAATATACTTTTATTATTGTGAATATGGACATTTACAATGTTAGCATGCCCTTCTTTTTCTCCAGATCAATGAGTTATATCAAGAGGAACTTAAAATGCAGGAGAAAAATAAAGAGATGGAAGAACGCGCTATTCTGGAGTCCCAGGTGGCTACTTCTGTGTTGTTCTCCAATTTTCATTCTTTAGGGTTACCTTGAAAAGGCATATCAAATGGAAACCAAACAACTCTAGCAATGAGACCCTACTGTATAATAAACCATATTATCTGGTTAGTAATAAGTGAAGCTGGTAATGCTATTTGTGGAGTTGTTGAATCAGATCTTGAAACTTTTCATTTATTCTTTCGTCTGCAGTTGATTTCATTCAAGGCTGTGGCTGAAGTCAGCTGTAGTTCTTGTGTTTCTCTTCCCTTCACTTATTATGCTTGTTGACAGCAGGTGTTCATCAGTGTAATTTACAGATAATCTCGACTTTATAGGTAACTAATGTGGGGAGTAGTGAATAAGGGTATAGGATGTGATTTGGGACTCAGCCTCTGAGTGTCAACGTTGAGCTCTACTAATGCTGCCTTCACATGCTATAGGAAATTTAATAATTCCCACTTCTGAAGTTCCGAAATGGCAAAAATGTGTAATTTTTACTAGAGAACTCGTACTTGTGATAATTCCGAGAGTACGTGAAGGCAGAATAATTCACGTTATACTGCTGTAGGCTACTTTCTCGAAAACAACAAATATTACCCAGAATGCATTATGTTGTTTTCATTGTATGATATATTACTGTTTACAATAGAAGACTTTGTAGGTTTTCTATATTTTCAGTTGATGCATAACCAACTGTATTTTACTTTTTTCAATAATGTTTTGCAGGACGTAATTAAAACCAAGCCTCTTTATGCAAACTTCTCAGATAATGCCAGTCAGGTGAGAAAATATTTTAATTTGCTGGTATATTATTTTGAGCAACTTTTGTGGTAAAACTGAACTATGCTTGTGTTATTGTAAATATGGAATTGTACAATGTTAGCATGCCCTGCTTTTTCTGCAGTCGGAAATCTATGACTTTTATCGAGAAGAACTTAAAAGGCGTGAGAAAAATCAAATGGAGGAAAAACAGAGCCTAGATGAGAAGGAGGAGGATGAGGAGGAGGAGACTCAGGTGGATGGACAACAAATATAATCTGACATAGATTGTAAACTTTACTTGTAAAATTGTCATTTTTACTTGTCGACAGATGACTGCCATGGAGTCATAAATAAACAGAGACTAAATTGGCCTACTTTTTAGTGTATAAAAGTATAGTTTTAAGTATACCTGCAATAGTTTCTCGTGAGCAGACAAAAAGTTCTTGTGCATAAACAAATGTTTCTCATGTGCATGCAAAAGTCTGTGTATTTTTTATTTTTGCAAAGGTCCCTTTAGTGACTCCGTAGGCACTGCCGCCCTTGCATCCTCGAAGGATAGCCCCTGATGTAGAAAAAATGTCTGATTTAAATCCATACATTTAAAACTTGTTTATTGAAGACAAGTAAATTGTAAGAAAACAAGAACAAATTACACTTTATTTTATTTCAGTATTACAGTGTAGTTATACATTTAAGTACTGAGTAATAATAATTAACTGCATGTATTTACTGTAGATTTATAATGAGGGTTTGGTTTAGGGTTAATTGCATATACTTATTCATAATTTCTCCTTATTACTACAATAACTACATATAAAATTTGTTACAATGACACTGTAAACTAAAGTGTTACTTCAAATTACAAGCAATAGCACAGATAAACAAAGTAGAACAAAGATAAATAAACAGTGCTTTTCAGGTAGGTCTAACAGTAGTTTTCAGAAATGTAATAATCTTAATTTTCAATGTATAAATTAAACAGATTAATCCTTAATAAAGTTACAAAATAGTCAAGAGCATTGTCTTTGTTGTTTAACATTAAAATCACAGACTGATTTATTAGGCTGTCACCGAATCCTCTTTTGGTAGTTTAATGACCAAAAAAATGGTCGGTGAGACAGGCGCATGGTCCAAAAAGGTCGTATAGCCTCTTAATGAGTCATGAGTGTGTTATAGGTATAACGTGCAATAACCCAATCAGAGTCTCATCTCCCATTCCCTTTAAAAGCCAGTTGTGCTTGCACCATGGCCGATTCACTATGTACATGGCGGAATTTGCAAGCGGAAACACTCAATGCTTCTCCAGAGAGGAATTCATTTATTTTTAATATTTAAAAACTTTTGTGTGCTGCTGCACGTCTCTGTGTGTGTTACAAGCAGAGTGTATGTGCGTTGTGCACCCACCCATTGGTGTAACGCACCCTCTAAATAACAAAAAAAGAAGGGGAAAAAAAAGTGCCATTGACTTTACCTGTCCATTGACAGGTTTTTGTTGGTCAGTGGCATAGTCATTTTCAGTTGCCTCACAATAGCAACATACCAACAATGCACCTGAACACCCATGGGCGAACAGTTGTGATGGAAAATCTGATTCTTTTCATTGAGCTAATTATTTTGGATATTTTGTGAGAAGCCAAAAACAAAGAAAAATACTTTTCGCATTTTCTTCATTCAAGTCAATTGCTTGGTTTATGCAGAGTAACTGGATCTTAGAACAATTTGGCAAAAAAAAAATCTTTAAAAACTTTTACAATTTTATGGTTATTCATGTTATTCATATTATTTTACTTTTTTGTCATTTTACAAATACAGGAAATATCTAAAATAAAACAGTACAAATTCCTTAAAATTAAAATTTATTTATTTATTTTTCCTAAGGAGGAAGACATGTGCTGTTTTCTGGATTCAAGCGAGGAAGTGCGGACCTGTGATCTCAATCTGCCTGCATAATGTTACATTATAGTGATGTTGGGATGATCATTTATATATGATTCTTGTCTTATTTAGTTCAGACTTTTCATCCAGTTTGAAATTAATGCTTTGTCACATATCTTTCACAAGGAGCTTGGGATTTCAAATGACTTTTATCCTGTAGGAATGGACACAGAATCCTGCAGAGCCTTCAGATGAGTGGGATTTAACCCGGAAAGTGTGCAAACCTAAAAAGGTCTGGCCCTGCCAACATAACATTATAGTGATTTTGGGATGATTATTTTTACATGTTTCTATTTCTTGCGTTCAAGAAAATGACGTATGCATTATTTAGTTCAAGAGTGTGATTGATTTGTTTTAAAAGGTGAGATAAAGGGGCGGAAAAAAACCTTCTTGTGCTTACAGAAAGATGATATATCCCAAATAGCTCATGCGGTCAAGATGATGGAGCGTGCGGTGGTTCACAATTTATATGGAGCCATTTCAAATGGTAAATAGAGAAACCATTTCTTTTCACTGCTGCACACTTTATTTTGGATTACTGATGGATGGACAGATACTAAAAATGCAAACATCTTTATATCAAAATGTCAGATTTCCTGTACTTTGAGGATCCAGCTGATGAATTTCGAGGAGAGAAGGGTACCCTTCTCCCACTGTGGAAATTTCAGTACGAAAAAGCCAAAGGTTTGTCTGTGACTGCCCTCTGCTGGTGAGTTTCTTACTGTATTAAAACAAAATGCAGTTATTTGAGTAAGAAGCACTTCTTTGAGTGACATATGTATTTTTTAATTTCTAGGAGTACTGAATACAATGATTTGTTCGCTGTTGGTCTTGGGACATGTAAGTTTACTATACTCTGACAGATAACCTTAGACATGGAATCATTTGCAGGCTAAAAGACTCTGAAATGTGTTTCATCTTACTCCTCAAGATGGATATACTCATGAGGATCGTGGTGGCATGCTTCTCTTTTACACCCTCAAGATGCACACTTTCCCAGAATTCATCTTTAACACGGACTCTGGCGTAATGTGCGTTGACATCCACAAACAACTGTCCCACCTGGTGGCTGTGGGTTTGAATGATGGCTGTGTTGCTGTGTACAGCCTGCTGAGAAAGAAAAAAAAGCCCATTTGTAACAGCACAGCCAGCTCCGGGAAACACAGATGCGCTGTGATGCAGGTATGGGATGCGGGTATGATCATAGAGTCATGGGTAAAATAACAACAGTAAAACATCATTACCAATGAAATGACAATGGAGCTGTATTCAGTTCAATGGCCGGAATAGAGTACTATTCTTACTAGTTCTGTAATATGAAATTTGTGCAATACTGTATACTGTGCTTGAGGTAACAAAACAAAATATGGACCCTTCTGTTCAAACACGCCTTTTTTGTGTGAATTACAGTTCTACAAATTACAGTTGTAGATATCTTGAACTGGATTTTTGACTAGGCGACACTTAATTAGAGATATCTTGAATTGGAATTCGTCCTAATCGAAACTCATTTAAAGATATCTTCAATTTATTTATAGATATCTCAGTCTGCTTTTTGACTAGGAGGATCTTTCTTTTGAGATATCTGCATTCAGCTTTGTGACTAGGAAGAATTTCAGTGTAGATATCTTGAATGAACATTCTGACTAGTCAACGGCCTGACCTCGTTTTCAGGTAATAAAATTACTGTAAAATTAACAGTGTATGTTATTAAGACTGGAATAGTAACTGCATCATTTGCAAATCACGGGCTTGTTTTGCGTTGTCAACCGTTTTCTAAGGTAATATATTTGTCAGAGATAGCACCTCTGGGTGGTGCTGAGGAAATGTAGTTTCACGTCACGCAACAGCGGATTCAACTAGGAGCAAGTACAATTGAGATATCTTAAAATATAATTATGTTACATGAATTACAGATATCTCTAATTACCTTTGCGGATAAACGACACATCTTTTAAAGATATCTATGGCATCATTACAGATATCCTAAATGGAGTTTCGACTAGTCAAATATATATTACAGATATCTCAAATCGGATTTCTTACTAGTGCAATTATAATTGCAGATATGTCTAATTGTGATTCTGACTAGTCGAATTATAATGATCATTCGTCAAAATTCAGTTGTTACTATCTTTAAATATATTTATAGATAGTCGAAACAAAGCTTAAATGCTAAAACGGCTTGCCATAAACAACACATTCAGAGAGATTGATAAAGATTTATGTATTAGGTGGATTTTTGCCAATATAGGCTGGTTGTTTACACACACTGTGGACATACATCTGTGTTCAAACAGCTATAAAAGTGAATTTTGCATAAAAGGTCCACTTTTATATTTGTTTCTGAAGGATCGTGTGACACTGAAGTATTGGCTATTTAAATAAAATAAAATTTAGATGTATTTTTGATTTTTAAACATTTAAATATCTATCTTTGTTTGTGTATTTAAATATAATGTGTGATTGTTGGTTGACACGAAAGTCTTGGCTTTCATTGTCATTGTCATCTTGTCAAGTCATTGTCTTCGTTACAGGTGAAGTGGCAGAAAGATGATTTGGACAATGATCACAACTTCATCTCTGTGTCCGCTGATGGACGAGTGGTGTCTTGGACTCTCAGAGAGGTACAGAAGGAAATATCTAAGTGTTGATTATAAAGTTGATTATAAAACAAGGTTAATTGATGCCAGTCATATGGATTTCAGCATGAACTAGTCTTCACAGACATCATCAAACTCCCAGCCATTGACAAAGTTCCTGATGACCTTAAGGATGTCATTCCCACACGTATGAACCACCTTACCTTTTTTTTTAATAAAAGCATACTCCTCAAGCTTTTAATCAGTTCCATTTATGTTCAGATTGGTTTTTAGAAATCGCACAGAACAGAAACTAACAATAATATACGTCCGTGTGTATATACCATATATAAGTATATATATATGCTAATAGTGTAGAAATTGCATGTATTAATGTATTATCGTCCTCACTGAAGACATTTTCTTTGTGGTTACAGCTGGAATATCTTTTGACTTTCATAAAAAATGGGAGTTCCTTTATCTTCTTGCCTCTCAATCTGGAATGACTTACAAGGTCAGTCATATACCAGCGCATCCAATATATGTGTATTTACATCTCTGTCATACAATCATTCAGTAAAATTTTTTTTTTTCCTTTTTTTTTTTAAATATATTTCTCTGTGTGTTGTGTTACAAAAAAATTTTTTTGTATTTAAAAAAATTTTTTTTAAAATTCACATTAACAAGCACCCTATGAACATCTGCAGTCTTGAGTCATCTATCGCTATGAAACTATTCATTCTGACAGATAAGACGGTCTTGTTTCTTATCTGTATGCCACGCTTTGCTCCATATGGCTTGTTTTGTTCTATACTACAAACATCACCGGTAAACATGTGTTCTTATTTTAAATTTTCACTCCTTCTGACTCCAACATCCAACTCCAACTCTACACGACAACACACTCACACACATTTACTTAGCTATCTAAATGGGTACATTCCATAGACTTCTATTGTTTGTAGATACAGTTAGTTATAAATACCGTAGCCTAACCTTAAGCCACACCATAACCTTGAAAGCAATCTTTCAAATTTATTTACTATTTTTACAAATAAGGAGGGGTTTTTTATATATAAATGAGGATGATCATATTTATCTTACATCTGGGTAAAAATTTGTCTCCAATATATGATTAAGTAGGTACACACACACACACACACACACACTGCTGTTAATTCATCTTATCAAAATGGGGTTTTCCATTTGTATGAATTATAAAATCAAGCTTCTATGTGTCATGCTAATGCAACAGCCATTAAAGGGGTGTAATGGTACATGCATTCATCCTGAACTGTGCGGTACGGACGTCACTATTCAGTTAGATGTCGAATGCACAATCCACACTCTAAACCAGAAGGGGGCGCGCAGGGTAATGCAACAATGTTTGCTAACTGCCACAACAGGAAAAAAGAACAGAAGAAGAACAGCACATACATGAATAACTCGAGCCCACTAGGCAATGCGCACACGTCAAATCCATCTTTGAAAGGCTTGCGCACTCAACTGCGCGAAACAGAGCGGAACGTGGAAAATTAAGTATAGGAGGCTTGGGCTTAAGCTTTGAATGTTTAAATATGTTTTAAGTGGAGTAAATTGTAACACTCCTATATTGTAGCACACTCCTCCTATTGTAACACTTTTAGTTTAATAATTATTCTATTTGTTTTGTACTTTTATTACACAAGATGCTTTTCAGTTTTGTAGCTGATTGTTACCAAATACCTTTTGTTTTTCATCAGCCCTGCAAAAATATGACCAATGCAAGAGTGTATTCTGATTACTGCTTAGTGCTTAATACACTAGGAGGCTGTATTGTACCAACTACCTCAGGGGGACTGAATGCCGCTAAAACTGTGATTTGGACTATACTGTCTGTTCAAAATAAATGAAAAGAAACTCAGCGTTGTGGATTTGTTCCTTTGTCTGCTAATGCATAGGGTTCAATTCTCACTATGATCAAGTTATTTATTAGCAAGCATATTACTAGGATATTGGCTGTTTATCGCTACTTTTTATTAGTACTTAGAAAGAAGATATTAATGCCTTCTTCTGCATGACCGTATTCTACATCCCATAATCCAACAACCTTTTAATAGGCAGTAATTAGGGATTTATAGAGGCAAAAGTCATAGTTAATAGTGAGAATTGTACACTAAACTATGGATCTAATATGGATCATGCTTGATGGATCGAACAATCTCCTGAGCTGTACAAGACAAACAAAACAAAACAAAATAAATGATGTGGATAATTAACGGATAATTAAGCAGCAGTATAACAGGAGCAAGAGTGTTGTTGTTTAAAACAGTAGTTTTTTCATGTTAATTTAACCTATAACAAGTGTATGATTGTGTTTCACAGGGCTCCATATACACTTCTTTCAATTTCATGGATGCATATGATACCCACTTCCCCATGAGTGTCCAGTGTGTGAGGTGGAATCCCTTTCATCCCAAAGTTTTCATCTCCTGTGGCATGGACTGGATGGTGAAAATTTGGAATGAGAAAATTAAGTATGAGCATCATTCCCTGCAGCACTATATCTACAGCAGCCTTTTCCACCTCTAAAACTTATCCTTCTGTTGACTTAATTTACAATGTCTTGACAAATTATTTAGACTGTCTCTGTACCGCAAAAAGACTCCTTTGGGTTAATAATAATGAATGAATTGTTTTCTTGACTCCACATTAAGTGTATGTGTTTGTAGCCAGACACATTCAATTTACAAATGGCTGTGCCACTCTGACATTAAAAATAAGGTGGATAGAGCTTTACCTCCTGAAGTATTTGAAGGATCTGCAGTGGAAGAATAAGCAATTAGAAGTGTGTTCATAATACATGTTCATCGAATAGATTTTATATTATATTTTTACAACATTTGTGACACAACAGACGACAGTTTTGTCTTGCCAGATTTTTTACATTAATGCATTTACAATTAAAGTCTGGGGCAAGTTGTTTAGAAGATTGTTGTTTTGATCAGAAGCAAAGAAATTTATAAAGTTTGAAAAGATTCCATCCAGATCATAGAAAAAAAATACCATCGAAGAATCTACCAAAAAAAAGAGTCAGTTTCCACAAAAGAATTAGGCAGTATAATTGAAATCAGCATATTAAGATTGATTTCTGAAGAATCACGTGTCACTGAAGAATAGAGTCATGGCTGCTGAAAATTCAGCTTTGCCACCACAAGAATAAATATATATATAATTTTATATGTTTATTCATTTTTTCACTCTAAAAAATGTTATTTGATCTGTGAAGTTGAAAATTGATCTCCTTAGTCTCATGTTAACAGCTCTAAGAGAGTGGCTCCCTGCACAGACATGGACTGTGATATATAAAGTTTTGTGAGGTCTGGTGCTCAGACAAATGCCAGGAGATAAATTCATCTGTCACCTCAAAATGAGAAGTAGCCTCCTTTCATTGGGATTATGTGGAACTATCGATTCATACCCCCTTCTCTTTTTTCCCCTCACTGATTGTGATAGTCTTGCATAGGGAAGTCCTGATGATGTTTTTCAAGAAATCTCTCTGTTATATTTCACATTTTTAGACATCAATTAGTCTGACTGCCAAAATTTGAACAGTACATGAATAAATATGACTAGGAGAATACAGAATAGGAGCAATGTAGTTTCTGATATTCCAGTAAAAATACATGTCTCTCCTATACAGCTCTCCTGTGTTCACCTTTGACCTTAGAGCTGATGTTACAGATGTGGCCTGGGCTCCATACTCCTCCACTGCCTTTGCTGCTGTCACCACTGATGGAAAGGTACACATCCAACTGACTCCGCTAATACAAACACAATGTTAAAATCCACAATTTGATCATTTTTCTCATTAATTTATTAATATTATTATTAATAATAATAATGATAACAGCAACAACAAAAAGTAATAATTAGAGTAATAATAACAATAATATTAATAATAATTCATTTTATTATCTCTCACCTTAAAATACCAATTTTCTGGATACTTCAACTTAAAGGTGCAATGTGTAAATTTTAGGAGGATCTATTGACAGAAATGCAATATAATATACATAACTATGTTTTCAGTGGTACATAATGAACCATTATGTTTTGAATGAGGCATTTCTATCTACATACACCACGGGTCCCCTTACATGTTAAATTACTTGCGTATATATATATATATATATATATATATATATATATATATATGTATATAAAGTGTGTTCAAATATGCCTACTTACCTATTATATAGTTGGAGAAAACAGTATGTGAAAGGAGTAGTACATTTGAAACCTAGGATACTTCTATCCCAGCCTTCCCATTTGTCTAGGGTGCATTCATTTATAGCTATGTCTTATGACAAAACAAATTGCATTTAGCTAGTTTTACTAAAACATATCATTTCCAATATATATATATATATCCGGATCACATTCATACTTAATTCATATTTGAAATTAAGTACCTACTCAGAGTAGGCCGTTTAGAAGACAGCCTCTGCTGTCTCAGACGACATTTTTGTCCTGTGTTGGCCACTATAGCTTCTCTACATTGCAATTCGCAATCTCACCGCTAGATGCCGCTAAAATTTACACACCGCAGCTTTAAAGCACATTACATTTTCATGATAATGATAATGAAACACAGTAACATGCTGACAATAGGAGGTCTTTCCGACAGCGCTTGACTGCACCTGTAGGCTGGAGCACACACAAACACTCACTATCTGTGTGCACAAGTCAAGAATACATTGCTATAACACATTATAGAGGTGCTAATAGTCTGCTTCGCACTGAAAACATCAAAACACAAACTGATGCAACATACATTAATGGCAAAGACTAAAACTTCCTGCTCCTCTTCTATTTCTCTCTCAGGTTCATGTGTTCGACCTCAGTGTCAACAGATATGAGGCTCTCTGCCAACAAGTAGTGGTGTCCAAGAGGAAAAGGCCTGTGAAAATTGAATTCAACCCTGTTCATCCCATCATCATCGTGGGCGATGACTGCGGCCATGTCATCAGCCTCAAGCTCTCGCCCAACCTTCGCAAGAAGCCTAAAGTAAGAGATGCACTATTGTTATGTATGAAATCTAATGCTTAATTGGTCCGTGCTGATTCAATCACTGATGTGCTGTTTCATGTGTTGAATTCCTATATCTGCATCTTTGTGACTGCTTCAGACATGGATATACTTTAACCCAACTAACTAAGTGACATCAGACGAGAAAGTTTCGGGAACACATTAACATAGCGTATTAAACGTAAATTTAATCATCATTTGTTTGCCAGTTAATAAAGCAATATCATGCAGATATCAATCAGTTAGACTGAAAGGGCTTTCAGATCAAATTGATGCAGAAAAATAAATTACATGACTGAAGATCCTCTGCTTTGCAGTGACTCCAGAGAGAACAAAGTCAAATGATATGAATAATTCAGGTTCCAATTCGTTATTGTACCAATCGTAGATAAATCTATACTACTGTTCAAAAGTTTGGGTTCGGTAAGTTTTTTAAAAATATGTTTTTGAAGAGCTTTCTTACGCTCAATGGCTGCATTTATTTGATCAAAAATACAGTTAAAGCACAAATATTGTGAAATAAAAATCAAATAGAAATACCTGTTTTCTATTTTAATATATTTTAAAATGTAATGTATGCCTGTGATGGCAACGCTGAATTTTCAGAATCCAGTGTCATGTGATCCTTTGATCCATTTGAAATTATTCAAATATGCTGCTCACAAAATATGTTTTCTTATTATTAATGTTGAAAACAGTTGTGCTGCTTCATATTTTTATGGAAACTGATACATTTTTTCAGGGTTCTCTGATAAACAGCCTTTATCTGAAATATAAATCTTTTGTATCATTATAAATGCCTTTATTGTCACTTTTGATCAATTTATGCACCTTTGGTGAACAAAAGTATTTGTCTATGACATTTTTCAAGCTAATGATATCAATAAAGACAGTCTGAAGGTCTTTTTTTTGCTGTTATATATATTTGCTAGGCAAAGACTAGCATGACGACTTGTTCTCTGGAGCAAAAAGCATACTGTCTTTCCCTAAATGCTTATAAGTCCCTTTGACTGACATTTTTCACTCTCTCAAATTTATTTCCCTGACAGCGCTCCCTGGTTAGCATTTGATGGATTCTATGAATAGCTGTAACCTTGAGCTACTTATTTGAAGCTCATTGAAGATCCCTCCACTACAGCTCTGTGGATATCTGAACATTAGCGTTCTGCTGAGCAAATTTAGCAGATGTTCTCAGAGTGATTACCAGACTCATGATTGCTGGAATTTTGGACAGTGTTTAATTAGTGCAAGTGAATTTCTCTGTTGAGAAGCTGGTCTGGTCCGGTTTAGTTCATTACGGTATTGGTATGGTCAGCTATAGTATTGTCAGACAAATGTCGTGCGAGGTTGGAGTGAGTCTGCCACAACACAGAGAGTAAATAACCTCTCACTACCAGCAGCTGACTCATCTCATTCTCATTATTTCTCTCTTTGGCTCTGCAGGACAAGAAGGGTCAAGCGTTGCCGAACGGGCCGGAGGAGGAAATAGCAAAGATGGAGCAACTGTTGAGCTTGCGGAGATACACTGAAGCACAGTGAAGATCAGGACAGCAGCAAATAGAAAACTAAAAAAAGTAAAGAAATAAATGCATAAATAAATTAATAAAAATAAACACATAAATGAATAAATATATATAAAAAAACATAAATAAAAATAAACAAAAAAATAAACACACACACACACACACATATATATATATATATATATATAATCTGATTTTAAAAAAGCTTACTTTTTGTTATTTTGTTCATTTGTATAAATAAACGTTTAAGATCTCACTCCGTTTAATTTTTTATATTCTCATATGAATTTTGTATTAAAATTCCTCTTTCAGACAAAAAGCAGCACAATTTAGAATTCTCTTTTCAAAATTTCATTCTCTCGCTTGAGCTTTTAGCCATTTGCGTATGCTAATTTTCATAGCGAGATTGTTAGCTGCAGGTGTGGGGTTTCACTGACGCCATCAGGCACTACTGAACGACTCAAGAGGACATCGAGACTCTCTTTACCTTTATATAAAACACTCAAGCAGAGTGGTACAGTGTAAAGTGATTCCCTCACTTTGTGCAGATCCCATGTTACAGATGTTTGAACAATGTAACACATGAGAATAAACCTCATTGGTTATGTAGCACATCTGAGCTTCCAGAAGTGGTTTGCTCTTGTTTGTTATTCAAGTTAGGTTCTGCTTATGTACGCTGATCAATATTTACATGCGAGTTTTAGCCTAAATTGAATATTTTTATCATAACAAGCAATTGATTCTCTTCAGAAAATTTGGACTAAACCGCTTCATATGGATTGGGGGGTGGGGGGAAGAAGCATGTGCTGATGTCTAAATGTATCGTTTTTTTATCTTTTAAATAGGCCCAGATCATCAATCTGCATGTGCCAGATGTGGCCCGGATCTGGGCCGACACAAAGTTGCTATCTGGGCTACAATAGAGATTGTGTCTTGCGAAACGAGTCACGATGAAAGCAAAAAAAAAAAAATTGATTTTTTGACAGATTTTGATAACTGAATGGATCATTTTGCATGTGATGGCTGACATGATGAAAGAATGTTTAGTTGTGAAGAATTTGACAATTTAAATTCATCAGTTTTGATTAACAAGCCATGCACAGTTAGTTCATGTGCAAATTGAAGACAAATGTAATTATACGCACATAACACGTACTAAAACACATCAATAATATCAAAAATAAAAAAAAAATCAGAATTGAGCCAATGCAATTGAGAAAAACTGTAAAAAAAAAAAAAAAAAAGCTTTTAATTTTTACCATTAAGAAACAACAAAGTAACAAAGTGAAACATCTCAAGGACTGAAAATATTATGTTTTAAGATTGATGATCCATCATTTGGATTTTGAAATGGCATAGCTGCAGTTATTTGATGCAATAAAAGATTAATTACCAATTCTGTCATTATTTACTGTAATTTTGTTCTAAGCCTTTATGGCTTTATTTGTTCTGCAGAATAAGATATTTTGAAGAATGCTTTTGCCTTACAATGACTATCAGTGCTGTTTTATTTGCTCCACAGAAGAAAGTAGGTCATACAGGTTTAGAATGACATTAGGATGAGTAAATGATGACAGAATTTTCATTTTTGGGTGAAATATGAGTTACACCAAAGCAATAGCCAACAACTAATACACATACTAATTAAGGTAAAGACAATTTACAAAACATAAAAGTAAGAGACTTTAACTGAGCTTTTACATTACTAAATAATTAATTTATGATCAGTTTCGGATTGATGGCTAAGTCAGACTGAATAACCTTTGTGTAAGCACCTCAATAAATCCGATTGAGCTTGATCCAAATGAAATTTCAATTAGACTGAAAGAGGATGGTGTAGACCTGAAATAAATGAATAGACAGGTACTGACCTTTTTTTTTTTTTTTTTTTTAAATTGAATTCAAAAATAGTGCATGTACCTATTGAGACTGTCATATTGCATCAGAAAATACCTGCTAGTGGTATCTGAGAGCAAGCTTAATCATTAACCATGTAAGCAGAAACAAATGAGAACCGTTTGTTTGTAAATGGCCTGAGAAAATCCAACAGACAGATCAAAAGGATCTGATCAGCAAAACATTCAGGGCATGCAACAAACTGCGACAAGTAGGATTTTTTCTAGTTAAAGGCAAGGTGCATGAATCCCTCATTTTCAAGTAGCATATGTCCAAAGTTCAAGATTGGTTCAAGAGCACTCGTTGGTCTTTGGTTTCGCTTTGCGCATGAATGACGGCAAAGGAGGCAATATACGCCACGATGTCTTGAAATCAACAGCTTGTTTGAAGTTCTTTTTCCCGTTATCTACATAATTTTCAGCTTTCAACACAGTCTTTGCTATGTTGTTTGCCATTTCACCCTATAAAAAAGTAAAAAACAAACAAAAAAAACCCTTTAAATTATGATGTGGCAAGGTCATATTCCCATGTACATTATTCTTCTAATTAAATGATATTTGATAACTTCAAAATTTACGTTTATAACTGTGTATTTAATTATTGTTGCACTATTTTTTCAGATAATTTATTGAACCCTCCAGCAAGCTGACAGTACCTGACTGTTGACTAACACCGCTATATCCATAAACATGTTTTGCAGCTCTCGAATGCTGGCCTCCAGACAGAGAATGTCTTTATGCCGTGTCTCAATCTCATTCAGCATTTGCCCTGTGATGCAGGAGCCAGAGTTGATCTATAAACACAAAGAGTTACCTTAACATTTGAGGAGGCATATGTGAAAAAGTGTATTCAGCTGTCTGTTAACGCTGAAACTTACACTTGAGGTAAACACAGCCCGGTTGCTACTTTGCAGCAAAACCTCTGTCTCCTCCTCAGTGATGACTCTGCCACCTTGAGGGAAAAAAAAGGTTGATTTCTATATATAATACCATTTAAAAGTATGGGGCCAGAGAGACTGGCTATTTTACTATTTTTGAAAGAGGTTTTGATAAAAAAAAAATATATATATATATATATATATATATATATATAATTTAAAATGACTGTTTTCTGTTTTATTGTAAATTATTCAAGTGATGGCAATCTGAATTTTCAGCATCATTACTCCTGTCTTCAATGTCACATTATCCTTCAGAAATCATTCTGATATGATGATTTGGTGCTCAAGTAACACTTATTATTATCAATGTTGAAGACTGTATATTTTTGTGGAAACCGTGAAAAAAATACTTTTTTCAAGGATTCTTTGTTAAAGGAACAACATATATTTCAAAACAGAAATCTCTTGAAATATTATGTCTTTAGATCATTTTAATGCATCCTATAGTATAGTATAGTATAGTTACAAAAATGATTGATTAAATTTCAAGGCTACATAGTACTGTACAACTTGAGAAAAAATGGGCTGTTGCGACCAAAGACATTTATGCTGATGTTAATATTCACTCACTGATCTCCAGCTGCCTTTGTATCTGCTCTTTACTTCTTGTCCGGAAAGATAACAGTTCTTGGTTGTACATACTCATTATTTCCGCAAACCTCAGTGAAAGTACTGTGTACTGTGTGATTAACAACATAAATGGGAAAAAATTAATAAAACAAACACCTAAAGAACAAGACTGAATTTATAATACAGTAGAGGTTGACATCTCACCTGAGTACTTTGGATGCGGCAGTAGACTGAGCTGCTGTTTGCTTTTTCATACTCTGAAAATTTTCCTTCTAAATCTATATGAACAATCAAATAATAAAGATTTTTTCAATGTGAAACAAAATATTTTGTGACAAAAAAAAGTGACAAAACGTTACTATCTTCAGCATATTGTTCAAGACATTGTAACAAAGATGAAGTTGAACCAGAGACAACAGAGATGAACGCTTACAAAAATAGCTTACACCTTTCCTAGTAAATAAACAATAAAGAAGAGGAAATGAATTTGTCCAAATTGTCCAATACAACTGGCACAAGCAAGATTAATTATTTGAAAGTTTAATTATGCCTTAAAATCTTCAGGGCTGGTCTGGGGCAAAAAATTTGGCCGTGGACAAATTCAGCCAATCCGGCCCTCAGTTTTTCCAATGAATTGGTTTTCCTGGGGTTAGAGCCTTAAATTGGATTAAATAAATCAATAAATAAAACAGGATGAAAGAAAATAATAATATATATTATTGAATAAAATAAATACTGCCTTATTAGTCACATTTGACAGTAAGCACTGATAGCATAAAGTAAATTTACACCTAAAAAAAAATCACACCTATGTAATACACTGATATTGATCTTACATCAGGCTCTTGAATTAACATTTTACTTCAATTAAACATCCATTAAACATATCGTCCCATTTTCCCAATGGCTCGTACATGACTGACTATATGAATCCTGCAGCAAAATAAACAAACACAAAATTCAATTCAGTTATACCTTTTAATTTTACCCGGATTAAATCCGCTGTCTGCTTGATGTCATTGCTAAACTGCTCAAGTTCATCTCTGGCATCTGTTATTAAGATTAGACACAAAAATATGGACACAGACTGCACAAAACACTTTTGTTTAATACTGTAGTAAATATTCAGGCTTCCCCTTTTAAACAATGAACTTCCTGATTAATGGATGCGTGTTTTTTTTATTACTATTATTATTTTGTTATCATTAATAGAGATTATATTTAATATTTTTACCTGGAATTTGGAAACCATCATCATTTTTAAATTTCCAAATTGTTCCAGGTTTTCTATAGCTGTGGGAAGCCATAGGCGACAGGTGTCTTTGTAAGGACATAAACACACTGTGTAATGTACTCACACGTCGGTGGATTGATTTCTGTCAGAATGGTAGTATGCCTCAGCTTCACTTCTCCAACAAACAGGGAAATTCTCTCCATAAGTTTTTGAACCTCATCGACCTATATACGTTAAAATTCAAGACTAAAATGGTTCTTCATGTTTTCGGTTATTAATGTAAAGAGAGAGCAGCTGTAGATGTTCAAACACAGCATACAAACCTTAGGAAGGAATTCCTCCAGGAAAACATTGGACTCCACGGGAGTAATGATGATGTCATTGCAGCTCTACAAAAATAAGTTACGGAGACAAAATATTTTCAGCGTTTGTTTTAAAATAGAAAACATGATATAGTCTAAAAGGCAATACTAGCCAATCATGAGGCACCAATGAATATATCATCAGGCTGTATACGATAGTGAAAGTAAGTAAGTATATATATATATATATATATATATATATATATATATATATATATATATATATAGCGTAAATTATTATCATTAATATTGTACATGTAATTAACATGAATTAAGGAAACAGCTGAAATCTTACGGCTGTTAAATCGCCAAGACGGTCCTTCATTTCAGCTTCGTAGTTTCTAACCCGTTACACGCCGTATGACAGAATGACTCGTTGGTTTAAACCAACGTGAGTTGAATATTTTTCAAAGAATCAGTTGAAATAATTCACAAAATCGGTCTGAACTGTTCAGGTGAAATGTAAACGAACTATACAAAAGAATCGATTCGCAGAATAACGACCCGGACTTTCCAACACAACTAAACAAATAACAAGCCCCGCCTTTTTACTTCCGTACATTTAGACGCGATAAATAAATCATTCAAATTTTTTTATTGTACGTGCTTGCGGATTAATTACACTTCAGGCTTCAAGGTAAACAAAAGTAAAACAGTGTGAGTAGAGGTTATTTTTCTAAACATTTGTATAGTGCTTGTGACTGTCATCCTGCACTACCGAAGGCTGCATTTTCAGGACAGCATTTCTAGGACCCTCCCCTTTTTGTATGTGCTAGCAGTTTATTAACCGAATTTTAAATTCAGTTTTGTAACATCAAGCAACATAATGAACTATTGCACAGAAGTGGCTGACACCACTTGCAACATGCACAAGTTTAAAATGGCCGCGCCCGCACTTACGTCAAAAAAATAAGATGGGAATACAATAAACTTTTAAAAGCGTGTCCTTTTTTTCTTTTTTTCAGTTTTGAACCATGTCTCATCTGACGGAGTACACTTGGCTAGGTGGCGCTGTCGCAAAAACTAAGGTCCTAGAAATGCGCTCCTGCATGCTCCGAAACTACCTGCATGCTTTCTCCCTGTGCGCATGCGCTGATATGTCCTGTCAGCCAGATATCGCTGCTATGACAACGTCTATACACACAAACACAAGCACACACGCGCACTTATCGTTAGCAGTTTCAGAGAAGAGAGTGCTAGTTTTGACTAGTTTTTACGCTTTAAAATTCTCTTCAAAATTCTGCATTTTTCCACTGCATAACAGATAATACTGTCCGTAACAGAAAAAATGTCCGTTCCTCACAAAGTTGGGACAGTGAAATCTAAACAGGTATGTTGAGGACTTTATAGCGAATTCAAATGAATAACTAATTGCGTGTACATTTGTATCTACTATTTAAACTTTACAACTTTATAGTTTATTATTATTATTAATATTATGAGACAATTTCTGTCAGAAATGTTTATCTACATCTATTATCTATTTCTATGTTTCTATAAGCTTTCTTAAGACAACATCTAGTTAAATACCGCTATTTTACTTGAGAACTGCACTGCACTCTATAGTCAAGACCATAAGGTTGATATTTTCTCTCTTAAAATGCAGGCACCTAATGTGAACACCCAGCCAAAGGCACTTGTGGCAAAGGGTGTCAAAACAGCTGGAAAGAAAAGGGTAGCTTTCAAATCACTTTTCATCCAGATAGAAATGAATTATTTGTCACATATCTTTCAAAAGGATTTGGGGATTTCAAACCTCTTTTGTCATGTAGGATGAGGAGGAAGCGACGGACACAGCTGAAGGAGAAGAATGGATGCAGGGGAAGACTCTTGTGAAACCTTCGGACCAGCTGGACTTAACTGAGGAAGTGCGTACACCTGGAGAAGACCCTGCCAAAATAATGTCACATAACAGGAATGTTGGGATTATTATTAATACATGTTTCTGTTTTTTATTTGTTCATAAGGAGCTGAAAGAAGAGATTACCAGAGTACTAACAGCAAACAATCCAAATGCTCCACAGAACGTTGTCAGATACAGTTTCAAAGTAAAATTCTACTGTGCTTCTACAATGTTTTGAAATTGTTATCCTTAACCATGATGATTTAAAGTCATCAGCCTAACAAATCACTAAAATCTGTTGTCTTTTCAGGAGGGGAGCTATAAACCCATTATCTTTGTAGATCAGATGGCTATTCACTTTGAACTAGAAGGGAATCTTGTGCACAAGGAATCTGATGAAGGTCGGAGATTGATGGCTAAACAAGCTGAAAGGGAAGACGGTGCGGGAGATGAGAAGCTAGACAATATGGGCAAAGCTGGAAAGAAAGAGCGGAAACTCACCAACCAGTTCAACTTCAACGAGAGAGCCTCTCAGACACTAAACAACCCTCCAAGAGTGAGGGGGTTACTTTTATCTGCCATCTGTTTATTGCCACGTAATCATCATTTAGCAAAAGTGATTTGCAGTACAGCTTTAACCATGGCACACTGGTAATAGCTCATAGCGTGTAAGACTACTGAAAGACTTTGTAGGTTTTCTGCATTTTCAGTTTATGCATAAACCACTGTATTTTGCCCTTTTTTAATCAAAATTATGTTTTGCAGGATATAAGTTGTCAAACAGAGCCTCCTCCTCGCGCAAACTTCTCGGCCACAGCCAATCAGGTGAAAAAATCTTTGCCTTTGCTGGTAAATTATTTTGAGCAACTTTTATGTGCTACACCTGCAGTAAACCAGCACTCTGTATTACGGTGAATTTGGATTTGTGCAGTCTGTGTCAGCAAACACTGCTCTTTCTGCAGTGGGAGATATATGACTTTTACGTTGAGGAACTTAAGAGACGGGAGAAAAGTAAAGAGAAGCAAGAAGGCCAGCTCCTTAATAAGGAGGACAAAAGCAAGAAGAAGATGATTCAAGCAGAGACGCAGGTAGCTAGACAACAAATATGATCTGACACAGATTGTAACTGAGTACATTCACAATGATCAAGAAAATGGCATACGTGTTATTTAGTTCAACAGTGGAATTGATTTGTTTGATGGATTGAGTTAAAGGGGAAAAACCCTCTTGTGCTTATAGAGTGATGACATATCCCAACTAGCTCATGCGGCCAAGATCATTGAGCGTATGGTGAATCAGAATATATTTGATGAGGTTGCACAAGGTAATTAAGAAAAAAATATTTGCTGCAACACCCTTTATTTTGGATATCTGACGGATATTTAAAAGAGCATGAAACTTTGTAATGTAAACAGCTTTTTATCCAAATCTCAGATTTTAAGTACTTTGAGGATGCAGCTGATGAATTTCGAGGAGAGAAAGGCACTCTTCTCCCTCTGTGGAAATTTCTGTACGAAAAAGCCAAAGGTCTGTCTGTGACTGCCCTCTGCTGGTGAGTTTCAAACAAAATCCAATAAGTGTTTGTTTTTGTTTTTTGAGTAAACTAAAAAGCACTTCTATAAATGACATTTGTATTTGTATATTTCTAGGAATCCTAAATATAATGATTTATTTGCTGTTGGTCTTGGGTCATGTAAGTTTACTTTTTATTTTGAGAGAAACCCATAGTCAAGTAATCATTTGTAAATTAGGTATGACTCGTGAAATGTGTTTAATCTTACCCCTCAAGATGAATTTACCCAAGAGGAGCGTGGCATGCTTCTCTTTTACACCCTGAAGAACTCCAGTTACCCAGAATTCAGCTTCAACACAGCCTCAGGCGTAATGTGTGTAGACATCCATGAACAACTGTCCCACCTGGTGGCTGTGGGTTTGCATGATGGCTGTGTTGCTGTGTACAACCTGAAGAAAAAGAGTGATCAGCCCATTTATAACAGCATAGCCAGCTCCGGGAAACACAGAGGCGCTGTGATGCAGGTATTGATGAGGGTGTGAGGTTGTGAGTCATGGGTAAAATATTAATAGTAAACCATCATTATTCATTATTTATGATACATTATGCCAATGGAGCTGTATGTTCAATACAATGGTCAGAATAGAATACTACTACTTGTTCTGTTATATGCAGAGCAGTTTTGTATACTGTGTGCAAATTTTCTCTCTGCATAGAAATCCTGGATGACACAATCGACTTGTACCGAAAAATAAACCAGAAGTAATATCAAACTACAGTTTTATATACTCTCCTGATGGAATTTTACAATAAATTAGATTTTTTTTTTAAAAAATGCCCTTTTTATATACAATTCAGAATATTACATTTTGAATATCAGAGTGAGTTTAAATTTAGAATTTTCTTTTAATGTATTCAAAATGTTCATCATATGTTACTTTTATACAAGTTAACATTACACCGAAACTTTGGATATTTTTGCATTAACACTGTATGTGTTGCATAAAATTATCCTCTAAAACGTAATGAAACTTACATGGCCCTGGAATTCGCAGACACATTTAACAATCTAAGTGTACACAATTCTCTATCACCCCCTTGTTAATCAGGAAATTGCCAAATGATATTGTTTTTTTGAAATCTTGGATCTTTCTCGTCCCTTTTTTGGAAACAGTAGAATATAACCATTTTAAAAACTCAGCTTGTAATTTGGTGCCCACCTTGTATATGATGTAACAAAACAGCAAATATCTATAAAATTCGATGAGTGTGGTTACATACAATAAAGTATAGACCATTTTAAGTACAGGTTTGTTTGTGTGTGCCCAAATGTTTTTTCATGGTAAGGATGACTTGCATGGAATTTCCTATTTGTGCTTGCATAATCCTTTCTGATTAATATAATATACACTATTAAAAAAAAAAAAAAACAGTCAGCTACTGTTCAAATGTTTAGGATCAGTTAGAGTTTTTTCTTTGACAGATTCTTTTGATTCTTTTTTCAATTCATCGAAGAATCCTTAACAAAAAGTTTCATGGTTTTCACAAAACTATTAAGTAGCACAACTGGATCCAACATTAATTAAAACAAGAAATGATTCTTGATCACCAAATCAGCATATTAAAATAATTTCAGAAGAATTTTTTGACACTGGAGACTGGAATACTGGCTGTTAATAGCAATTTAATATTTCACAATATTACTGTTTTGCTGTATTTTTAGTTAAATAAATGTAGCCTTGGTGGGCATAAGAGGCTTCTTTTAAAAACAATATAATATATTTCTGACCCCAAACTTTTGAATGGTAGTGTAATTCAATAAAAATAGATAGAGATTTGTGTTTCATTGTCTTCGTTGCAGGTGAAGTGGCAGAAAGATGATTTGGACAATAATCAGAACTTTATCTCTGTGTCCGCTGATGGACGAGTGGTGTCTTGGACTCTGGTAAAGGTACAGAAGGAAACGTTTTGTATTGATTCTAAAGCAAGTCATTACTGTATGAGGTTAATTGATGCCAATCATTTGGATTTCAGCATGAACTAGTCTTCACAGACATCATAAAACTCCCAGCCATGGACAAAGTTCCTGATGACCTTAAGGATGTCATTGCCACAGGTATGAACAATATTACCACAATTGTCAGATATTATATCTTTTCAGTGTTTAATACATTCATTCTTTTCCGTACAAACAATTTGAACAATATTAGTGGGGCTTTTCTCTAGGATAGGGACAAAGGCTGTGCTATATGTTGTGCCTTCATCCCCTTCAGCTGTGGTTATAGTGGCTTCACTATAGTATACACAGAAATCTGCAATAATTCACCAATAAAACAACTTTTCCAATAAAGCGCATATATAAGCATAATAAGCGCAATATCCTCACTGAAGATATTTTCTTTGTGGTTCTAGCTGGAACATCTTTGGATTTTCATAAACAAAAGGACTACCATTTTCTTGTTGCTACTGAAGCTGGAAAGATTCACAAGGTAATTTATATTCTATATATCTATATATGTATTCAGACCCCCTTAAATTTTTCACTCTTTGTTCTATTGCAGCCATTTGCTAAAATCATTTAAGTTCTTTTTTTTCCTTCATTAATTAACACAGAATTCTTGACATTTTTGCAGATTTATTAAAAAAGAAAAACTGAAATATCACATGGTCCTAAGTATTCAGACCCTTTGCTCTGTATTTAGTAGAAGCACCCTTTTGATCTAATACAGACATGAGTCTTTTTGGGAAAGATGCAACAAGTTTTTCACACCTGGATTTGGGGATCCTCTGCTATTTCTCCTTGCAGATCCTCTCCAGTTCTGTCAGGTTGGATGGCAAACGTTGGTGGACAGCCATTTATAGGTCTCTCCAGAGATCCTCAATTGGGTTTAAGTCAGGGCTCTGGCTGGGTCATTCAAGAACAATCACGGAGTTGTTGTAAAGCCACTCTTTCGTTATTTTAGCTGTGTGCTTAGGGTCATTGTCTTGTTGGAAGGTAAACCTTCGGCCCAGTCTGAGGTCCTGAGCACTCTGGAGAAGGTTTTCGTCCAGGTTATCCCTGTACTTGGCCGCATTCATCCTTCCCTCAATTGCAACCAGTCATCCTGTCCCTGCAGCTGAAAAAAAAACCCACAGCATGATGCTGCCACCACCATGCTTCACTGTTGGGACTGTACTGGACAGGTGATGAGCAGTACCTGGTTTTCTCCACACATAGCGCTTATAATTAAGGCCAAAAAGTTCTATCTTGGTCTCATCAGACCAGAGAATCTTATTTCTCACCATCTTGGAGTCCTTCAGGTGTTTTCTAGCAAACTCCATGCAGGCTTTCATGTGTCTTGCACTGAGGAGAGGCTTCCGTTGGGCCACTCTGCCATAAAGCCCCGACTGGCGGAGGGCTGTAGTGATGGTTGACTTTCTACAACTTTCTCCCATCTCCCGACTGCATTTCTAGAGCTCGGCCACAGTGATCTTTGGGTTCTTCTTTACCTCTCTCATCAAGGCTCTTCTCCACCGTTAGCTCAGTTTGGCCAGACGGCCAGCTCTAGGAAGGGTTCTGGTCGTCCCAAACGTCTTCCATTTAAGGATTATGGAGGACACTGTGCTTTGAGTTCCTTTGACCTCATGATTCTTGTTTGCTCTGACATGCACTGTGAGCTGTAAGGTCTTATATAGACAGGTGTGTGGCTTTCCTAATCAAGTCCAATCAGTATAATCAAACACAGCTGGACTCAAATGAAGATGTAGAACCATCTCAAGGATGATCAGAAGAAATGGACAGCACCTGAGTTAAATATATGAGTGTCACAGCAAAGGGTCTGAATATTTAGGACCATGTGATATTTCAGTTTTTCTTTTTTTAATAAATCTACAAAAATATCAAGATTTGCATTTTTTCTTTTTTGAAGATTTTTTTAAACACTTTGCTAAAGAAAATATTTATATTATTTATTTTTATATTGTTTTTACAACTGAACATGTCCCCAAAAGGTGGTTTTGTCATATTTAGCTCACATCTGGGTACACATTTGTCTCAGAAATATGATTAAATTAACACACACACACACACATATGTTTAGTTTCCATGTTTTATGGGGACATTCCATAGACATTATTATTTTTATACTGTACAACACTACCCCTAAACCTACCCATCACAGAAAACTGCTATTTTATTTTTTCAAAAAAGATAATTATGAATGATATATAAGCATATTTCTTCATTGGGACATTTAGTCCCTATAACATAGAGAATACCAGGACCACACACAATGCTGTTAATTCCTCTGATCAAAACAGAGGTGTTTGCCATGTGCTTGAATTATAGAAAAAGGATCTATGTGCCATGCTAAAGCAACAGCCCTTAAAGCTAAATGCTGAAGGATTTATGATTTATCTTCTCCCTGACATTATCAGACCTTCTCCGTCTGGAAGCAGACAGCCCTATCACAAATTCCCACATTGCCCATTTTTAATGAGAGATTTAAGGTCAAAGCAACAAGACGTACTTTCAGCTTTTTGATCTTCATATAAAAATGTCATGTCTTTACAAAATCGGTTGAGCACAGCTCAATTAAAGCGATTCGCTATCAGAACATTATCTAATGATGCTTTCTGCTGTAATTCTGATACTTACTAAGACCAGCTGTTGTATTGTACACCATGGTAAAAAAGTATGGACACAAAAATTTTTTGCAAAATTTGTTTTGCAAAGTTTGCTGCTTCCGTATTTGTAGATTATTTTTTCACATGTTTCTGTGGTATACTGGAAAACAGTGATCAGTATTCCATAAGTTTTAAAGGCTTTTATTGGCAAAAACATTCAATATATGCAAATGTCAATATTTACAGTGTTGATTCTTCTTCTTCACAACCTTTGCAATTTGCTCTGGCATGCTGGATATCAGCTTCTTGGCCAAATCCTGACTGACGGCAAACCATTCTTGCTCCATTAGTGCAGGGAGTTGATTAAAATTTGTGGACTTCTGCTTGTCCAATCGCTTTTTAAGGATTGACCACAGGTTCTCTGTGGGATTAAGATCCATGGAGTTGCCTGGACATGGATCCAAAATTTCAAAGTAATGATCTATGAGGCACTTTATCATTTTTGCCTTGTGACATGGTGCTCCGTCATGTTGGAAAATGCACTGATCATCATCAGTTTGCTCCTGGATCATTGGTAGAAGTTGCTTCTATCTTCTGCTGCCCAATCCTTGTACTTCTGCAGAATTTCAATCTGTCCTTGATGTTATCTTGTAGAGAAGTTTGTTGCCCTTCTTGACATCAGACTTCAGACCTATACCCAAAAGTCTTGCTACTAATACTGAGCAAGTTCTGCACTGGTGGTGATAAAATTTCATCACTGAATTCTCAGGAGGAGATGGTTCTGCCACTTGCTGGAGACTCTGGGATGTCCTGTAGCTTTCTTCACTGCAGTTGAATCTCTCCTTGAAGTTTTTGATGATCCAGTAAATGGTTCTTTCAGGTGCAATATCTTTTCAGCAATTGCCTTGTGTGCGAGGCCATTTTGATGCAAAACAATGGTGGCTGCATGCCTTTGTTTGGAGAGGTAACCATTGCTAACATAAGAACACAGTGATTGGAAGAACTTCTTCTCTCCTTTTATAGCAATCAGTCTGCTCTTAGAATCCAATCATAATGATACGAGTGATTAATCCTGACTAGTACCTGTTGATACTTTCCCCTGTGCCGATAATATGATTAATGAAATGCTGTTAGCTTGTGAAATTTGTGTTAAAATTTTTCTTTTCTTTTCTTTTTTTTGGCCAATGAAGCTTTTTGCAATTATTTAAAATGCTTCTGAGCATGATTACCTAAGAAATATACTATACAGCCAATTACATCATGGTTGGCGCTTGACGGCTGGTCAGAAAAAAGCAGAAAACATTGTTGAAGAAATGCAAGTTGAATTCCAAAACCCCCAAAAAGTGCAGCTGTTGATCATGCCAGTTTTGCTCTGGGAAAGATTGTTGTGCATCTGTGATTGTGGCTCATCTAATCAGAACATTAGAGACACACTGCTGGGCAAAAACTGGCCCCTATCTCCCTAAAGAGTGACAGCGGATACAGAGCTCTGTTCTTTAGATTCATCTCTCAAATTAAAATCAAAGCCTTCTGTTTATGTTACACTGCTCGGGTAAGAACAAATTCAGTCAATCGAGCACTTCTCCTGAGCTGCACAAGGCAAAAAAAGGAAAAATATTCTTTGCAAAGAATTTTTTAAATTTCATTACTACTTTTGTAAATGTTAGTTATAACCAGTGATAATTAAGCAGAATAACAGGAGCAAGAATGCCGCTGTACAAAACAGCATTTTTTTTTAATAGTAAATCTAACCAATAATGAGTGTGTTTGTCTTTCACAGGGCTCCAAATACTATTCTAGCAAGTTCATGGAGACGTATGATGCACACTTCATGACTGTTAGTCGTGTGAGGTGGAATCCCTTCCATCCCAACGTCTTCATCTCCTGCGGCTGGGACTGGATGGTGAAAATTTGGGATCACACAATTGAGTATGAGCAGCACCATTCCCTACAGCGCTATATCTACAGGCAGCCTAATTTAGGCAATAGCTCTCCATTAAGGTTAACAACAAGCAAGCTAGGCTGGCATTGGCTTAAAATAGTGTCTTAAGAGAAATAAAAAAAATAAATAAATGGCCCCAAAAAGATACGAATTGTCCCTGACCCATTTCTTGTTATTTATATTTATAACACAATATAGTTAAGCAAAGCATGAGCCACAATATACTTTCCTGAAATTTAGAATGTAATTTTAATTCTTTTTAATTTTGAAAATGAAATAGAACAACAAAACAAAACAGTTGCTTCTTGTCTTACGATTTTGCTGAAAAAATGTGTCAGTGGAGGTCTAGGGACGCATTTGGTTCTGTGTGAACCAGCCCTTAATCTCTCTCTTTATTCTACAAAAAGACTCCTTTGGGTTAATAATAATGAATTAATCTTTCTCTTGACTGCACATTTTGTGTATGTGTGATATGTGTGTGGTGTTTTTAGATGCAGCATCCCTAAAATCCCTAAGCAGAGATCTCTTACACTTTGCAACAGGTCTTAGCAAGGTCAGAAATGAATATGTCTGTCCACATCTGCAATAGCTGAATAAGCCATTAGAAATGTTTATATCATAGAAATTGACTGTAGGTTGGAAAAGTATACAGTATACTTTTCCGGTTTATGCTCAACTTCCGAGGTTTATGCTCAACTGCCATTTCAGATCCTACAAATACTTCAGGAGGTAAAGCATTATGGCAGTAAAACAAATCTGGATAGACAACAGATTCCACAAAAAAATGCTTATTCATGCTTCATGCACAGATAAGAACTTTCACTTTCCCCTTCAGTTTGTAAAATCAAACACAAATAATTACAATGAACGTCTATGGGGCAAAGTGTTCCAAGTTGTGGTCAAATGGTTCGGGAGTCGGACTTGTAACCCGAAAGTTGTGAGTTTGAGTCTCAGTACCGGCAGAAAATGTAGGAGTGAATGAACATTGCTCCATTGCTCTCTTCCACTCTCATTACCCACATCTGAGTTGGCCTTACCTAACCCCCAATTGCTCCCCATGTCCAACAAATGGCTGCCCACTGCTCTGGGTGTGTGTGTGTGCAGTGCACTTGGATGGATGAAATGCAGAGCACAAATTCCAAGTATGGGACACCATACTTGGCTACATGTCATGTCACTTTCCCTTAAAAGCTTACGTTTATTGTTAAAGCACTTACACTACTGCATCAAATGGATCAAATGGAGCATAAAATACATTTATGTTCCAAAAAAATGCAGTTCTTTTGAATTTTTCAAATGATCAAAGAATCTTAAAAATGAATGTATCAGACATGATATTGTCAGGTCTGGTGCTCAGACAAATGCTAAAGTCATCTGTCACCTCAGAAAGAAAAGCAGTCTCCTTTACTCGGGATTATGTGGAACTATTGAGTCATACCCCCTTCTCTTTTTTTCTTACTGATTGTGACAATCTTGCCTGAGGAAGTCCTGATGATATATATATTTTTTTAAGATGTCTCTAAAGATGTCATCTTTAGACATCAGTTACTCCAACTGCCAACATTTGAACATTAGATGAATTCAGAATGGGAGCAATATATTGGTTTTATAAATATATAAATAATATATAATATTGCAATATATAAAGTTTTGTTTTTGACTGGATAGTAGCTTTTCTGAAGTATTCTTCAAACATATCTATACATATCTCTCACAGGTCTCCCATTTTTACCTTTGAACTGAAAACTTCAGTGACAGATGTGGCCTGGGCTCCATACTCCTCCACTGTCTTTGCTGCTGTCACCACTGATGGAAAGGTAAACATCCAACTGACTCTGCTAATACAGACACAATGATAAAATCCACAATGTTTTTTGGCTTCAAATTCTATTTTAATAATAATAGCAAAAAATAATAATCTATCTATCTATCCATCCATCCATCCATTCATCCATTTCCCAAACTGCTTGTTGGAATAACAACAATTATTAGAAGTCCCTTTCACTAGCCACTGTAACACCTCCTCCAGAAGCAACCAATTTCATCAGGAGGTCTCAGTGAGTAAACAATCAAGAGCTGCTGCTCAGGGCTGCATTAAACTTAGTAACTCTCATTACACACAGCGCAGGTCTTATTGTCTGTCAATTGCACATGGAAATCAACATTCAACTTTGGAGTGTGTGATTCATACATGGGATATTCACACACACGCCCCCATATGAGGAGTTTAGTGATTGCTAATGAAACACAGTAGCATGCTGACAGTTGGACATCTTTCCAACAGCGCTTGACTGCACCTGTAAGCTTCAGCACACACAAACACTCACTCTGCCTGTGAGTCAAGAGCCACGACATCTATTCTGTGGCCCATCATTTGAAATTAGTCTCAAATCACACTGCTGGTCTTAAGCACTTGTCTAAGGCTGCTTCAGGCATCACCTGTCAATCTTGAGTCTCGATCGGTTTGAACTGCCGTGCCATGGTGACTTTCTCTGTTATTTGTTAACACCGTTACTCCAACAGGCTAAATTACACCTGCCCTCTACAGGAAGCCCATTACAGCATGATCCAATAAAGACCACACTCTGTTTTCCCAGCAATACCAAACAACTCGAATGCTGCTTCGAATTGTTTGATCTTGCTGGGGTAATGGCTTCGTTGTGGTGTTATTATCCTATATATGTATATATATATATATATAGGATATATATATATATATTCTGATTATATTTAAAAATAACTTTTTTATGATTTATACTGTGTCAGATTGTCTTATTCTAGAAAGAAACAATAATGTAAAACACATATACTCAATCATTTAAAAAACATATAAAACATTAAAATATGTCCTCCAATGTAAACTAAATTAGCCTAATTTTTGTAAAAGAACGAAGGGACATAACAGAAGCCTGATTCGAACAGTTGCATAATAACAACCACTCAGTATATGTCACGAGCATCATGTGTGCTACTTTATGCTCTCTTACTCTGTGTCCTACCTGATCTGGCTAACTTCTTTGGACTTCTGTGATTTGATGTATGCCATTATTGCACTAGAATGGGTTCAGGGGGCTTATTTGTAAAACCATCCTACATTCGTTCTAAGATCATTTTCAAATGTGTGCACTTGTGATTCAGAGAAACAAACGTACCCACAAAAAATGTACATATGCCTCTCTTCCAGATGTGAAATCTATAAATCGTAAATGATCTTAACATTGTGTGCAGCTGAATGGTTTCAACCACCTCCCACTTAATGTCATTAGCATATAAAAGAGCACCAGTCGAAGTCCAAATCCCTTTCTTGAGAATGGCGAGCATCAAGAATTTGTTATATTTTCAAACAGCCACAGTCAAGTCACCTTTATTTGTATAGCAAATAAATCAGCTTTACTGTGATAGAGGGAACACAATTTTGGCTATACATGAGCTCTAGAAGAAAATGGTGTCATTGTCCAGCTTTAGTAAGTTGTAAGAATACCTGCAGTACTCTCTTCCCCAAGTACGCCTGCTTAGAACCAGACATGGTGTTTAGCATTTTTCTTCATCAAAGACCATTTTTACAAATCTGAATGCTGCCTGGATTTTAGTGTACACACACTCTAAGATCAAATCTGTGTGTACCCTCATTTTATAAATGAGACCCTGGATCTCAGCTGCCAGCAGTCTCCCACAGCTATTCCTAAACGCCATAAAACAATTAAATGCAGCTCACCTACAAAAACGAACATTGCTGAGATATTTTGAAATGTCAGAACATAGACCAAAATGCTCAATTGCTAAAGGGCTTCCTTCCTTCAAGCTCTTAGCTCCAAAGATATTGTGTTAGAATTGGTGTTACTCCTGCAGTTACAGATGGCATCATTAGTCCTGACATGGTGTGTGTCCTCTGCATCACTGCGTCAGCTGCCCAGAATATCATCGGTCTGTTAAGATAGATTCACACTCGCTGACTAATTTTGAGCCAATCTGCTTGACAAATATTTACTAATGAGTATCCAAACCTGTATCATGTGTCCCCCATCTCCCATCTCTGTCTTTCATCTGCCAGAGCAGAGACCATGCTTAGGTGGGCAGCATGATACATGAATGACAATGAGGATGATGGGAATTATAATCACCCATCCCTCACTCACTCCTCTCTCTCTCTCTCTCTGTATCATTTGGATTTTTCCTAGTGAATGTTGCAGAAGATGAAATACTGTCATCCACAGACTTCATCTGTAGCCTGGGGCTCTGCCATCCTCCGAGAGATACAATTAAATAAATGTATTCATTTATTACATTTTAGTAAATCTATTATTATATACTTATACTAGCTCGCTATACATACTATCACAAAATTAACACAATCCTCTGCACCAGATGGTCCACAGTCACATGCATTCTTGTCCTCATACACATAAATATATTGTAATGCAAGCGCACACACAAACTCAAATGCATAAACTTTCTGACACTCAGCCAAAGCAAGAGAATACATTAAAGAGGTGCTAATGTCACACTGAAAACATCAAAACATAAACTAATGCCACATACATTTGTCACGGTCTTGGACTCTTTATTTTGATATTCAGTTCTGTTTCCTTTAGTTCATGTTTTCCTGCTCTGTTTAGTTTCAGTTTTCCTTTTACTTTCATGTCCCTTTTAGTTTCTATGCTTATAATTATCAGCAGTGTCTTAATTAGTTCATTGCTAAATCCTACATATATACTCACTGTTCAGTTCAGTTGTCTGTCGGTTATTGTCTTTTTGTAATGTGTTTATTTCCAGCCTATCGCCTACGTTTATTATTAAATAAAGCAATAAGCCCCAAAAATCCGTGGTTCACAGTGAATTTATAAGGGCGTACCCCCTTAGCTGTTATAAATTCACTGTTTACATTTATTACACCATTAGATGGCGGCAATGATTGACTTTATGAGTGAGTCACTCAGTGGAAAGACTTTTTATATTGAAACTTGTTGTGAACACGGAACAAGACGCAAATACTTTGACTAGGCTGTCAGCGTCATCAGGGCATGACCGACCCATTAAATGTTATGAGGACAAGATCACAGCGGACATTCAAACAGATTTTCTTTTTTATTATGAACAGCAGGAAATAAAATTTGAATGCAGGTAATACACTTGGTCAGCCAATATCTCTCTCACAATACTCTTCTACATAATGCAGTGAGCTTCAATGAACAAAATCAATTGAGAACAAACATGTTTACGTTTTTAAGAGTGGCTGCTAATACAGATGCAGCAACATACTCAATCAGCGGTGCAGCGCTACTTATGTAATGCGGTCAGCTGTATGTTTTCCGGAATTTTAAAACGACTTTGATCATGGCTCAATAAATCAAAATCAAGGGCTGGAACTATCCGTTTTATAAGTCGATTTTGAATAGTCCTATTTTGTGCTTGTTGCTAACTACACCGACATGTTACGATATTAATGACAAAGGCTAAAACTTCCTGTTCCTCTTCTATTTTTCTCTCAGGTTCATGTGTTCGACCTCAGCGTCAACAAATATGAGGCTCTCTGCCAACAGAAAGTGGTGTCCAAGAAGACCAGGCTCTTGCACATCGAATTCAACCCTGTTCATCCCATCATCATCGTGGGCGATGACCGCGGCCATGTCATCAGCCTCAAGCTCTCGCCCAACCTCCGCAAGAAGCCTAAAGTAAGAGATGCACTATTGTTATGTATGAAATCTAATGCTTAATTGGTCCGTGCTGATTCAATCACTGATGTGCTTCATATTTCATGTGTTGAATTCCTATATCTGCATCTTCGTGACTGCTTCAGACATGGACAACCCAGTTACTGAAAGCCTCAGTGTAGTTAAGTGACGTTGGACGAGAATGTGTTGGGAACACATTAACGTAGCATATTGAATGTAAATTTAAATATCATTCATTGGCTTGCCATTAAAACGTAGTAATTCAAGATCAATCAGTCTGTACTGTGGGAAAAGAACAAATTGATGCAGAGAAAGAAAATTTATATGACTGAAAGTCATCTTTGCAGTGATTCCAGGGTGAACAGTCAAATGATGTAAACAATTCAAGTTTCTATTCTAATCATTTCTGAAATATAGCAATAGTAGATAAATCTCCTCCTATCTTAAAGATGAAATGTGTTATTGATAACAATTCCCCATTTACAATTATTCAGTTAATCGAGTGGCCCCACCTCTAAACTCATGCCATTGGTTGAATCAGAATTTTTGAATTTACACTCTCAATTGTCTCTTCAGCAACCAAGAAATTATACATTTCACCTTAAATGTTTAATGTACACTACTGTTCAAAAAGGTTTGGGGATTTGGGGGCAACAAGTCTATATTTACTAGTCGAAACTTGAAAACTGGCTATATATGACCTGATTATACTGATGAGATTTTCCGCTTTCTGTATTTGCTATATTCTGTCTGTAATACATGCGACCCCTTTTTATGCTTTATTTTTCCTTCCACTGTCAGTTCATCTGTATGTTATTTTAGTTGGTAAGGGGTCTATAATGATCAGGTTCGTTTTGTTAATCTTGTTATTGGCACCTGTGTGTGAAAGTACCCACAGACTGTACTATCATCTTTTGTGTTCTTCATAATTTCCTTTCTGCGTCTGAAGAAACCAACCCATTGACTGATCATGTGTTGAGCTCTTCACTTATTAAGTGAGATAGTAAATAACAATGGCAGCTTGTAATTAAAATCTTTCGGCCTCACAGACAAATGGCTGTCTATTACAGCTTGTTTAATTTGTTGTTTAGAGATCTTAATTGATGCCAGCACTTACTGTGGACGTGTTCTGTTTGTGACAGTCATTATATTTGATTGACTGAAATGGTTCATTCTAATGATGCACAGTGTTACAGGTTGAATTCCTGTGTCCAATAATGCTTTTGATTAGTAAGAAGCTGTATTGCTGCCACGACTGTACTTACCTGCTGGAGAACTGCTGGAGTGCAATTTGTTTTAATATGACTGATGAGAGTCAGCAATGCAATGCATTCACTGTCTCCTCGAGTCATTAATCACCAGCTATCCACAACGTAATGTCATTATTACCTTTGAAAGAATACGGTTACTCCCCTGATGCAGTGGCTGATTTTAGATGGCTGAGCTAATGAATTTAAAACTGATATAAATTTATGTTTTACCTCATCAAGAGGTTGATTTGCATCTGATATCAGAGTGTATTTCTGCACAAAACTAAATTACAAGAAAATAATGATTGTTTCTGAACAGTTTTCTCCCATTTCCAGTTATTCAGGCAAATTAGTCAGATTAGTCAGTTCCCCACCATATACCCCGACCACAAATTAGTGAACAGTCAATGTAGGTTTTTAATCGCACACAATATTTACACATTCACTAGAAATAGTGTTTGTGTGTGTGTGTGTGTGTGTGTATATATATATATATATATATATATATATATATATATACACATGACATATTTCACCTTAATACAAATCAAATACTTAAAAATAGTATCAGAAAATAAAGGAAACAAAAGCAACTTCTATAATCGAGACCTTTATGAAGGCCTGTGATGATATTGATTATTCATATAAAGTGCTTGACCTTTACAGGTTTCCAGTTGCGCTAATGTAAGTATTGGTCAATGCTTGCTGAAGCCAGACACGCATACCTGTCTATATGTAAAAGCAATGGTCGAGGGACCCATGGGGTGGCATCTGAAACGGTGACTGTAAAACAGCATGTTCCCAACTCAATAGAATCAGTCAGCTGTTTTCCAGGTCAGGACACTTATACCGAAACACACATCTTACACCTCCCATGAGCCTTCAAAATGCTTTCTTCCACCACATCTCTCTGTGACTGTGACTTATCAATCACACAGTATCCATATTAATCCTGTAGTTCTCTATTTACACACTGTTTTATGTTCACTGCAGGTATAGTTGGGTCAGTATTCTTTCCTGAGACCTCAGTTTGCTGTCTCAGCTGCTGATTTATTTTCTAATCTATTTCATTCAGTCTCAACAGTTAGCCACTTCTCGGAAATCTCTGTAGTTTTGCAATAACAGGGTCACTGAATAATCTTTAATTGCATATCATTGACCACAATTATAATAAACATTAAAAGTCCTCTTGGCAAGAGAGCCACTTAATAGCGGTAAAATTTTCCTCTTCACTTACATAAGAACTCACAATAATGTGCTTCAGATGCCACAGTCAGAGAAAATTAGACTTATTTCTGCAACTTCAGAAGTTATACAGGGAGTGCAGAATTATTAGGCAAATGAGTATTTTGACCACATCATCCTCGTTATGCATGTTGTCTTACTCCAAGCTGTATAGGCTGGAAAGCCTACTACCAATTAAGCATATTAGGTGATGTGCATCTCTGTAATGAGAAGGGGTGTGGTCTAATGACATCAACACCCTATATCAGGTGTGCATAATTATTAGGCAACTTCCTTTCCTTTGGCAAAATGGGTCAAAAGAAGGACTTGACAGGCTCAGAAAAGTCAAAAATAGTGAGATATATTGCAGAGGGATGCAGAAGTCTTAAAATAGCCAAGCTTCTGAAGCGTGATCATCGAACAATCAAGCGTTTCATTCAAAATAGTCAACAGGGTCGCAAGAAGCGTGTGGAAAAACCAAGGCGCAAAATAACTGCCCGTGAACTGAGAAAAGTCAAGCGTGCAGCTGCCAAGATGCCACTTGCCACCAGTTTGGCCATATTTCAGAGCTGCAACATCACTGGAGTGCCCAAAAGCACAAGGTGTGCAATACTCAGAGACATGGCCAAGGTAAGAAAGGCAGAAAGTCGACCACCACTGAACAAGACACACAAGCTTAAACGTCAAGACTGGGCCAAGAAATATCTCAAGACTGATTTTTCTAAGGTTTTATGGACTGATGAAATGAGAGTGAGTCTTGATGGGCCAGATGGATGGGCCCGTGGCTGGATTGGTAAAGGGCAGAGAGCTCCAGTTCGACTCAGACGCCAGCAAGGTGGAGGTGGAGTACTGGTTTGGGCTGGTATCATCAAAGATGAGCTTGTGGGGCCTTTTCGGGTTGAGGATGGAGTCAAGCTCAACTCCCAGTCCTACTGCCAGTTTCTGGAAGACACCTTCTTCAAGCAGTGGTACAGGAAGAAGTCTACATCCTTCAAGAAAAACATGATTTTCATGCAGGACAATGCTCCATCACACGCGTCCAAGTACTCCACAGCGTGGCTGGCAAGAAAGGGTATAAAAGAAGAAAATCTAATGATATGGCCTCCTTGTTCACCTGATCTGAACCCCATTGAGAACCTGTGGTCCATCATCAAATGTGCGATTTACAAGGAGGGAAAACAGTACACCTCTCTGAACAGTGTCTGGGAGGCTGTGGTTGCTGCTGCACGCAATGTTGATGGTGAACAGATCAAAACACTGACAGAATCCATGGATGGCAGGCTTTTGAGTGTCCTTGCAAAGAAAGGTGGCTATATTGGTCACTGATTTGTTTTTGTTTGGTTTTTGAATGTCAGAAATGTATATTTGTGAATGTTGAGATGTTATATTGGTTTCACTGGTAAAAATAAATAATTGAAATGGGTATAAATTTGTTTTTTGTTAAGGTGCCTAATAATTATGCACAGTAATAGTCACCTGCACACACAGATATCCCCCTAAAATAGCTAAAACTAAAAACTAATACTTCCAAAAATATTCAGCTTTGATATTAATGAGTTTTTTGTGTTCATTGAGAACATGGTTGTTGTTCAATAATAAAATTAATCCTCAAAAATACAACTTGCCTAATAATTCTGCACTCCCTGTATGTATCTTGATCAGAATTAATGAAGCCATGTTTATATACATTTATAGTTTCAATAAGTATGTAAAGCCTTTATTTGTCCCGCAGTGGGGAAATTGTATAACTGAATATCTTAGGACATTAAAGAGATTTTTCTACTGACTATGAAAAACACCAGAAGAAAGATGACCAGGGTCCCTGATCACCTTTATGAACATGCCATAGTCCTGCTGCAGGAGACATGAGGACTGCAGATGTGACCAGAGCAATAAACTGCAATGTCCATCATGTAAGATGCTTGCTACAGGGAGACAGGAAGGGCCAAACAATGTGTAAACCTATGTCTTCCCAAATGTGCTTGAGAACTTCCAAGTGTCTTAGTGCATGAGTGCAGTAACATCTCACATCTCAAATCTCGTGCAGTCTTATACACTGTTCGTTTGGGGTGTACGCTCCACAGACCCCAGACATTAAAATGTGCTTTTGTAACATAATAATGTAATTTAAAATAATAATAATTTAATAACATTCACTTTATTAATGTTTTTATTTGAGCAGTTTGGGGGGGATTTATGGTTTTTTAAAATGTATGTAAATAAAGAAAATTTAATTTATGAAATAACTTATGTAAAATTCAGTTTAAAAAAGATCCAACATTGTGAATGTTTTGTGGTGTTACCCCTTTGTGTGCTTTATGTAGTGCAACTATGCGTTTATGACATTTGTTTGACTAATTATGTAACAGAAAGCTATTTTTTATAGTCTCCCATTGATTTCTATGGCTGACTTTTGGGGGTGGAGGTGTTTGTGGGGGGTGTGGAGCAATGTGTGTGTGTGTGTTCAGGGACTTGTTGTTCCATTTCTGTTTTTCAAATGTCATAATTGACATATCTCACTCATTTCCCTGACAGCGCTCCCTGGTTAGCATTTGATGGATTCTATGAATAGCTGTAACCTTGAGCTACTTATTTGAAGCTCATTGAAGATCCCTCCACTACAGCTCTGTGGATATCTGAACATTAGCATTCTGCTGAGCAAATTTAGCAGATGTTCTCAGAGTGATTACCAGACTCATGATTGCTGGAATTTTGGAGAGTGTTTAATTAGTGCAAGTGAATTTCTCTGTTGAGAAGCTGGTCTGGTCCGATTTAGTTCATTGTGATGTTGGTATGGCCTGCATAAATAATGATCTTTGATTATTCTCCCCAAGGACGCATTGTGTCACTGTAACCATCTCAGACAAATGTCATGCGAGATTAGAGCGAATCTCTGATGCCAGCATTTGCGTTTTTTTCCCCCCACCACATCGCACAGAGGAAATAACGCCTTGCTAACACCTCTCTCATTACCTCTGCCAGTCGAGATGGAAACGTTTAAATGGGAGCTTCACACTGAGAAGTGTTTGTGATTGTTACTGGCACCCCTGGGTCAGTCCTCTCACTACCAGCAGCTGACTCATCTCGTTCTCTTTATTTCTGTCTTTGGCTCTGCAGGAGAAGAAGGGTCAAGAGTTGCCGAAGGGACCGGAGGTGGAAATAGCAAAGATGGAGCAACTGTTGAGCTCACTGAGATAACCTGGCAAGAGTCATTAGAACTGAGGCAAAGTAAGACCTGGATGACTGCAAACATATATATATATATATATATATATATATATCCTGTATTTAAACTATTGTCTAGAAATGGAGTATGCCTAAGGTAGGTCATATCTTTACAAGATGTTAAAAAAATACCAAGATTTAGTATGGATATTTAAATATATTTATTAAACATCCATCTACCATTTAATATTTTAATATTCTTTCATATCTCCCCCCCCCCCCCCCCCCCAATCACTCCTACCCCAACCCCCTTCCTACTCCCCAGAACACAATTTGCTAGCATGATATTAATTTACCGATATGTTTGTTGCTTAACGATCCCTCAAACTTGTTTCATAGGCAAACAACCACAATAAAACATGCATTTCATATTTAAATTCCTCTTTCAGACACAATTCAGCTCTTATTAAAATGTATTCTTGCACTTGCTTTTATTTGTTTGCGTATGCTAATTAGCACAGCACAATTGCTAGCTGGTTAGCTGCAGGTGTGGGGTTTCACTGACGCCATCGGGCACTACTGAACGACTCTACAGAGGGCATTGAGAGTCTCTTTACCTTTATATAAAACACTTGAACAGAGTGGTACGGTGTAAGAGGGCTCAGGTACAGTCCTAGCAGCCCACGCTCAGCCGACTCGCTCCTCCTCCTAGAGTGTTATTACATGCTGCCCCTATTACGCAGACAATCTAATCATGTTTTTAAAAGACTACCAATTCATGTCAATCCATGTTGCCTAATCGGCAACTGATCGCTGCAGACTGTGCGAAATGTAAACACCATTCTGTTTCCAATTTTTCCCCTCATGCCGTCAGCAAGTACCTCTGTTCGTTCCTCTGATGTGCGTTCTCTAGAGTCAGCACCGGGACGCTCTCCTGGCTAGAGGGAACCTTGCATGCTTTGCAGAGGATCAATATCAGAACCATTATGAGCAGAGCTACCAGGATGTTACACACTATGGCCACAACTGCAGCGGTGGACAGTCCCGTAGCAGAGAAGGAGTCTTCACGATCACATAGCTGCATCGCTGACACAGAGACAGCCTCTCTCAGATCAGCTGTCAGCCCCAGAAGACACTGCTTTGATCTGTGATCTGTGAAGCTCAGCGCCTCAAAGCCCTACTTGTTGATGTCATCGTCACTCTGCTGTCATTATTATTTGTCCTGATCGTCTGATCCTGTGTGAACAAGTGCGTCCTACTTTTCACATCTCTTATGTTCACAGATCAAGGACCGACTTTTTCAGTGAAGGAGGAAGAAACTAGTCTGATGATGGATTATTTGTGAAGCCTGAAGATGGTTTTCGGTCTGAAGAGGTGTTTCGTTAAACGGCTGTACAACATTGCTGTCCTTCACTCGTGGACGTCTTGTTTTTTGGCTATTTTCATTGGCTCAACGTTGTTCTGAGAAGTTTCTTTCCTGTCTGAAAGAGAGAACAAGGGAATTTAAACAGGTATCATAATACTGTTTTTCATAAAATCTGCAGCGTGAAACTGCATTGTGCACCACACACTGTCTTCAGCTTTTTGATTTTGTTCAAGTTTTCTATTAAAGGTATCATTATTCACAGAGGAGGCAGTAACACGATAAAAGAACTGCCTTAAAATCGTATTCCTTTCCTGGTGTGCTCAATGAAGCCTTCACGAGCCTCTGCCTTGTTACTGTCTGTCTCTGAAACTCCCGTCTGAATGCACAATGGATTTGGCATTGCTTTTAGACACACACACACACACACACACACACACACACACACATACACACGCATAAAGAAGACTGCATGCTTATGCTGTACCTGAAAGTCAATCCTGGTAAAATAACATAACATTAGAGGATGTGTTGAGACTGTAAATGATTTCTCTTCTGTGTTGCTCATAGATTGTAGTGGGAAGCCCTAGCAGGCCCACTCCTCCACAGTTCAGCCATGTAGAGAGGGGCACAGAACTGTGCACTATGCAGTGAGTGTCTCTGAAGAGGGGCTCCTCCTCCACAACCACATTTACACACATAAAGTTACATGAATAATTCATTCCCTTCACTTAAAAACACTGGAAATGAAGTATTATATCAGAATAGCATTGCGGTCAAAGTAATAAAAATTTACTCACCCTCATGTCAGTTTAAACAATGTTTTTTCTTTCGTGGAAAAGAAAAGATGCTGTTTTGTTAAGGGATCGGGTGCTCTAGCACAGTGTATTGTGTGGCTGGTCTGCAATAAGTATTTCTTGCATTTTTGGGCTGTATGCCTGTAGCTCGTCTATGTCAAAATGATTGAGATGGCCAATCAAATCAAAGACAGGCCTTACTAAAGTGGCCACTTTAGTTTTAACGGTGAAAGAGGGCATAATAAGATTTAAGTAGCTAAGCATTTATTATTTGGCAACTGTTTTATGATAGAAATGTGAAACTCATTTGAAACAACAGTAATATCCAATGCAAAACTTTTTTAAAATCAAATTTCACTATATTGAATTGAAAATATGCTATCATTTACATGATTCGTGTAATTCATAACTTAAAGAATTTTTCATTTTTGACATTATACATACGAATGTACATATAAGAGCTATGGGAAGGGCTTTTCTGAGATAAAAGTAGTGTTACATGCCACATTGTTCACGTTTTTCCGTGGTTGAAACACTAATAGAGTGATTACATGAGGCATGATACATTTCAGTATTCATTCATGTTTATTTGGTGTTAGAACTAGTAAAATGGCACACCTTAATGTGGAGTGACAGATCGCTGCAGCGCCTCAGTTAAAGTGAAGTGGGACTGCTGTGAGCCAATAATATCTTCTGCTTTACTAGTAGTTATATTCGATAGTTTGCTGGAAAAAAGGGAAATACAGTGGGGAGAACAAGTATTTGATACACTGCCGATTTTGCAGATCTGCCCACTTACAAAGCATGTAGAACAGACTCCAACCTCTCCACAATGGCCAAGACCAGAGAGGTGTGTAAGACATCAGGGATAAAATTGTAAACCTGCACAAGGCTGGGATGGGCTACAGGACAATAGGCAAGCAGCTTGATGAGAAGGCAACAACTGTTGGCACAATTTTTAGAAAATGGAAGAAGTTCAAGATGACGGTCAATCTCCCTCGGTCTGGGGCACCATGCAAGATCTCACCTCGTGGGACATCAATGATCAAGAGGAAGGTGAGGGATCAGCCCAGAACTACACCAAACGACCTGGTCAATATGCTGAAGAGAGCTGGGACCACAGTCTCAAAGAAAACCATTAGTAACACTACGCCGTCATGGATTAACATACTGCAGCACACGCTAGGTCCCCCTGATCAAGCCAGTGCATATCCAGACCCATTTGAAGATTGCCAAAGACCATCTGGATTATCCGGAGGAGGAACGGGAGAAGGTCATGTGGTCTGATTAGACAAAAATAGAGCTTTTTGGTCTAAACTCCACTCGCCGTGTTTGGAGGAAGAAGGAGGATGAGTACAACCTAGAACACCATCCCAACCGTGAAGCATGGAGGAGGAAACATCATTCTTTGGGGATGCTTTTCTACAAAGGGGACAGGACGACTGAGGGGAGGATGGATGGGGCGAGATCTTGGCCAACAACCTCCTTCCCTCAGTAAGAGCATTGAAGATGGGTCGTGGCTGGGTCTTCCAGCATGACAATGACCCGAAACACACAGCCAGGAAAACCCAGACCTAAACCCAATTGAAAATCCGTATTGCCCAGCGACAGCCCCGAAACCTGGAGGATCTGGAGAAGATCTGTATGGAGGAGTGGGCCAAAATCCCTGTATTTGCAAACAAAGGTTTCTGTACCAAATATTAAGTTCTGCTTTTCTGATGTATCAAATACTTATGTCATGCAACAAAATGCAAACTAATTATTTAAAACTCATTCAATGTGATTTTCTGGATTTTTGTTTTAGATTCCGTCACTCACAGTTGAAGAGTACTACCTATGATAAAAATTACCGATTTCTACGTGCTTTGTAAGTGGGCAAACCTGCAAAATCGGCAGTGTATCAAATACTTGTTCTCCCCCACTGTACAAGCACTATATTACACACTTATTGTATTTTTACTTAACCTGTTCCTAGGTATTTAATGTAATTTTGAATAAAAACCTCATGAAAACAAGTTATGGCAGCCACTATTTAAATGTTTAAAATAAATGAATGAATTGGTGTAAAAAGGTAATTATCAAGAAACAATTCACAAAATTGAACAATTAACAAAAGAGAAAAAAACTGCCTTATGTGCAATTTAAATGTTTGTAAACAAATCAGTTACAGCATTAGTAAAGAGACTTTTTTCCTTGAGAAAACTGACGTGCTGTACATGACATATATATCAAAACCAATCAAATCAAGATCGGAATTGAATCAAATCGCAACCTTGTGAAACAACATCGAGTCGAGTCGAATCTTGAAATTTGAAACTCTTCCACAAGGCCCATTTGCAACTAAACTGGGTCAGTTTTCAGTCCAGTCACACAAGGAAGGAGAATAACAGTGTGGTCCCGACAGCAGGGGTGGAAATCGGCCAATATCTGCCATTTTTGACAACAAAATCACACAAAATAAATCACAGCAACAGAGCTTTACCTTCCCTTTAATCATCAAAGATTCATTTTGAGAGGCCCATGAATCACCTGTCCTCCAAACCATCAAAGCTGTAAAGGCAGGGCTGTGTGTGTGTTTACAATGCTAGGAGGAGGCTTTGCTGCCTCGCTGTAGGGAAATAATGGTGGGATGCCAGAAGTCTCGTTTTCAGACGAGGAGGAAGGAAAGGGAAGGAGGAGTCATGCTAAAAAGCTGTCAGGGGCGAGTGTAACATACAGTGTGTAATTACACAGGCTGTTACAAATGTGCTTGTCAACCATACACAATGATTTTTACCCAAAACCCACCCTCGACAAGACTCGCATACACTGCCAGCCAGCATATTAAAACCGAGATGCTTCGAGAGAATAGCAGTATTATTCTGGGTGTCATTTGAGCGGAAGTGTGTGTGTGTGTGCTGCCAGTGTGTTATCCTGAACTCATTTCTTGCTAGAAGTGGTGGGTGGCTTCCACAATAACTGTGCAAACCTCCTGAGGGTCTCCTGGCTGAAGTGATCTCATTTATTACCTAAAATTGCCTCAAGCCACTAAAAGAGCACTCAACCTTTCTTCCTAACCTCCTTTTTGCATTCTTATCATACAAGTTTTTTTTTGTGGAAATCAAACAAATTAAGTGGGGAGTTACTTTACTATGCAAAACATACTTATGCAAACGGGGCAGCACAGTGTGGGATGATGCAAAGTGATATAGATAAAACATGGCTGCCTTCCACATGTATTTTTTCATTATTTTTACATTTTTCATATGGTTATTCCCACAGCAGACATGAGTTTGTTTAAATTATCCCTCAACGTGAACATCCAGGGCTCTAGATAAAAAAATGTTCCATATAAACATCACTTCACTTTATGGGAACATTTCTACCTTTTATAAATAGTTAGCAATTTATTTATTTTTTCATTTTTTAAGAATACTGAATGTTTTCATCCCAAGCGAATTGAGTAAATGCATGTTCACATTTAGTCTAGAACAACAATAACATCACACAACACCTCGGCACTTTATTTCTCTCAACATAGTGGCAGGAGAGCTGTCAGTCTAAAAATGTGAAAAGTAACTTACTTATTTGAAAAAAGTATCTAATGTGCAACTTTACTAGTTACTTTTAAAAGTAATCTGATTACATAACAAGTTACTTGTAATGCATTACCCCCAACACTGTTTGACCATTTAAGGCACAGTCTAGAGCCCTTAATGGCATCCCAACTCAAGCTACAGGAAGTAGATGTCCCCTTCATTTGCGGGGCAGCACAAATGCACACAGATTGCTACCCAGAATGCCAGCTCTCCAAAGCCAGATGGAAATTGCCATAGGCATGGTGAGTAATCAAATAAGGCTTCATACTAATGCATTGCAAAGAACTTGCATTATATTCTACACATTAAGCATACAACAGATTCCTACTGTATGGATCTATTCGCTTGGATCCTGTTTTTATGTTGACATACAGCATAGCCATGATGTACAATATAAAATGTTAGTTGAGCCGTGTTTCTCTTTGATCATTATTATAGCTTGTAGTAATGCCATAAGAGGAGGGTGGGCGTTGCCTATTGCAAATCTGAGAGCTGTTCTAATAATGTCTGCTGCTAATGTTTGACTTAGAGGTCATGCGTGGTGGAAAAAAAAAGTCATTCTGACATTTTAACACCCCATCTGTCTCACAAGCACTTTGTTTCAATGAACTTGTGCGTGGCTCATCGTTAACAAAAAAAGAGCTCCTGATATTTTCCTTTTTGCTGAATTACGGGTAATGAATTCAGTGTTAGAGGGCGACACGACTTACTGGACTCCTTTGCATCAGTGCAAATGAACGGAATCCTCTCAACTTAACGCATTGACCAACAGAATACTCATCCATGTATTCAATAGAAAGTCATGAAGATGCATAAAGTCGCACAATGCACTTTAACAGCTGGTGCTAGACAAGCATGTACTGAAAGGAAACATGATCACGACTAATGAAAAACATGAACTCATGAACCCAAATCATTAAATTAACAAACAAACCACCTCACCAACCTGGCAGCATCTGCGGCAACAGCATTGCAGACCATTCAATGTCAATTCCATCATCGCATCCAGACCGCTGAGATTTAGCACTGCCATCAAATTCAGACATGAGGGAGAGCCAGAGTGGCACAGAGCTCATTCAGATCTCAATGCATGACTGGGTAGCCATCCATCTGAGATGATTTTCAATGAGTCAGTCAGCCTGCACTGGGCCTGCTCCCTGATTCCTCCTCTCAAATAGCACAAACATCTGAATGTACATGGGATTGGCCGGCAGCACTCACATTCAAGTGCTCTGGGCTTATGAGAAGTTCAGAGACATTAGCATCTCCCCTGCAGCCACCCTCGACCACCTGAGCAAGAAAGCTTTGTCCAGCGCAATACGTTAAAAAAAAACCCTGCAGCTTTTACGGTGACGAAATAAGAGCTATATTATAATATGAGAAACTAAAACTGCTAGTAAGTGGCGGCAAGTCTTAATAACTACATCGCCCACTCCTAAATGACAGGTTAATACATCATTTGCTTACATTATGCTAATGCCTTCAAATAGAAGTCAAATGCAAGTGGTTTATTTTGAGACCTGCAAACATTTTTCTTTTTCAAACTCCATTCAACTTGAATGCCATTTGCCGGTCACGTGCCTGTTTAAGAATGAACTGCACTGCTTATGGTTGTTTTCCGAGATGGTAACGGATGTTTTATTCTTGTGCCACATTTGTGTGGCCTGTGCTACTAAACTTTTAACTTCTATAGCACCAGTGCTATGTGTAAAAAAAGTTACGTACTTCCCTGCTGTCACAATCTTCAGATAGACTATAGCGATCAGGAATGAAGCCCTGACATTTAGAAAGAGGGACTAACAGAAAGATAGACATGAAGCAAATGGGAAACAAATTGAGGAAAGGGCAAATTGTGACATTAAGTGTAGCATTATGGACCAAAATGCCACATCATATCACTGTTGTTCCCCAGCAACTGACATCCTCTCCAAACACGTTGTGTTTTGTCGGCACAAGCCTCAAGGGTGGTGGCTGTAAAAGTCAGGTCCCCCAGCAGCACTTCGGTCTGAATACAGACTGGGCTGTCAGCTGCTGAATCCAGGGACTGTGTATCAGACAGTGGCGTGCAGTGTGTTCTGAAATAAGTCCTCACAGTTTTTGAATTTTCTTAATAAATCAAGTTATACTTAATGTTATCATATTTTCCTTGTTAAATAAACATTGCATCAAAAATGAGAAACCAAATACAATTCTATTTTGTATTTTAACATTAAAGCTGCAGTCCGTAAATTTTGTCTCTTTGTCGCCATCTCTGTTTTAAACCTGCAATTGCAGTTATTTGGGGAATTATCATCTCTACATGGGTTGTGCATCCAGCGAGGATGAATCTAACGTTTGCTGTCAGTCACCGCACCGGTGTGGATACTGTACTTTGGAATCACAGATTCTACATCTTGGAAGTATGACCAAAATAAGTAACAAGTCTGCCACTTTTGCTTCGACCAACTGAGAAAAAAAAAGCATTACAATAACTGCTACGCTGCCAATCGGGATTAAATCTAACGATCGCTTAGCTCGGATCACGTCAAACCGTGCAAATTATTACTATTGTATTACTAATTATTCCAACTGCTCTGAGAAAAGGCTCTAAATGATCCTCCACATGCCATATAGCCTATGAGGAGCTGGGACTCCTTTATGTTAACAGACGTGACGTAATGACGCAAAGACGAATGGCTGCATGCTTACCGTTATGATGAGGTAAGGAGATAGTTTTGAACACTAGCTGGTTATGTACTTGCTCAAAAATTGATTTTAAATCATTTTTAACCCCCAAAAAATGTTACAGACTGCAGCATATGTAATAATTGTTCTACTAAAAGCAAATATAAATCTCACGAATTTAGTTTTTTAAGCATTTTTCCAAAACAATGAGTCAAGGCAGTAACAACTGTGAACTGTTTAGCTGTTCTTTTTAACATTCAACTCATGAAGCTCGGTAAACACTGACACACACGTGAAGATGAACCTTTAATTTCACCAAGCCGATTGATTGCGTTCTAAAAATCCCACAGTCATCCTGTTTTCAGGCCATTTCAGGTTTGATTTGGACATGGCATAAAGCAGTATTGTAAGTGGCTGAGCTGTTTACTTGTTTAATCAGTCTTCTCATTAACACCATAATGTTGTTCATTCAGAACGACTCATGAACTCGAATGAAAACAAGATATCCAGTCATGGCGTGTTTTAATTTTGTAAAACGGATTATTTTCTCATTCGATGTTAAGGAGACACTTCCTCCTCCGCCTCTTTGAAGGAAATGCCCCTGTTATCAGAGCAGGGGGTTCCAAACTTTTTGATCAAGGACCCCTAAATATGATGATTTGCTTCCTAAAATGTAAAGTTAACAGTAAGTTTTAATGTATAAACACTCATTTATACTCTGACAATGTCTTGTTGTCCAAATTCAACAATTGGCTTTTATGTCATTGCATTAAGTTGAATTTTATTTAAAATCTTGAGCAGTCGAAAGAAGAAAATGCACTATAAATACACCATAAAAACAGTTCAATACTATTCAAAAATGTGCGTTCCTCAGAAAGTTAAGTCATACGGGTTTGGAAGGAGGAAACATTGTTTATCTAATTCATCTAGACGGGATTTTGGGGCGTGCCTGAGACGTGTTCTTTGGTTGCTTACATGCTGTAAGCTAATGAATCTCTACACCCGTTTTTAATTAAAGTTAAACGACTTTCAGAGGCGCGTGTGGATCTATAAATACTGGCTTACTAATAATAAGCGCAGACAGAACGCGTCCTCTGTGAATGCACTGGGCCACTGATTGATTTATTTTCCTGAGCTTATTAATAACGCATGTCGGTTTAACACAAAAACATATTGGATCGAAAATACATGTCAAAATAATACAGCAACCTGAACCATTCGAGACATCCCTCAGTTCACTTTAACTCTGTTCACAATGATGCGAATAAGCACTTTTAACACTTACCGACAAATGCAAGCGCGATGTTGACATGGCTTCAGAGCGGCACAGTTCCGCTCTGGATGTGATGCTCCATGAGTGTGAGACAGCAGCAGCGCGCGCTGAACTCCACTCCACCGCTCCAGTGACGCGCGTCAATCCCCGCACGCAGAACGCATGAGGATATGCTGCGAAAACGATTGGGAAACAGAGCACAATGATAAAATAGATCGATAAAAATCAGTCATTAATAGAAATGACTTCATGAACAATCTCAATCACGTGTAAAGAGACTATACTTTTACTGAATAGTGCGCAAAACCGCGGAAATAGATGAATAAAGCGCCGCTTGTTTAACACTTAATGACGCACGCGCCCGAAGCAGTGCGCACTGGGCAGCCATTCCTGTGGCACCCGGGGAGTGATTGGGGGTTGAGAGCGTTGTTCATTCACTCCCCCACCTACATTTTTCTGCCTGTATTGAAAATCGAACCTTCGGTTACAAGTGACTCTCTAATCATTAGGCCACGACTAATGGAGCGGTACTGTCTTAATGTATATTATATATAATGTACATATTATTATGGACCCTTGAACCTACCTTATAGGATAATGTAAACGGAGCTGTATTACATACCAGATCATATGCTAAGTTCAGTGATTCATAAAAAAAAAAAAAAAAAAAAGATTGGTACAGCAAAATGAGCTCAAAATATATTTTGTTAGGGCAGTACCTCCATTATAAAGTCATGTCCACTTTAATGCATCCTCTGTTGAGGCCAAGAAGTCACTCCGCCAATTGGGCTGATTGTGCAACGGGCTGCTCGGAGCGTATTGTCCCATATAAAACTTAAATCTGGCCACTCCGACACACGCTTTCAGCCACATCTGAAGAGCTCTGATGTATATCAGGTCCAAGTGACAAACGGCCGATCAACCCCAGATTTTTTTTTTTTTTTTTTTAAACGCTTCAGCAGCAAGGACTGCTCATCACCTGCACACACTCTTAAGACAGCTGTGCTTGCATCGAATGGGAGTCCAAGCCTATTCCCAAAAACGAGATACTTTGCATGCCTGCTCTTGGTGGTCGAGAAGTCTGCATCGGTGATGGAAAAGCTCATCCCAAGAATGTGCTGTTCTGGAAGTTCCGAATACTAATCTGACTTCACCACTGACAATTCAAACCTCCAGTTGTCGATATAAAATAATAAAATGTTACAGTACCAATACAGTACAGTACCTACAGGGTAATTCCTGTCCTGAATATAATACTTGAGGTAATTCCCTTCTCGAATTCTTCGAATACATTTCCAATACTTTGAGGTAATTCCTCTCCCGAAGTAAGCTGTCTGGAAGCTGCTATCACTACCTCAATCACACATGAGCACACAGGTCTTTAGCATCTATACACTCAGCGTTCTTCCTACGTGAACGCTGGTCTGACGCAGGACCATTAATTCTAACTCCGAGTATTACAGCCTCACCCCGAGGGCGACTCTTTAGTCTTCCAACACTATCACTGTCTCTGCTGTGGTCTTTTGAGAGAAGAATCTTTAGCACTTCTATGTCTTAGCTGCACAGCATGTTCCCGACACGACTTCCAAGTTACTCTTTGTGGAAATGAAGATTTATTTACGGCCTGGAGGTCATTGGTCACAACAACCGAGTGAGTCTCTGAACAGATGGATACATGCACATTTTAAGTCTTACAGTTGAGTGAAAATCAACATCTTCTTCACTGTGATTTGCTCTGGTGATGGGTTTGTAATGATCTAAGCAAATCATATGACTGTTAGTTTACGGTGTTAAGCACTTTTTTGGGTAAGTCGGCGTGGTCTTTGACCTGAGCATCCTAAGTCTGTACTTTTCATGTTGATATAAAATGTGCCACTATCAGCCAGTCATTCAAATAGTTTAGAATGCAAATGCCACTCAAGCGCAAATGAAATAATGGGGCAAACTTCGAGGGCAAACGCATCTGCGATAAGGGTCTATATGCATAAGCATCCTTTACATTAAGGGTCTTGAAATGATTTTTTTTTATGCAAGAGCCAATGCAAAAACTAGTTTTTAAAAGCATTACTATTATTATTTAGGTAACATTTTATTTTTGAATGAATTATGTAGGGCTTTCACTATATGAGGTTCCATCTGAGCAGCAAAAAACCCTCTTCATTGTTCTCTTTCTCTCTCTCTGTTTGTTTGTGTGCTGGTCCAATCACTTTTGAAATTTTCCATGCTCCTCTGAATACTTTGTTTTCACTGTCTCCATTCTCTTCAATTTGGACTGATTAACTTGCGTCATGTCGACCGATCGTTTTTGGTTCGTCACAGCTGATATTCATTCCAAGCACGATTATAGAAAATGGGATAGTGATTTAAAGTTTCATGTTTCAAAAGTTTCAAAGTTTCTGTTCATTCATACTGAAAGTATTTAAGCCACTACAGTAAGCTACTGTGAGAATAGAACATTTTGAGAAATAAAAACTGCTGTTATTCAAATTAGTCAGAACAACTTGTAATATTATTGTAAGTACTTCTCGTGCATTTCGGTAGGCTGTATAACAAAGGATTTGTAATTGATTGCGTTTTCTGATCTCTAGTCAGTTGTCTAAGCTTTTAATGGTTGGACACGATTTACCAACACGAAGCAGCGCTTTGACAGAGCGCGGATCAACATTTTTAGGTTTAGAACTGGACGCAGACCACCATCGTTTTTGGGGATGAAGAAATATTGTCTGTACAACCTGCTCTCCTTTAGCTCAGGGCTGGGGCGGATGGGAGTACCACCTTTATCGCTTGCTAGGCAAGTGAATATATCTCTATCCGGAGCAATGGTCTTAGTCCGAAACCACTGACGTCACCATACCGACTTTCATTGCCTGAGCATAGAGGAATGAGAGAAGGAAAAGAGCTCTGATATTGAGGGATGTTTGTTTTTGTTTTTATTGCAGTGTTTACTACAGGCGACATAACATTCGACATACACCCGCGGCATGCAGGGGGACAGATAAACATCCTCTCCAGCGAGCCACCTTCGCGAACACCTGCTCATTACTTGCACTGGGTAGCACCTTCCTCTTCACGCCACAACTGTCAGGAGTGTGACAAGGACTCCGTTGGCGGTTTGCTGGGGTGCAGTCCCATCTGCTTAGGGAAGCGCTTTGATGTCTTGGGACTCACCACTGGCTCAGGCTCTTTCTTAGGGGTGAGGAAGTGGTGTGTCTGTCATTCCGTCGACAGGCGCTCATGGTCTTGGACTGCTTTTGAGTCCTCTTAGTAGCCTGGAGAGCTAAGTCCATCGCTGAATGTAGCTCCTTGAACATCTCCGGGTCTGGCCATCCTTTTTTAGTATGAAGGGCAGAAGATGCCTGTCCTGCCATGATGAAGGCCTTATCCACAGTTGAGAGAAGTTAAGTTCCTCTGGTATGGGCCCGGGTAGAATGGGGTGGGGGGTGGGGGTGGGGTTCGCCATGAATGGGAGATCTCATCATGCACCTGAGGCAAGAAGGTTGCCGGTGTCCGGGGAGCAGCAGCTCGGTGGCCCAAATGCAGAAATAGCTTGTCCAAATGGTTCTTCAGTGGCTCCTTGGGAGCTGACCAATTCAGGATTAACTCCTCCAACACTTCCTGGAAAGAGCTGCAACACCTGTCATTCTTTTCTGAGGCTGTCGTGGACATTGCATCATCATCCAAGGCACCAAATGAGATCAACTCTCAGGTCTTATCGGAGGGGCGAAGAACTGTCCTGAACATAAGAGAGTGGAGGCTTCCCTGTCCCACAGCTCGACAGTGGCAGGAGGAAGTCCCAGACACTAGATGCACGCTTCGTGTCCATCCAGGAGCTGAATCAGACCCCACATGCATTGCATTCCTTCAGGGCCATCGTCCTCTTCACCGGAACGCTGAAGGGTGAAAGAGAGTGCTATTTTTACTGGAATGATGCAGTAGAGGTTTACCCATGGCGTCAGCTACTGATGCAAAGTCGAGTGAACCAATCTCGAAAGGAAACCTAATTTGAGAGGCATCACATGTAGCCCTATATTTCAAATAAATTGGAGAAAAAAAAAATATTTGTTTTCATCATTGTCTTCAAAATGTTTGGTAATGAATGTTTCTTTTAACTACAATTCATTGAATATCAATTCAATAGACTGTGAGAATTATTACATTGCAAACACAGAAAATGTGATTAGTCTCTAATGTATTGGTTAATAGTAACTTTACCAAAATAGAGACACTTCTTAATGTAGCAAGCAACCCCTCCTGCAGTTAACTATGCTTAATCTGTAGCGTAAAGATAGTCATAAACGCGTCTAACTACGGTTGCAGATGCACAGTCAACTTGCTCTCGAGTGTTTTGATCGTTCCATTATGGTGGACGGCTTATGTAAGGCAGCCTATAGAACAGCAACTAATGAGGCATCTGTTTATAATCTATGGGTTCGACCAACCTTTGAAATTTTCTGATGATTATCGAGGAGTCTGATGAATTAGCTGACCTGAGGCATGACTACTATGATTAAATAACATTTCATTAAAGGCTTTTCTGTAGAAAGATGTAAATGCACGCAGATTATATTTTAAGTTGTTAAGATAAATCATGAATTATAATATTTTATGCCAAGATTACAGAGGACTTGCAACGAGTTTATGTTACAGGAGTTAGAACGTTTACAAAAAACTGCAGTTTTGATTCTGTGTTACTTTTGAATTGTGAAGGTACCGGGACTGAAGATAAGACCCTTATTCTATTGGGGATTTGCATACTTTTTAATTTAAATAAATGATCTAAAAATGCTCAATTTCAATGTTTTAAACACACCAAAGCTAAATTTTAAAACCAAGAGAAAACTTTGTCATTTAGAAGTATCTGTCATTAGGCATTTAACCATCAGCTTAGTCTAAACAAAATGGAAAATGTGCAAAAACAAAAGGTGCTTAAACAATACACCGCAATGCCATCCTGAAGGCAATAAATGTAGTATCTCTACCGTTAAAGTGTTATTTCAAAGAGTGTGTTATTCGCTTAAGACATTTAGAAAATATACGTGTTTGTGCATCAATGTCTGTAACGTGTGCTGCAAGCGTGAAATCTTTAGGAAACTCATTCAAGATGTGGGCTCCATATGCTGGTATATTCAGAACAGTGGTGCGGATACTGTTGCAGTTGCCACATCACTGTCTCTAATACACATAGTATGTATGAAATAATGGAGCAGTCATGTCGTGACAGTCCCTGTTGGACCAATTTGATGGTCAGAACTACCCATTGAGGTCGTAGTGATATTAAAAAGGTGAAAGATTAATAACGAAAGGATTAAAAAAAAAGATTCTTGATATTACTAATTATGTCAGAATTCACACAAAACAATGGCTGTGAGGCAAAAGTTAAGACAATTTTAACACATTTAAGCAGCTTTAACTGAAAGCAACTTGTACTGATATATCTGAAAATGCCATCGTTTTGTCTCAAGACGCACATTTATAAAAGCAACTTAATTGTCCTAATTGAACTAAGGCTTAATCCTGGTTTAGTCCAAGCCCTGTCTGTGAAACTGGGCCATACAGTCTTAAGGTTTTAACATTAACAACAAAGTAGTGTGGCAACATGGTACAGTGTTGGTAACAGGTTATACCATGGTGCTGATTACTACCTGACTGATAACCCAACATATCATTTCCATGAAAACATTGGTGCAAAGGTACTCTTTTTGCCAGTAAATAGCTTTAAGCTAATTAGGAAAGAAGAACTGAATTTGACAAGTTGTTCTCAAGTTGATCTCTTTCAACTGGATGTGTTTCCATGTTGACAGAGGTGCTGTGTTAGGAGAACAGATGTGAGAAGACGCACAGATGGCCACACGTTTAGTTCCCAGCCAGCATATTAGAGAAAACAGCTGTAACCATGGCGTATAACCAGTCTGACTCTTTCACAAGCAAAACGAAAAATATTTACCTCAAAATCATGTAAGGTGCTTTCAATGTCATGAAAAAAAGGCAAGTCACTTGGCTCCCCCCAGTGGCGATCCTAAACACAGAAAATGTACTGTTGAAGTGAGCAATGTCTTTCATCCATCCATCTATCTATCATAACAACGAGGACACCACAAATAGGCAAAAAGAAATATTTATTTCATGATAGAATGCAGTTTCCAAATAACTGACCATTCAAAAAAATGTACACAGTTTTTTTAAATCATTTTTTCCAGGATCCACGGACAGCAGTTGTAATATCTATGACCACATGCAATGGTTTTTTTTTGTCCACTACACAAACAGGTACTAAGCCCCTAAGCCCAGCGCTACCTTGACATGAGCTTCACTCTTCCATCACTGCAGACGGCTGTACTCAAGTCTGGAGCGCGGCTAAAAACATGTCCGATGATTTATTAGAGTCCAGCACTCTTCCACCTCAATTTACGGCTTCGATTTCTGATGGCTAGCAACAGCAAAAGGTTTTTCCTCAAGGAGTGTATAAGGGACACATCCATGCACTTACGGAGTTTACAGTATGTTCAATATCAGACTTTGAGGGACTGCTGATCATTGTGTCAAGGATTTTATACGCTCTTTTTTTTCTTCCAGAGGTAAAAACAAGGACAAGGATTTTTTTTTTTTTTTTTTTTTTTTAAATAAAATGAAATTTTATGTCCTGGTCTGCAGTGTGGTGTCCTGTGATAAAAGGTCTCTGGACAGATAAAGTGCACTTGATGGCTGAGGTTCTTCAGCAGGTCTCCTCATCCACAACAACAGCAAAAAAGAAAATTCTGCCCTAACTCAGGGATTTCAATATGTAGGACTGTAGCACCAAGTGTCCACCAGTAAGGCAAGATACTGTAATGCGGCTGGCTGCAGACGAGAAACGTGGAATGGCAATACGTATGTGCTTGTAGAAGGCGACAAAAAAAACAAAAAACAACAAAAACTCACAAAAAACCTCTGGGTACTCATGAAAATCAGTGCACAGAACAGCATTCAATTCTCCCTTTTCAGTCCAAATCTGGACCACTAAGAACATAAAATATAAATGCTAATCACAGATAACAGTGTTTAAGGAACCTCTTCCTGATACTCCATTGCACTTTTGCCATCCTGCCACATGATGGTGGTTGTATCCTTCACTGTCCAAGCCAAAGCAATTCCAGCTATGACCAAATTCTTTCAGTTAGCTGCCCCTTGTTCCAGTGAGATGATGAGCAGATCTGATCATCTGCCCATTTCAGTCCAAGAAAAGCTGATTCTCTTTTATGGCCCTCTTGCTGAGCACAGTCCAGCTGAATGGGCGGATAGGGTCGTGAGAGTGCACCACAACAGAACAGGGCGTTAATGCTGCAGCAATAGAAACCAGACTCTGTTGGGAGTGAAGACATGTACGAAAAGGCACCGTATTTCTGGACAGGGCAGATGTACGAATTTGTATGTGCAAGATGAGTCTGAATCCATCTCTTTACCTCCACATTTAAAGGCATTACCATTTACTAAGGCAAATTTTCTCTGTAAAGAAATGCAAAGTGCATTTTTTCTGCTCTTATATATTCTTTGCACTGCTGCTGCTGCACTCTAATCATAGATATATCTCTTTAATAAATTATATTTATATATGTATATATATATATTTATATATTTTTATCTGTCCCCACCACCCATTTTACCACTGTAGCCAGCAGCGCACCTTACAGGTATTACTGTACAAACTTAAAGCCATGCTTGTCCTTTGGCCACTTCAAGTTCTGCTCTGTTCACAGTTTCCTCCTCCCGACGCTGAGAACAAACAGACTCTGAGCAGGTTTCTTCACAGAGATCACACAGACATTCCGAAAAAATGGGGAAAAAAGCATATTCGCACATGATGAAAGGAGACAGAAGTACAAATATTCATTGTAAAATGTTTCCAGCAAAAAGACTTCCATAAGGTGTTGCCATGGAAACCAAACAGTCCTTTCAGGGGGTTGCGGATCAGAACGCAATCTGATTGGACGATTTGTGATCCCAAAAAGATTTCACTGCACCCCCTCCTCGTCGACGTACGTAGAGGGGAACCATCCAATCTGAATGGAAAATAGACAGAAACAGAATATATAATCTGAGACTCGCACATTCAGACTAAGCGTTCAAAATTAGTTCAATTTCCATTACACAACAGTTCAAGTCTTCTAATGTGGTTGGCCAATGCGTTCCAACTGGATATTTTACAAAAAATAAGCTATTTTCTACTATAAAAGTTGCTATAAAAATTAACTATCTGGCCAATTTTTTTTGTTTTTATTACCCTGCCATTGGCTTCTCCTTTCCACCAGCCTTGGTCTCCACCAATCTTGCTGTAGATCTTGACGATGTCTCCTTCTCGCAGGGAAAGCTCTCTCATGTCTCGAGCAGCAAAGTTGTATCGCGCCACAGCTGTGCTGACTACCCTGGGAGTGAACACTGTACAAGCCCAACAACATCCCGAGATTAGTGCATGTACAATGCTGAAGAGCACCTTATAGTGCAGGCTTATACAACAGTTGAGTGGACACTTTCTGAGATTGTGAGTGAGAGTAAAAATGAATGAAAGCTACTGGTCAACTAATAGGGTATTTTATTAATTTCTGGACCCCGAACAAGAGGATGCTGAAAACATAATCAGGGAAGGGATGAGGATCAGCGACTGAAATTGAAGAGGAATGGAAGAGGAATTGGGGGAGGTGGCATGGATGATGCAAGAGCATGAGCGAGAAGCACAGTACCTGACCAGAAGGGAGCAGAGCTTTGAGAGGAGAAATTGAGGCCCTGAGGACTGAGGAAGGAGAAGTTGTAGGAAGCACAGGTGGCTGCTGAGACAGAGTGGAGAGAGAGAGCAAGAGAGAGAGAGAGAGAGAGAGCGCAAACAAATAAATAAGGAAGGCACAGCTGAGTTGCACAACAAAACAGGGCAAAGAGAGTTCAAGGACATGGTTTCCTTTCCAAACTAAGGTAAGGTCACAAAGTCATTATGGTCTTTATATGTTTGTTTGCATGTGGAAAAAAGTAGCTAGAATTCTTACAGATGCAGGTGACCCAAAAAAATCATATACTCTAAGGTACAACACGATTATATCACGATTTCTTGATTATAGTCGAGTGCCTGATTTAAAACATACCCTCAATTGCCATTTACCCGTGTCGAGTAACCATCAATATACCGGAAGTGCCGCATTCTATGGACAAGAATCCATGAACTACATTATTAGACCGTTTTCTAATAATGCTGGATGATGTATTAAAACCACACAAAACCATTCTATAGCATAGTGCTATTGTGAAATCACAAAGACTGTGATTCAATTAAATAAATATATGCCCTGTGGGTTTAATATATACTGTATATCTATGCCCTTTAATTATTTACATGCATGTAGGTTGCGTGGGTCCACAGGTAGGTTAATATGCTGTAAAGTGTAACAACACCAGGGCTTTGGCACCCTCTGCAGGCATTTGTTATAATACATAATGTAGTAAGATGATTGTTGATATTATGTATTTTAACAGTGAATTAAAAGTAACAGCTTTGATACTTTATTTGAACAAAATATTATTGCCTCATTGTTATTATATATGTATTATAAGCAATTTTAAAGACTTCAGAATAACCAACCAATCACTCTACTACCAAAATAATTGTTTGTGACAGCCCTAAAATACTCTCACATGTTTTTCCAATGCAATCTAAATGAATTTCTTCATATCTCTCTCTCTCTCTCTATATATATATAAACACAGTGGTGCCTGCAGCAGTGCACTAATTAATGTTTTTTTATTACATATTATTTAAATTGATTATTAATCTATTGTGACACATTGAGAAAGTGAGAGAGAATGAGAATAAATAAAGCTGTGCATATGTGTGTTGTAAAGTCAAATGTGTGTCCTTGGGTAGGAGATGGGTGAAAAGAAATGTGATTAGCTAGTTTAGTTTTGTTTAATTGGCTCGTTTTCCACAGACGAAATAGTTTAAAACCAGGTTCAAAATGTTCTCTAAGAACAGCTAAACTTGATTGAAACTTTTGCAAAAAGGCCAAAACCTATTGATATATATACATGACTTATCTCAGGGTACGCACAGAACTAGCATCATGCCTCCAACCATTTGAAAGTTAGCGTGTGTATGAATGTATGTATATATATGTGTGTATATATATATATATATATATATATATATATATATATATATATATATAAGGTTGGAGTTATGATTTTTTTAAAGAGATTTATTTGATACTTTTATTTAGCAAAAATTCACTGATGAAAAAAAATCACAATAAAGATTTTTACATTGTTACAAAAAAATCTAATTGTATCATGGTTTCACAAATATATTAAGCAGCTGAACGGTTTTTAACATTGATAATAATAGGAAATGTTTCTTGAGCAGCAAATCAGCATATTAGAATGAGGAATAAATGACATTTTGACATATATCTGTAATACATTCACAATAATTAATAATTATAATACTTCACAATATTACTGCTTTTAACTATTTGTAATCAAATAAATGCAGCCTTGATAAGCAAAACGACATTAAAACATTAAAATATCTTGACAACAGTAGTGTGTGTGTATCAGCCTCCATTCACTGAACCTTCACTGCAAGGAAAAGAACACAGTGAACATTCTTCAGTGTCTTTTTCTGTTCCATGGAAGAATGTCATAGAGGTTTGATTCAAAATGATGGAGAGTGAATGACAAAATTTTAATTTCTAGTTGAATGACTCCTTTAAGCAGCTATTGGGTTGGATATGGAGATCTCCATGCCTTCCACATTCTCAGCCCCTCACAAACATGCACTGTCTTTATGCACTTGCATAAATATCAGTGAACACCAGTTAAGCTTGGCTAGAAGGTGAACAAAGCCACATCGTTTATAATACATCTAATGAAGCATCTGTTTATTAGAACCTATTCAGCTCAGCCAGAGTGGGCGGCTCCTTAACAACCAAGCCTAAGATGACTGACAGTTGAAATACCAGGAGGCGGAGCATACAGAATGTGAGGGAGGGACCAGCTGGCAGGGTCTGTTTGTTCAGACTTCTAGAGTGTGTCCAAAGCCTGCTAGCCAGACTGATGGGCGCTCAATAATAAATGTGTGCCAAAAAAAAAAAAAGCAGAAGCATGAAAATAAAAAAAGGAACTGAGTAAGAGAGCAGAAGAAAGAGATAAAAAGACAGAATTATGGCAGTGAATGTTTACCTGGTGAGCGAGTATTGGTGCGAGAGCTTGAGCGTTCCCGGGATTTGTAAGGGTACCGTAATGTTGTGTCCAACAGCTTAAAGCTCTCTTTCAGTGAATGACTCTGATAATACTCCACAAGCTCCTGTAACAAAGAAACATATCTAAAGTTACTTACAGAAGCTTCATGTTCCAGCTGAGAAACTATGGCCCGGTTTCACAGACAGGGATTGGGCTTGAAATGCTTTTATTATATATATTACTTTTGATGACTAGAAAGCTCAAAGAAACAGCATTTATTTGAATTAGAAATCTTTTGTCACATTATAAATGTCTTTACTGATATTTGATCAAATTAGTGTGTCCATGCGGAATAAAAGAATGTTCTTCTTTTTCAAATAAATCATCCTGACCCTTAAATGTTTGAACGTGAGTGTGTATATGTGAAATCTGTATGTTAAAGGGTTAGTTCACTCAAAAATGAAAATTCTATCATTAATTATAAACCCTAGTGTCGTTCATTCATCTTCAGAACACAAATTAAAACTTTTTTGATAAAGTCTGAGAGGTTTCTGTACCTCCATAGAGATCCAACGCAACTACCACTTTCAAGGTCCAGAAAGGTAAGAATGACATCATTAAATACTCCATGTGACTCCAGTGGTTTAACCTCAATTTTATGAAGCGACGCAAGTGCTTTGTTTCATTTACCACGGTGTTCTGAAGATGATCTTACGGATGTGGAATGACACGAGGGTGAGCAATTAATGACAGATTTTTCATTTTTGGTTGAACAAAGAGCTTCAAGTGAATTAATTGTGTAAAAATGCAGAGAAAGCATTCCAATGCAGTCTTCACCATAGAAGCATAATAAAATTGTGAAACATTTTGTCTTACCAGAAGACTTTCGAACTTCTTTGCCTCTGTGATGTGAATCCAGTTGTCTTTCTCAATAACTTTAATATGCTTCACTTCGTCATTAAATCTGTTAAAAGGAGAGAAATGTTCCCATCATTCATGAAACTCATGAATGTTTCCCAATAATATTGCATATCATACTATATATGGAAGGTACCTAGCAACAATAGCTATGTTTCCATCCCAAGTTGCAAATTTAATTGGTGCGGAAAATTGGAATATTGTAAAAAACAAAGCACCGTTTCCATCCCATGTGTTGAAGAGGACAAAATCGCCACTTCCCAGGAAATTGACCGTTTGCAAAGACCCGCCCCCTTTAGTTGCTGTTGTTATGTCCGACCAAGCAATGCGGCTCTCATGCCACACGTCAAGTCTCAAAGACGTGAGTACACACAATTTTTCAAGTTCAAGTTCACCAACGTTAATCTACTTTGGACAAAATTGGCGGATTCGGGGTTATGATTGGTCATATCGCTCGTCAATCAAACTGCCTAATTGTAGTTGAAAATGTCTAATTAAAAAGGAAGTTGCTCTTTTTTCCTCCATCATTAATGACTTGTGTCTCAGAGATTGCAGACAAAACTCAATAAATGCTTTAATGTTATTTGGCATTTGGATTCCTGGCGTTTGGACATGTGAGACGCTTCTGGGAGGGAATTAAAGCAAATCAATTTTTCTGACAGACTCAGGCATGCTCAGACATTTCAGAATGATCAAACCAACATTGAAAATGATGTACAATGAAATTTTTCCATTGGTTACTCCAGCTATCCAATCACTGTTGAGGCAAATGAGTTCACATGAGTTTTTTGTTGTGCATTGAGGGATTTATTTGGTAAATGTGTTTTATTGTAGTTTAATATGCATGTCTTCTTATTTGATGAAAAAAAAAACTGCCTCAATTGAGTGCACAATTTTTCATACACATTTTTACAACTGATCCACATCTTGGCGTTTCCATCCGGCATTTTTTATGAAATATTCCTAAATGTAAGACAGAAAGGATGTCTATTCTATTCTTGACATGAATACTCACTTGATGCTTATTGCGAATCTCTCTGCCTCTGCTGTTCTCTCTCGGATCAGATAGGTGCCGCTACTGTGAGACTTAAGCAGGTTGTCGGCCTGCTGCCGTTCCATGTTGCCTGCAAACCTGAAGCCCATAGGGAAAACACTACTCATTCACAAGCCCGTTCAATACAGAAGCCGTTACCTCATTAAAAGACCATAAAGACTCAAAATGTCTCACAATTAGCCTAAAGATAATCAATCATCATCACTGATTCTATTCTGACATATACAATTCCATACAAATTTCACTGGATCAATGGACAATAGCATAATACAAAGATTTATAACTGTAAATATATTATAACACTTTACAATAAGGTAGTTAACATTAGATAACATTAGTTAACACGAACTAATAATGAACTGCACTTCCACAGCATTTATTAATCTTTGTTAATGTTCATTTCAACATTTACTAATACATCATTAAAATCTTATTAACATTAGTTAAAGCACTGTGAACTAACATGAACTAACAATGACCAACTGAATTTTCATTACCTAACGTTACAGAAGATTAGTAAATACAGTAACAAATGTATTGCTCATGATTAGTTCATGTTAGTTAATACATTAGATGTACTAATGTTTAACTAATTAACCTTATTGTAAAACGTTACCTATATTATTATTAATGTAATGTATAAAATGAGACTGTAAAGAGTATATTATAAACAAAATAAATCTAGTAGTATCAATGGCACTGTAAAGAGTAATAAAAATGGAAAAATCAATGTCCTCAAACAGGATGAAATACCAGGGATAAACGTAGTAATCCATTTCTCTGGAGGACTGACGGCTGGAAAATGACTGGAGAGGCTATAGAAAAGAAAACAATCAAAAAATGATAAGAGACCACAAGGGCTGGTGTCATTTCTAATAGTATAGAACACTGTCTAAGATATAGTAGGAATAATTTAAGGAAATATATGGTAAAATGATTTGATTTTGCTTTGATCAACCTGTACCTTAGGGTCCAGACATGGTTTCACACTGGAACTGGGGAAGAAGCCAGTCTTTTGAGTTTGGATGAGCTTGCCCTAGGAGGAAAACAATACAACGATTGATCGGTAAAGATGAATGAATTAAGGACTGCAAGTGAATAAACTGGGTAACACTTTATTTTACAGTGTCATTGTTCCATATGTTACATCTAGTTACTATAGTAAAAACTAAAAAAGATGCATAATTACATGGAACTAAGCCTAAACATATGCTATGTACATGTAGTTATTTAATATGACTCAGTATTTAAGTGTATAATTACAGTGTAACAAAGACACCATAAAATAAAGTCTAACCTACAACTCATATCCGCAGTTTCCACAGACAAGGCTTATGCCTAGGCCTAGACTAAAATGCATGTTTGAGCTGTTTTAACTGAAAGCAACTTGTACAAACGTACTGTATCTTAAAATATGTCAGTGCCATCTCAAGATGCACACCAGTAAAGTTTATTTTTCTAGGGTATGTTTATAAAAGTTACTAAAATTCCTTAGGTGAACTAAGGCCTAATCCTGGCTTAGTCTAAGCCCTCTCTGTGAAACCAGGCCAAACTGTATTAGGTATGATTATGGTTCAAAATGAATGCACAATGGTGTGTGAACTGTGTGACATCTCAATGAGTTGCTATGTGTTTGTCCCAGAGTTATTTTTGCCAATTCATCCAGGAGAGCATTTGTGCTGGCTCACACTGTCCATTTAGTTCATCCCAAAGGTGTTTGATGGGCCTGAGGTCAAGGCTCTGTGCACGCCAGTCAAGTTCTTCCATACCAAACTCATCTAACCATGTCTTTATGGACCTTGCTTGGTGCATTGGGGCACAGTTATGCTGGAATAGAAAAGAGCGTTCCCCAACATTTTCCCACAAGCTGGGAAAAGCTCAGAAAAACGTCTTTGTATGCTGAAACATTGCGCTTCCCTTCATTGGAAGTAAGGGGCCTCCGCTGCCGAACTCGACAGTTGGCACAATGCAGTCATGCAGGTAACATTCTCCTAGGATCTGCCAAACTCAGACTCACCCATCAGACTACCAAACAGAAAAGCGCGTTTTACACCACTCCATGCAACGCATGGAATTCTACTTGGCATTGTGAGGCTTGTATGCAGCTGGTCGGCCATTGAAACCCATTCTATGAAGCTCCTGCCACACAGTTTTTGTGCTGATATTTATGCAAGTGGAAGTTTGAAACTTTTCAGCTATTGAATTAGCAGAGCGTTGGTGACTTTTACGTACCATGCGATGACCCTGCTCTGTGACTTTACGTGGTCTTCCGCTTCATGGCTGAGTTGCTGCTTTTCCTAAACGCTACACTATGACCCATTTTTCCACAAATGTTTGTAAACGCAGACTGCATGACTAGGTGCTTGATATTATACCCCGGTGTCCCTTAACACCTGTGACATGCCAGGTCTCTTACCTGTTAGGAAAATGTAATTTACTCTAATATGATTTGTTTGATCAGAAGGGGAAATTTTAAAACATATAAAACAATGCATTTGTTCTTAAAATAGTCCAACTGACCTAAAGCAATTTTTACTAGTATATAACCTAGAAAAATCAGTAAAAATCTGGACCACATAACAGGTTATCACTGTAAACAGGGCAAATGTTTCCTTTTATAATGTCATACCTCCCACCATGATGTGTCTGGATCTCCCTTCAGGAGCTCAATGACTTCTCCTGTCTGGAAGCAGAGTGGTATCTTGCCTGGAGGGGCAGGGGTACCATGGTAATTTTTGATGGCTACCATCTTTGGACCTTAAGAACACATTGAAAAAAATTCTTATCAGAACTGCAAGAACAAAGTACATGAACATTTATGATTTATAGTTTTGGAACACACACATACTCTATGTGTATTTCATGTATGCACTATACACTAGATGTCAGCAGAGAGCTGAATATAATTTCTTTAGAGCATTTGTTCTCAAACCTCTCCGGGAGTTCCACCAGCCCTGCACATTTTGTATGTCTCTCTATATCAGACACACCCATTTCAGGGTTTGCAGTCTATACTTATGAGGTAATGAGATGAATCAGGTGTGATAGATACAAAATGACAGACAAAATGTGCAGATGATACTCCAGGACAGGTTTGACAACCATTGCTTTAGAGCTTGTGCGCTGCATGTGGTCCCTTTCAGTTCAAGAGCCTGAAGCTGTATCTAATTTTTTCATATTGACATAATTGCACTAGTATCTCAGAAGACAGACAAAAATCACATTCATTCTTAAATTCTTACCTGATTGCGGCAGCCCCGGCTCCTGTAATAGACAGAAGGGAATTTATTATTTAATGTGCTTCAAAGTGTAACATAGTTTTTGTATAAGCATTAGGCATATTTAAAGTGTTTTACAAAATTGAGGACAAACTTTAAGATTACATAAAGTAGAGAAGTTTGGTAAAAAAAAAGAAAAAAAAAAGTTGTTGAGAGAGGATGATTAATTCATTAGACATTAATGCGAAGTAATCTGAGAGATGGAAGTTTATTAGTCGAGGCCACTAAAAACTCACCGAATCATGGGGACCTGAAATAATAATGAGAGAGAGAGCATGGTCAGTGGTTTATACTCTTTAATTAGGGCAGATGAAGCATACATATGGTTCTTTAAGAAGCAGGTTTCTCTGAGAGACTTACTTATTTTGCAGATGGTAATGATCTCCAAACACTCCTTATGGGCACCGGTCCCACAGCGTGGACAGTAGTATCCCTGGTAGAAAATACCCCTAAAGAAAGAATGATAGGATAAAAGTGAAAGACACATACTGATGCTAAACTGTTAGGATCTGAAAGCAGCTGGGGTCCTGACAAACTAGAAATGTCAATATAATATGATAATGTCTTCATTTTGTGAGTTCCTACTGAAGTTCAAACTCATCCACACACAACTAGATTTCATTTTTGAGATTGCTAGAATGTTGAGAGTAATTGCTAAGGCATTGCTAAGCAACTGCTAAGTTGTTGCTGACTAGCCCAAGTCAAAAGAGCCAACCATCAAGTCTCTATGTTAAGACATGCAGGAAAAATAATCAGCATACCTGATACAAAACAGCTTTGTTTTTGTCCACATGAGAAACAATTACTTTCCAAATAGGGCATCAGTCCACACTGACCAAAGCCCTCTCTGGACAGGACTAGTGTTTCTGGAGGACATTACAGAAAGTCATGTTCCCTAAAGCCCTATTTGACCGGTAATCGTTTCTCATGTGGACGTCTGTAATAATAAATTTGAACTCATGCATTCGGATTTTTCACAGTGAAGGAGCAAGTTTTGTGTTCCTACGAACGTGGTTACGCTCTGCTCACGTAGTCAGTTGCATGATTGTCTGCTGTAAATAAAAATTCATATGCTTTGAATAATAATAATAATAATAATAATTATAAATTCATATTTAATTTAATAAGTCAATTGTCAGCGTGATCACTTAAATCTTTTGAATGTGGAAATTAGCACAAATATGTTAATGCTGCCTCCTATTTACATGAGGTAAACATAAAGCTGCTTGGTTTATCTTTCTAATCTATGTAATTGTATAGGACAATAATACATTTTAAAATTGTATTGTTGTAACGACCCATTTTCAATGTACGTGTTTTTTTCTTTCTTTTCTTTCTCCTTTCGCTGAGGTGAAGCAGTGATGAAATATTGTTTTGTAAATACTTCCTGGCATTTTAGTAATGAACGTGTAGATATATAAAATGCATGAAAATGACAGTGAAGTGCAACAGTTATCATACAGTGTTCTGCTGTGTTCATAAAGGATTTAAACAGTGAATTTTAATGCGATCTCTTCTTGTACACTCAGAGATTTGGACGGCATCGGACGGCAATTCAATTACCACACAACCTTGGAGTTTGTCAAAAAACATTATGTAATTTGGCCAGGGATTTTTATGCAGGTGGTGGGAGAAAAACACCAGCCCCTTTGAATGTTGAAAATAAACATTAACATTAGCGTGCAACCCTCAGGCTGATAAGCAAACTCTGCCAAAGATGTTATGCATGTGTTCAGCGATTAAAATATAAGGCTTACAAAATGTTTATCATAAACCAGCGCTAAGACTCATAATCTGCCCTACATAAATTTACGGTAATGAGCCACTACTGTGTGTCAGGTAAGACACTTGTCTAGATGTCTCTGCTCACTTATGTGGGTTTATTATAAACATCCACTTTTATAAACTCACGTTAAGTTGATTTAATTAGGGTTTTTATGATAAATTAAAATCATATCAATAAATAATAGATTAAAAGGCATGTGCGTCATATGTAATGCACGCAAATACAGCACATGATCTTCTGTAACACCCAAATCTAGCAAACACACACTACCACATCTGTAATACACACAGAGTTGTTAGTCCCGTCTGAATCGGTACAATAAATCATAGACATCATTGTAACTAGTCCCATCAGAATCAGGCTTAAAGGATTAGTTCACTTCAAAATGAAAATTACCCCATGATTTACTCACCCTCAAGCCATCCTAGGTGTATATGACTTTCTTCTTTCAGACGAATACAATCGGGAATTATATTAATAATCACACAGATGCTCCTAAGCTTTATAATGGCAGTGCGCAGGTTTAAAACTCAAGAAAGTGCATCCATCCATCATAAACGTACTCCACACGGGTCTAAGGGGTTAATGAAGTAAAGGCCCTCTGAAGTAAAGTGCTGTGTTTGTGAAAGTAAAATATCCATCCTAAGAAGAAAGCTTTTTTTGTAAGTTGAATATGGAAAGCGTAGGATGTAGCATGAGCATTTTAAATGGAGAGAGGCGTTACGCTTTCTTCCTAAGTTGAATATTGAAGGCGGTCTGGCGAAAGCCATTTACTTCACAACTAGTTATATATGGATATTTTACGTACACATCGTTTCACTTCACAAGGCTTTTATAAACCCCCCCGGAGCCGTGTGGAGTACGTTTATGATGGATGGATGCACTTTCTTGAATTTCAAACAGGTGGTTTCCATGCACTGCCATTATAAAGCTTAGGAGCATCGGGGTGATTATTTATTGTATGCGTCTGAAAAAAGAAGGTCATATACACCTAGAACAGCTTCAGAGTGAGTAAATCATGGTAAAATGAACTAATCCTTTAAGTTGTTTTCTGAAAAGGTCTCTTGGCTTTGTGGTGATGCTTTTATCATTGCTATAGCAAACGATGTAGATACACCAGATACTGACAACACCGTCTGAAACAGAACAGATGTATCACTCGATAATATGGACTATCAATCTTATAGTAAACATCCCATTGGAAAACCAAATGTGTGTTGTGACATCCCAGTATATGCTGTACGTCTATTTGTGTGTGAGATTTTAGGTGCCGTCTGGAGGGGGCGTGACAAAAACACCTGACACTTGTCGGTTAAATCCAGCTATCCATTTGTGGGGGAATGTCATTTGAATGATCGCCTCCAGTATGGCATTTGTTGGCCTGTGTTATGCTGAGGGTTCTGCCTGGCCCTAAAGCATTTCTTTGTTTGTGTTATACTTATGTTTGATTCTTATGTTAAATTAAATGCTTTTGCAAAGAATTGGTGCGTCTGGTTTCCTCTTTGTTGCAGCTTAAGAGCCGGCTGTAACAGTGTGTAGCATCTAAAGTCTATGATGTTCTGATTCTGACTTTAATGGAATTATATGCTTTTTTTTGCAGTTTTATCATCCGTGGGGCCAAAGTCATACATTTGATTGCTTATGATTCAACAAGCTGCACAATTTGAAATATCGTTCAGTGCGACAAGACTTAAAAGCTTGTTTAAATTCAAGGCATGAGCCATTGTGAAACTGATACATGGCTTTGGAAGCCAACTTATGCATTAATGCAGCCCCAACAATCACACAATGTGGCTCCATATGTTGGTACAACTAAGCGGCAACATTAAACATCCAAACAAATCCCAGGCCAGTTTGGAAACAGATTGAAACATGGAGCAGTTATAATTAGCAGCTAGTGTGCACACTGACCTGCGCTGCAGGGTGGCAAATTTAGGTCAGCGCAGTATGATTTCGCACGAGTCAATACAGCCAATCAGTGAAGCAGCTCATGTAATAGAGGTCAGACCAGTAACCCAGTAACATGGGTCAAAGCCCGTTTCAGTCCACTGTGCTGCCTCTGTAATTCAGCGAGAAGTGGTGGTTGTGAGTGAAAGCCCTCACCTCAGCAGCTTTTTACAGGCTCTGCAGTTGGTGTTCTTTTCAAACGTGTGCATTTGGAAGTTGTGCTGGTTGGCAGTGGCTCTTTCGGGTTTGATGTTTGACCTGTGTGGATGGATAACCACACATTTGTGATAAGGTGATCAAAGAGCAAAATACTGTGTAATTTTGACTTTGGTGCAGTACTAACATACATGGCCATCTCAAACTGCTCCATCCACTTGCGCTTGGTGTCTTCTGTCTTGCAGAAGAACTGGAAGCCCTGTTTCCCCTGCAGATGGATCAGGTAGAAACCATAGGACCACTAAGGGTGGAAAGAAGAAGGTTGATTGAGGAAGGGATGAGAGGAGGCTGCTAGCATTCTGATTGGAGGATCTCAAAAAATTGCCCACGCCCGATCTAAAGTATCTAGATTGAAATTTGTTGCTGGGAAAATGCCCAAGTGACATTGTCCAGCAACAAAGGTGCCTCGTATATCATCACTTTTACTCCTGTCTTCAGTTTCACACGATCCGTCAGAAATCATTTTAATATGCTGATTTGATGCTGAAGTAACATTTATTGTTATTATCATAATAGAAAGTTCAAAAGAAGAGCAATTATTTGAATTCTGTAACGTTAGGAATAAATAAAAGTATTAATTTCTTTAAAAAAAAAAATCATACGGACACGAAAAAATGTAATTAAAAGTTAATTTAATTTTGCTGGACTAGCATATATCTCAAAGCTAAGAGATGCAGACTTAGTTTGACTTAATGGGGTCTTTTAGATGCTGTGTCAAGTAAAAAACAACTTGAACTTTGAAAAATGCATCTCAATGGATTCCGCAAGCATATCTTTGGAAACATCTTAATCAAATTGATTTGTAAGAACAGCTGATTCAATTCTGGGAGCATAAAGCTGCTGTGTATCTCGTGAGATGACAGAAAACAGATCACAATATCACACAAGTGAAATGCACAATCACAGCAAACTCAATGCTTAGAGAACAGGAGCATCCAGCTTACCATTTTCCCACTTGACTGGTAGGCATGCAAAGAGATTGAAGGCGGAGAGAAAACAGGAGAGAAAGAGAGGGACACCCTGTTACACATGCATTCTCACATACATGCAATAATTCCTGATTGTTAGATTTATGGAGAATGCATCGGCTTCTCTGCATTTACACACAAGCTATAGCACTGAAGAGGGCAGTGCATCATCTCTGATTGGTTGAAATTATGAGCATCATGCTTTAACATTCAAGGAAAAGTGTATAATGAACGCAATACATCTGTGCTATTCACCAAGCAAAAATCAGATCATTCCATTTGTCTTTGCAAGTTTAAAACACAATACATAAAGATCACTGCCAAAATCAATTTGAAAGAAGCAGTCAAATTTGGTATATTTATTCTTAAACAGGCCAAATGGCTGGTGAATCAAAGGCCTCTCACCTTTTTCATATCACGGTTATTCATGGGGTCATCTGACATCTTGTAAAAGTGAAGCTCGATGATCTCTTTTAACTCATAGTTATAGTTTTTTCTCTTGCAAACAATCACAACTTTATCAAATAGGAAGATGTATCTAGGTACAAAAAACAGAGACAAATAGATAGCAGAACAGGTCAAGGACCATTTTTCTTGCTGCATATGAAAACATAATGAAGGTGCAGTCGTACCTGTCTTGTTTGGTCCGGTTAACTATAGAGCACACTTTAAGCTCTCCGTCTATCTTTGGCCTACCGTACTCCTCGAGCTTCACCTGCTGGGAATCACACACGCACTTATTACATTTATAGTGACAAAGGCTTGAGGAATTTCAAACATTACTTTGTGATACACGCAAGCATCTCTTTACTTCCTGTATACAAAGAATTCAGAATCTTATTGCATCAGATGGAATTGCAAAAATAATGATAAATTCCTCAAATACGGCTGCTTTTCTGCCAAATGAATAGCGAATTTTTGCACGTCAGTTTTGTTTGTAGATACTTTTTTGTGAATCAGTCACTGAATGTATAGTATTTCTATTCGTCTGTTTAAACCGGACTATGTTTAAGGGGAAAAAAAAATCATTATTTGCAATATCTTTTTTTCCTGCAAAATATACTGTACTGTATAAACATAAGACATGTTCAAATAAAAGATACTACAGTATTGCTACAGTTGCTGCTAAATTAGGAGCTATTAAAGGCATGGCAAAGCTCACGTTGAATGTCTCTTGTCCGTAAGTGGAATGCCTCATTGGCTCATTGATGTTTAGCTGCAGGCGTCATCTGCAGCACAGACCCTCACATAAATAAACCAGGGCTGATACTAACTCCTACATTAGCTACTGAGAGAGAATACACTGATTTCATTCCCTTTACAGTCCTAAACACATTGTGGCCTGGAGGCTTTTAGGATTTATTTTACTGAACAGAAGTGACAGATGGGGGGCAGGTGGAGGCTTGTAAACAACTAAATGTTTGGGGATAAAGAGGAATTGGCCAGCATGCTGAAATGTGCACAACCTCAGACATCATAATTCTTCAAATGACACAATAGAGGGTCCAACCTGATTTTTGCAATCCACATAAAAGCTATCTGTGAAGGTACCATAAATTAGCTTTAAGTCAATACCAAAATTCTGATAGCAGCTGTGATGTGCTCAGCATTGATATTTCATGTACCTTGAGGTACAGACAGAACAGAACAGAACAGAACAGAACAGGTTGGCCATTGAATATGCATCATGTATTAGCACAGCACTTAACTGGAAAGAAATACACATGAAAAATGTAATGTACAGGTAGATAAGGCCCATCTTTTAATCAAAGGGTCATAAAATGAATTATAACTGGCCAAGCTTATTATCACTGCAATGTTTCGCCATTTTCTGCATTGATTATGCCATTGTATCGCACAACTTCATGAACACTTACTAGATTTTCTATTGAGCTCTGAAATTCACTTATTTTCTTCAATGTTTCGTTGTCTCTCTTCACCTCGTTGATATACATGGCCAGGTCCTTTGAAGACAGAAAAACAGACAAAGGCAAAACACTCAGATAAAAACTCCAAACTACTCGTCCCCCCAAATACAGTCCCAGAGATTCTAACAAATAAAAAATCTTTAAGGTATAATTATACTACAAACCAACTGTTGACATCAAACACTGTATTGGGATATTAATTTGTATGGCTGTATTAGAGTTCACACCTGCATGGCTTCTAGTGCCTCCTTAAGCTGCTGCCTCTCCGGCCGGTCCATAGAGTGACTTACTAACTCCTGCGGACACACAGCATAATAATAAGTCACATTACACACTTACTCTGTTTATGGTAAAAGGGGAGAATCGCATGATGACATATCCAGGTGATATTTTACTCAAAAAGACTGTTTTAATGGTACACTCACACAGACGGTAACAAAGAAACTTGCAAAGACCCCATTTCACATGCAAAGAAAACTTGTGAATATGCATGATATACTGTATTAGCATATCATTTAACTGGAAAGAAACACAAATAGACAAACACAGACTAGTGGACAGTAGGGGTGAAAACACACACACACACACACACACACACACAAAAAGGGGGGGGGGGTGTTGGAGTGTATGAAATGGGGTGCGGATAATATGATTTAAGCATGGCTGATTTAAACAGTGTCATTGTATCACCTCCCAATGCTCACTTCCCTATATCTTGCCTGTCAGTCACGTCATACTCTTTCTTTCGCCATCCATTATTAATGTGTGTTGTGAATTAATGATGGTTTGTATCATGCAGAGCTTCCTGTTTTATACATGATCTCTATTATCAGTGGCTGGGCAGAGTGGAGAGCCACATGGGTCTAGTTGGATGAGATACAACGATCTGAATGTTTTATAAGGTTTTGGGGTTCACAGGAGGTGCTGTTCTTCTGCTTTCAAACTTTAAACAAGAATAAATGGAAGTTGAACAGGTTCCTTAATTTTTCTTAAACACAGTGACAGATGAGCTGATAATATTGTTGATGATGTGGAGAGGGTCTCACCTTAAGCAGAAGGTGGTATTTAAGGACTCTCTGCATGGGCACAACCAGAAGATCCTGCAGTTTGAACTTCCCCTCCTGGACTTTCATGGTACACTCCTGTAAAGGAAGGTTGTTGCAACAGGTGAGCAGTTTTTAAAAGGCAAATCAGAACAAATCAAAAATTTATTTCATGTTGTCTACAGTGTATAAACTGTAAAACATGTTATCTTTTCTTCTGCTCTATGGATTTGTCGTCTTCATTTTATGTGTTAATCTCTTCATTTTTATTCTCCCTGTTCTTATGTGACAAGTAAGCAAGGAGGGCTGACAACTCAAATGTCATGCTTGACATTCAGAATGGACTGAGGAAGAGGTTCATCATCTCCATAACTATGACTGACTCCACTTCCCTCCTGATGAAGGATCTCTAACTAATCCACTACAAGAGGCTCTCGTTTCTTTCCAAGGGGTCTCGTAACTGCGCTCTGAATGGACTGTACCAGATTACAGAGCCCTTCTTGTGGGCAAGATAACGGGCGATAATTATGTGAATTTGTCTACAAGTGTGTCCACAATTGTGGTTGCTGTGATTTCATCTGTAATCTCCTCTAATCCCACTTGGAAATAATGGCTTCTCTCGTCAGTATTTATTTGTGAAGTCATTAAAGTAACCCACACTGCCTCAAACTGGCAAGCACAGAAACAGCCCTGTAGTCTTTGCATCCTGGGTAGCATTAGCAGAGAGCAAAATTAGTTCATGTCCCAAAACTGTCAACAGCAGTCTGCTGAGAGCGAACATTGTGCTGGAGCTGACCACTGGATCGGTCTCTGGGAGAAAGAGCTGAAAAAAGAGTGTCTTTGAGGCAGTCTCTACTTCAGTGCACTGCAATGCCTAATGAGAGCTACATTTTAACACTGTGAAACCTGCACATTGTTTAGTAGATTTTGAGCATGATTAATTTTTCTTTTCCTTAAGGTGATAGTTCACCCCAAAAATTTTTGTCTTGTCATCATTTAATCACCCTCGTGTTTCAAATGCACATAACTTTGTTGGAACACTAAAAGAAAAACAAATTATGTCCTGATTTCTGTTTTCCATGCAATGCTTGGGTATGGCGCCAAATACGCGTAAAATGAGTGTGTCAAGAAATACAGTGTGTCATAGTGTAAGGTTAGAAGATCACGGGCACAAACAGGGCCGCGTGACTGGCATGTTTCCGTGCCTCGCTGACTGGACCAAACTTCCGTCGTACATGATTTTGAAGGACTGTACAAGAGTCTTAGGCAAGTTATTTATATCTTTTGCTGTATTGTGTCAGTAGGAAATATCTGTTTAGATTTCCAAACATTCATTTTGCCAATAATTGAAATAATCCAGTGAGGTTTTGGAATGTAAATGTGAACTAATATTTCCTACTGACACAGCACAGCAAAAGATACAAATAACTGGCTTAAAACCATTTTTTTGCGTGAAAATACTAACGTGGACTTTTGCATTGTACTGTATACATATGTACTTCCAAATTCAAGCACTTCGACTGATTAACACTACGGTACTTACCATACAGTAAGAGCCTACCTCGACTTTACACTTGACATCTTCCCGTGTAGCAATCAGCTCATCCAGTGTCTTCTGAGCATTCTCCATATGGCTGCAGTACTGGCCATAGATGAGCAGTCTACAAAAGAAATATCAAAAGATTGATACCATAACTCTACGATGACATTCAGGCTGTTTCTCAATTTGGGTTCTTAAACGATCTTTTGTTGTTGATATCGAGGATGAATCAAGTGCACACTTGAGAGAATCGAACTATTAAAAATCCCATCGTGGGCGGATGAAGTACGGAAGCTTTAAAATGTTCTTGTTCTCACTCTCAAGAGAGTCCCGCTGAAAGTTTGAAAATATGTGATGGCTCATGAAAGTAAAACATTTGTCGTTTGGTATGGCTTAATTTTAATAAACTTCTAATACCTCTAGAAAGTCTGTCATATTCTTTTTATTGGCATATTTAAAAGAATCTAAACATCAACAAAGCGTAGCATTAAATATACATATTCATTTACACAAATACTCATGTAAAAAAAAAAAATACATCAAATAAAAACAATAATGTAAGCACATTTTTTAATAGGTTATGACATCTGTGATGTTATGCTTTATTAATTGTGCATTGGATGGTGTTGTCCCACTGCCTAATAGGTTCTGAACGCCCAGTTGAGCAACAAGATCACAGCACATCTCAGTTCTCACAAAGAGGAGTTCTGTGCCCTCGCGCCCTTCAAAGTTCGTTCTTTCAAGGTAGCCTGGCAAGACCGGTCTCCACGAGAATGTTTTTTGCATTTTAGATTTGAGAAACAGCCTCACTACTCAATATATTAATGAAATAGTTACATTTTATTGAAAACAACAGACATAGTGCATATAAATAAATTCATTGGGGTTTGGAACAACACTGTCATGTCAGAATTTTCAACCATTTTTGGGATAATTTTTTTTTTTTTTTATTTGAATCTTTGAAATCATTCAAAAGAAACCGTCTACGCTACAACTGATAAAAAGATAGTCGGTGTTACATGATTTCATAATAGAGCTGCATCTGTTGTGCTGTCTTTATCGAATTAATCTGAGTGAAGTTTTCTGATGGATTCTGGATTGTGTACAAGTTAATTTGGGCCACTCAAAACATCAAGGCGCATTTATTAGATTGCACAATGGACTCCTGATAGTGATCAACACATTCTGGAAGCAGCTCAAAGTAATCTAGCCTAGATGAAGGCACCACGTGTGGCACAGATTTCTGCCTCTGATTTAAGTAGGACACTGGCACAGTTTGCAAGCTCAAACCCTTGGATACTCTCGGGTTGCCTGACTCTTAATTGTGGTCTTGCTTAGTTTCTATTTATAAGATATAATCATCACTTAGTTATCCTTGATCAGAAGAATAAATTGCCTGTAGCCCCATTTATCCATAAATGCCAGAATCCCAAAAAATAAAACATGCAATCTGGAAAGATAAGTAGTTTGATCAAATGAAGATATATTTTATCTAAATCCAAACTGGATTATCCACTAATCAGAGCAAACTGCATTTGGATGTGGTTTAATGAATCAATGGATGACGATAAACTCAAATTCAGCTCCTTATGTGCGTTTATGAAGTGTTATTACTTCACCTCTATACGTTGACGTGAGCCACCCACTACTGTAAGGAATGCAAAGCTAACTGAAACTGTAGTCTTGAACTGTAAAGGGGTCTCCCCTGCTGCTCTGTTCAGTGTCTGGGCTTCCGTGCCCTTGGGCTAAGCAGGCTTGATTAAAGGCTAATCTGGAACAAGAGAGATGGTTTGGTTCCTCATGGAAATGGACTGATGGAGATTAATGGTGGCCTCGTTCAATTATGAGCTGAAAAGCACATTCAACAGCATATTAAAAATGCGGGAGCAGGTGTCGGGAATTAGCTGTAATAACAGATGTCACAGACATAATTGAACATGAAGGTCTTCTTTACAAGGCAATTTCCAGATTAAATGTTTCAGGTGCCTTGTAAAAAGGACTGCAAGGGAGAGACCTGCTCAGCGCAGGACACTCGAAACAAAGCAAGAATAATGAAAAAGGAATCTCAAGTCCAGTCAAGAACAGGCTGCAATGCCTCAGTATTTATATATTAGCCTTGGCATATATATATTGGTGCGCTTCCTCCGAGGAGGCAAGGGAGTTGGTGTCTCCTCAAAAAAACTGAATGAGAAAATAATCGATATACAAAAAATAAAAAGGCAAATATTCTAAAATGTGACATTAAAAAGTGTATTAATATGTTGTATGCTGCATTTTTAATATATAAATAAAGCCTTGGTGAGCATATGACACTTTCAAAAATGCATGGGGCCGGTGGGGGGGCTTGAAAATATTTTTCTCTTCAAAAGGGGGGCCTGGCTGAAAAAGTTTAAGAGCCAATCAGTTACTGTTTCCGTACCGTACTGTTACACATCCCGACTCTTTTTCTCATCACATTTCTCTCTCTCACACACACACACACACACACACACACATTTAATTTTGATACCCAAATTTCCAATGAACTTTAAACACGGTGGAGGTGAGAAATACTGCAGTGACAGGTATGATTTATTATTATTTTTCCCCCACAACAGCTAGATTATCATTAATGCAGTGCATATTTACATTTATGAGTAATCATTTGAAGCATATTGTATGTTTTATACACAGCGAAAATTCGCCTGCATTTGACCAAAATTACAGAATCGTCAGCAAGCGGACTATCTAGATAGCACTGTGAATGTTTAGTATGGTTGCCAGTGCATGGGACACTACATATAATATTGGTTTTTAAAAAGATTTTCCCAATAAATAGGGAAATATAAACCTGGTGTCCTCCATGACTCCTGTTCATTCCAACAACAAAGCACTTGAATGCAACAAGATTGTAATCACAACTTCTGAAGTGGGAATTATGAAATTTCCGATAGCACGTGAAGGCAGCATCAATCCTCAAAGCCGCTTCTGTCTCATGAGGTTCCTGAGTTCATTCTTCACTCTTAAGTTGAGAGAAGGATCTTTCGCTCTCACAGGTAATGGGCAGATTTAAGAACAGTCTGCAACAGATACATTGGGAAAGTAGTCTGTAGCCCATATTTTCGTAGAATTTGCCACATATCCTCTGGTGAACGATTTTCGAAGAAAAAATTTGATATTGCAGGTGGCTATGTGAGTATATGTACACACACATATGTATGTACAGGGAGTGCAGAATTATTAGGCAAATGAGTATTTTGACCACATCATCCTCGTTATGCATGTTGTCTTACTCCAAGCTGTATAGGCTGGAAAGCCTACTACCAATGAAGCATATTAGGTGATGTGCATCTCTGTAATGAGAAGGGGTGTGGTCTAATGACATCAACACCCTATATCAGGTGTGCATAATTATTAGGCAACTTCCTTTCCTTTGGCAAAATGGGTCAAAAGAAGGACTTGGCAGGCTCAGAAAAGTCAGAAATGGTGAGATATATTGCAGAGGGATGCAGAAGTCTTAAAATAGCCAAGCTTCTGAAGCGTGATCATGGAACAATCAAGCGTTTCATTCAAAATAGTCAACAGGGTCGCAAGAAGCGTGTGGAAAAACCAAAGCTCAAAATAACTGCCCGTGAACTGAGAAAAGTCAAGCGTGCAGCTGCCAAGATGCCACTTGCCACCAGTTTGGCCATATTTCAGAGCTGCAACATCACTGGAGTGCCCAAAAGCACAAGGTGTGCAATACTCAGAGACATGGCCAAGGTAAGAAAGGCAGAAAGTCGACCACCACTGAACAAGACACACAAGCTGAAACGTCAAGACTGGGCCAAGAAATATCTCAAGACTGATTTTTCTAAGGTTTTATGGACTGATGAAATGAGAGTGAGTCTTGATGGGCCAGATGGATGGGCCCGTGGCTGGATTGGTAAAGGGCAGAGAGCTCCAGTCCGACTCAGACGCCAGCAAGGTGGAGGTGGAGTACTGGTTTGGGCTGGTATCATCAAAGATGAGCTTGTGGGGCCTTTTCGGGTTGAGGATGGAGTCAAGCTCAACTCCCAGTCCTACTGCCAGTTTCTGGAAGACACCTTCTTCAAGCAGTGGTACAGGAAGAAGTCTACATCCGTCAAGAAAAACATGATTTTCATGCAGGACAATGCTCCATCACACGCGTCCAAGTACTCCACAGCGTGGCTGGCAAGAAAGGGTATAAAAGAAGAAAATCTAATGATATGGCCTCCTTGTTCACCTGATCTGAACCCCATTGAGAACCTGTGGTCCATCATCAAATGTGCGATTTACAAGGAGGGAAAACAGTACCTCTCTGAACAGTGTCTGGGAGGCTGTGGTTGCTGCTGCACGCAATGTTGATGGTGAACAGATCAAAACACTGACAGAATCCATGGATGGCAGGCTTTTGAGTGTCCTTGCAAAGAAAGGTGGCTATATTGGTCACTGATTTGTTTTTGTTTGGTTTTTGAATGTCAGAAATGTATATTTGTGAATGTTGAGATGTTATATTGGTTTCACTGGTAAAAATAAATAATTGAAATGGGTATAAATTTGTTTTTTGTTAAGGTGCCTAATAATTATGCACAGTAATAGTCACCTGCACACACAGATATCCCCCTAAAATAGCTAAAACTAAAAACTAAAACTTCCAAAAATATTCAGCTTTGATATTAATGAGTTTTTTGTGTTCATTGAGAACATGGTTGTTGTTCAATAATAAAATTAATCCTCAAAAATACAACTTTATTTGTTTGTAGCCTCCAAACACCTTTAGCTTTAGCAAACAACAGCGCGTGATGTACGTAACTTGATTGTGATTGACGCTGACGTAATATCGTATAATGTCTGAGACAAAAATTACAAATTTAATTAAAAAATATACATTATATATTTTTTTAAATCAGACTTTTCTGCAAACACCATTTAATGAGTATTGAATTAAATTAACGGCAACAAAAATATATAGTGCCTATGTATTTTTTCCACTTAAAAAAAAAAAAAAGAAAAAAAAAAGAAATCACACCCCCCCACTTTGGGAACCACTGGCCTAGTATACGTAGTAACTAGTGTTAATCAAAGAACAAAAAGAAAATCACTAACTGCTCTTAATTAACTTTAATCATTAAAATAAATTTGTAGTTTTAATAGTTTGTATTCCTCACTTGTAAGTCTCTTTGGATAAAAGCGTCTTCTAAATGATTAAATGTAAATGTAATAAAAATTAATCTATATTTTAATCTAAATTATGACGTGAAGACTGAAGTGTTTGATAACCGCTCTGATTTAGTAGATTTCCTATCTTTATGTTGTTTCAACATTAATTTGGAGATTAATTGTGAAATTATTACAATATAAAATATATTAAAAACTTTAATGTTAGGTGTGATTAATCATGTATAATTCCAGAAAAATATGTGATTTTTCTGTAATTATTTTGTATTTCTGTAATTAATTTTTTTAATCGATTGACACCACCAATGTGTGTGTGCGTTTTAAAAACTGTACTTAAAACCACATCATTAAAAAAAATTCTTGCACGAGTAAAAACTGTTCAACCATGTCCAAAAGGTACTATTATATTTCAAAAAGGGTATCTGTGTTTTTTTCCCCCATACCATCTCCATTCACAGTGCTCTAATAGATGTCCTTTCAGACAAGCACTCAGGCCATGCTTTATCCAGCGGAGTTAAACATCAAATGGTACTAACATCATATTACTTATGAAAAAATTCTTACAAGCACTTAAAATAATGTTGTGTGGCATACACATTGAGTGAGCAGATTTGATTATGAAGCTATGCTCTTTCAAAATGGTCTTTCATTCAGGACTGTAGTCAGGACATACATTAGTGTGCAATGGACATCACTTTTAACGACCCAGTAATTATGTGTTTAAATGCAATTGGAGTAGAAGTGAAACATATTAACAACCAGAAGCAATGCACATCAGCAGTGCAACCTCAAGGAATGTGCTCTTTATGAAGCAAATTCTGTTGACTGATCCAGCTTGGAGTGCTAAACACTTCCCCAAAGGCATCAGAGTTGTAAGATAAAGGTGCTGAAATAAAAAGAAATGTTGCAATTTGTGTTGCCACTGTCTTGTTGGCTTTGTGATGCCAGCCAAGCTTAGACATGAAACATCCTGACAACTGAAATGGCAAAACAGTCAAGGCTATTCAGGCTCTTCTCCAGAAGTTCATCCTGGTTTCCACCTCCTTTGGCACTTCAGACTGTGAGAGAGGGATGTGTCCGAGATGGAACGCGAGAGAGGGTGGGGGGAAAAGCCCTGGTTTGCTTAAGTGTGAATATTCCCCAGGGCCTTTGCCATCGCTGTGTAAACACATGTTCTTTGAATTCATCTCTTTTCCAAGGCTATCGCCTGCCGCACCAAGTTTCTCATTATGGCAAAGCTGTCATGCATTTCACAGAAAATACAATTTGGTACAGACAATCTCCTTCCAGTGTCCATTGGAAAAGACCAGAGCCGGCGAGAAAAACGTAAAGCAAAGTGGAAGTGACAGGTCAGTGAAAGAAGTAATAGTCTCTGACATGAGGCATTGAAGACCCCTCACCTTCACTCTATCACAGCCTGCACGGAGTAAATGGTGGCTCAATCTCAACGCAAACCAACTTATAATGTTCCTCAGCAACTCTGAGCTCATTCTAGCACTATAACTTAAATTAGTTTGGAAATAACTCTCTAAATGACTGTTTTAGAGTTTAACAGCCTCAACTGTGGTCTAAAAGCTGTGATTTGCCTTGCACTCTCGAGGAAGTGTCTTATGAAAGCAGCATGCCAATTTTGTTTGAAACAAGATGGCATTTTCGCTCTTCAATATGCCCTTCACAGTGTCAACAACTTATGAAAAGCTTCTCAATTATTTAATTCTATGGAACGCAGCACCACAAAAGGTCACAGGGACTTACAAGAGGAGATAACAAAATTAATTAAAGGCAGCCGGGCTTTTGGAGCAATGGACAGAGGTGTGGAAGATACAACAGCCAAATCCCCTGGGCATTTCTCTCTTTGTTGAGAGGAAAGGGAGAGGGATTGTGCATCCCATAATGAAAAAAAGAAACATGCCAATCAGATGAAAAATGGCAAAGGCGAATGACGCAGCCCTGCTTTAATGAAATGAATAATTTGCCAAAAATACTCAGCGTTGTTTAATGCTTAATGTCACCACATGTAAATATATCCTGGCAGATTTCACTGTGAAGAAAAAACTTTTTTAAAAGCCACCCACTCTCTTGTGCAAAGAGAGAAAGAGAGAGAAACAAATCCTACAATTAAGCTGTTTAACTTTCCTGCAAAGTACTGACCATATTTTGAGAATGTCAGAGAATTAGATAGTTCAAAACGAATTGATACAGTAAATGAACATGACATAAAATCTTTGATGGAGATGGACTATATAGACATGCAAACAGGTGAAAAAAAAGAAAGAAAGAAATCAAGCAGAAAGGACGAAGCTGCAGTGATAAGGCACAGAGATGGCCATGCGTGTCAAAACGGGGCCACACTGCTGCTATGTCGTGCCAAAGTGCATGTTAGTGCGAGCACCCACGGAAGACTGGCTCAATGAAATGACAGGCTCGGAATTACATAAACAAAAGAGTGAGAGCAAGAGAGGCGGTGCTGTCATGCCGACTCTGCGTGATGCTGCCCGCTGGGCTTAGGGAAGAGCCTTGTAATGGGCCAATTACCTATGCAAACTGACAAATGGAAACAATAGGGCTGTCTCCTCCATCCCTATTCTTTTCCTTGCTTGCTTTTCTTTTTTTGGGAATAGATCAATCCCTGTCACCAACTCAAACAACTGTAAATAGCATATAAACACATTCCGCCTGTGTTTGCTTCAGTTAATTGGGTTAATAAAAAAGTTTTAATCTTACAGAACATTTTGAGATTGGTTTTAGTCACAGCATGCTGTCATTACTGAAAATGAACCTGTGATTATCATTACCTACATCACAGTAATATAGAGATCAGGCTCTCCCTGTGAAAATGCAAATGCTCTCTGCAGTTGCTGTGTTCAATGAATCTGATGTAGAACAAAGTCTCAGCTCCTCTATCAAAAGCCTATACCGTAATTCTCAACAGGAGAAATCGTTTACCTACCTAAGAGATAAGATATCTATGGATGCACTCAAGCAGAGGTTCAATTAGACATCTACAGCAGCGAAGATAAAAGAGGAACAAAGTCTTTAATGTGCATTAGAACAAGTGGATGCTTTAAAAAGCATACCAAAGATTTGAGTCAACATGAAATTCAAACCGACACATTAATGTAATGAAGTAATTGCGATAAAAGCAAAAAATACAGATCTGATTATAAGAGAAACTGAAATATAGAAGAAAATTTAATAATTTTCTCACCTTTATGTCATTTCAAACCTGTATGACATTTTTTTTTTTTTTTGTGGAACACAAAGATATTTTGAAGATGGAACCTAAGATGTTTTGGGTCACTTAGTTTCATAATATCTTCTTTCAGTAAAAAAAATTAAATAAAAAATCTGTAAAAATTGACAGAATTTAAATTCTTAGGTGAACTATTGATCTAATACGAGGAGATTTTGGAAGCTTGCTGTCTACCACATGATGCTGAAGAAAGCAGACAGCTGCTAGTGATGATCATTTAGGCTGATTTCCTCATTTTGTGTTAATCCCATTAATCCTCGGAGCTTAATATCTTTACTTTCAATGAACAAACTTTAACCCATAGATATATAGTTCACTACAATCACACTTAAATTACATCTGAAACAAGCCTAAAATAATCTTTGTGATTCTAAAAGAGTCGAAAAATTTTCTAAGTGCCCACTATGGTCACATGTAAAATTGCTGCATTGAGTCTATAATGTTGACTTCCTCATAATCAGCATTTATAACAAAGATGATTTTTATAACCCCTGTGCTTGATAAGGCTGCATTCATAAAGATCATGATCTAAGAATTTCAGCAACATTAATTTCTAAGATCTTACTGCAAGGTCATCTGGCTGCTTAATACACCAGAACACTAGACCAAAGTTCTCATCTCTGAGGACACATGCACTCTAATTGGAGTGAGGTTATAATTTTGTGTTACACATACTTGGTTTTATTAAGTAGGTCCCAGTTGGGATAAAAAAAAAAAAAAAAAAATCGGCAATTTTGCTTAGTACAGCAAGAAAAGAACTCCTATACAGAAACGGATTCGGAAGGTCTTAGTAATGCCTGACAACACACAGTTTAATGTAGTGTAGCAATACTAGAATAAGCTGACTGTTACAGGGCCTGTCATTTAGACAGGCCTCAGTGTTTCTCAAACCAAAGGGAACTGCAAGGAAATTGCACATTACTGAGCTGAATCAGCAGCGGTCCCAGACCAGTGACCTGGGGTACACCAGGTACAGCTGCACACATTCAAACTTCAGAGAGATTAAGAGTGGCTCATTTGAATCTTAATATCGACTGTCTATGTCCAGATACAGAATTTAGTCCTTCGCACGTACGTACAAGATTTCTGGGCTGAGCGCCAGCGTGAGTTTTTTTTTCAAAGGCCCATTATTTAAATGTAATCACTTGTTATGTTTACATGGTGACACGTCATTGCTGTCATGTGACACACGGCAGCCTCAATAGCGCTGTAAGACTGATGTGACTGACTAAAATATTAACAAATTCGATGACTATAGCATGAAATATCTGACATTCCGATTGTCAAATATATGCAAGTGGATGTGTTTTACCATTTAAACACCTTTATAATGATCGCGTTAGTTGAGATATACGCGTGATGGGCGCCGCCATGTTATTTTGCGCCACAGTACAGAGAATCGCATCTGTTGGAATTATAACACGTGAATTCATCCACTTCTACCAAAATACATGAAAGTAAGTGATCTGATAAGAATAAAACGTGCTGTCCAATTATTATGGAAATGATTGTTATTGCCGCTTCCATAGACATCAGTGTGCATTTTACGAACTATAAATGTATTGATTTGTTAGTACTTATGTGCATTTAAATGTCTGAAACCTTAAATAAACATTATGTGGTTGAAAACACTGCATATTTGTGAAATATAGACAGCGCTCAGCGCGTCTGACACTGACTCAGCGCCAGAGACCGCGCGCAGGCACTTTTGAATTTGGCAGTTGATCACGTGATGCACTGAATGTTCTAATCACACCGGTGTGATCGTACGCTCCAGGGACCAGCCAAGATCACACCACTGAGATCGTATGCATCAAAGGGTTAAAGGAAGAGTTCTCAACAAATGTCTTTATTTACTCACCCTAATGCAAACTAATGATTAATGCACTCTAACCACAGAAGAAATAAAGTCATAAACGTTTGGAATGACATGAGGGTGAGTAAATGACAGAATCTTCATGGTTGGGATTTTTTTTTTCCTTTAAGGTACTGTTGTTTTTATGGGTTTAACGAAACAAAAACAAAAAATGACTGTAAAAAGGAAGAGACTGTATAACAGCTGGCTAAATCCTCCATCTTTGGTAGATACAGATGAAATGGTGTTATGATTTTACTAGATCCCCTGGGTATCCGTCATCCATCCATGGATGAAGTAGCTAAAACATTCTCTATTATCTGGTTATTGATTTTTGATACAGCAGCTACAAGAGACAAAAAGAGCACTCAAACCAGGAAGTGTTCAGCTCTAATGCAGCAGACAGGTCTATTTTCTTTCTAAGCCCTGTGGGCTCTGATGAGGATTTATTTTAAAATAGCTGGACTGCTGTGGTCAGGCCCTACTGGTGTGATGGATTTTTGGGGGTGGTCGACAGCAGCAAGACCTTGCCTTCTTAAAGAGGTGACTTGAGGTCAGTTCAGCTCAACAGAGGCTTAAGGTGTTGACAAAAGGGTGAGATGTTATAACAGAAGTGACAGCAAAAAACCCACATACTCTGTCAAGGTACTGACCTCTCCTTGAAGTCCAGAAAGATCTTTCCCAGGCCGTTGCCCCCACTCACCATGGTCAGGTCAATGGCCCTCAGCAGAGCAAAATGGACCTTGATGATGTCCTGTGTAAACAAAGAATTACTAACATCCATCGAAGCATTATTTATCTGTTTGTTGTGCCTTACTTTAGTCCCCATAGGAACAACAAGTTTTTGACCATATGTTTGGGCTGCCAAAAGATGGTTTAAAAACTCAACCGGACTAGCTAGCAGCTTTTGTCAACCAATTCACTCAAAAACACATTCAGAAATGAAACAAAGGTGCTCTACCGACGAGTATTACGTCACTGGGGTAATGCTGAAGTGGGCGCTTCACTTCACAGGAGATTAATGCATTGGTTAACGATAGTTAATAGGCATCCTCTCTCACTAAACTCTATATATAGCGTTCTTTGTGGCGAACAATGTCATATACTTTGTTGGCCATTGAACAAATACAGCAATTGCTTCTGCAACACTGGTATTGCTGGTACTATTAAAAGCTCTTATGTATCTGAAAGTATATGTAATGTCAGCTATTTGCATATTATGCATGCATGATGCATGCTATTTTAGATATCTTTTTTTATATTGTAGTTTGTAAAAAATCTAAATCAAATGCTCTTTAATTTTTAAAACAAACAAATATATACCTTGAGGTAATAGTATCATGATTCTGTCTCCTGTCTTATTTTAAGTTTGGTGACAGGATCTTGACACTCACATTATTTGTCTTGTCCTTGTGTGAGCGTACGGCTTTGATGGTGTTCTCTGGGCTGTGCGCTCTTGTGTCTTATGTTTTGGGTGTTTGTCTGAGCACATTTCTTCTGTCATGTTTGTTTGCCATGTGCTCTGCTGCCTTGTCTTGAGTGCTTGTCTGAGCACATGGCTTCTTTCATGTTTGTTTGCCAAGTGCTTTTTGCACATGGCTTTTGTTTGGGTCTGTGTGTCATGTGTTATTCTGTCAGTCTGTAGTTTTGGCCATGCCTACTAGTTACCTGATTATTGGTTTATTGTTTTATCTTTTCCTGCTTTAGCTTCCCTGGCTGTTCTGTGTTTCGAAAATCCTGACAAATATTTAGTAAATTCAACAAGTTAAGTTAACAACAAAAAGATTAGATTTTAACTCATTATTTGACCTTACTGACCCTTAATAAGAAATGTATACTGAAAAAAATAAATTTTATAAATAATATTTTAGGTTGTAAACAAAGTACAAAGTAAAAGTACAGTAAATGAACACTCACCTCTAAATTCACAAATATGGCCTCCATCTCCTGTGGCAATAAGACTTGCTTCAGGGGGATCATATAATTCTAAAAATGTAAAATGATGAAAATCTCACAACTGCAATAAGCCCATATGGCACAAAAAAACAAACAAAAAACCAACAACAACTAAAATTCAGAAATGAAAATGTATTCAGTAAAAGCATACAATCAAACTCGATAGATACTATATAGATACTATAGTGTAGCTGTGGGCAGGCTGTTCAAACATAAACCACGTGAAAGCCTGGCAAATCTATTTTTTTTTCACTTGCAAAAATGAAAGAGACTTAATTGTTTGTCTTAATTAGGAAGAAATGAATCAAACGATAATCTGTAAACAAAGCCTCCGTCTGGAATATGACTTCTGAATGACCCCTCAATGTTTTGACAAGGATTCATCAGCTCTACTAAAAGTACACTGGCTTATTATGTGTTATGCTTTAAATTCTGTGTTGTGTGTGACAGCGCAACTAGAAAACGAGCCTTCAAGTTTGTACGATTTGTACATGCATGCAATAACCCCCAGGGTGAGATTCAATCTCATGCCAACATTATTGGTTTACTAAATGGACATGTTTTCTCACTTTGTGGTCAGTGCATGGCATTTCTGCCCTGTGACTGAACCCTGAGTTTGGAGGGCAAAGGGAGAACACACATCAAGAAAAGCCCAGTTTTACACTGTAGCCTAAATGCCAAGACTGCTATTTGTTTACATTATTTCCCCTGACAACATGGCCTCTGATTTACATGACATCAGTAAAAAAGTTACGTTTTTTCAGATGTTAATCATTAATCTTTTTAAAGACCACAAAGGCATTTTTTTTTTTATCTGGCTGATACCGATTTGCCAATAATTATTATGTTATGGCCAATAACTGAGAAATGGAAGCAATTTTTATTTATTAATTCTATAATATTTTCTCTACATAAATTATAAACACTTAAAACTAAAATCATTCAATTCAAATGTGAATTTAGGCATTTGCTAAAGATTACATTTAATTTATTAACAAAGGTAATCCAAATATAAAAATAGTGTAAATGAGAATGAACAATTAAACATACAATATTGATAATTCAATAATAAGCCAATAACTGTTATGGTACTGTGCATCCTCATTTCTTTTTTTCTTTGGAAGGACATACACCAATGATTCATGCACAATAAAACTGTGTATTAATTCAACACTGAAGTACACTTGTCACCTACTGTATGGCTCAGTTCTCATCTTTTGTCCTCTCCCTCCATCTATTTTAAGTTACCCAACAGTCCTCAGAGAACCCTAGTAAGGCCTTGACCCAGTTCCAGGCCTTCATTTCCACTCTCTCCAGTTCTAAGACCCACTACTCTCTCCCACTCACCTTCTCAATGTCCTCCAGTGTCTTGTAGTACTTTGCCTCGGTCTCCTGAATCTCCACCAAGCAGCAGTTTCTCTTATCATCTTCTGTCATGCCCATTTTCTGTTATGGGAAGAAATAAAAAAAACAAATGATGTTGGTATCATCCTGCAGGATGCCAGCTCAGAACATTTAAACACCTGCACAAGGTACCAAACTGTTATTCAAAGGAATTCAGGTCACAATCAGAATGGTCAAAGCACACTACAGTAAAAGACAACGGTGGACAGAGTATTTCACAACAGAACCTCAAGGGGAACACTGACAAGGAAGCAAGAACAAGAGTTTAGTCTTTCATTCATTCAAAACAACATACACATCTAAGTTTAAAGCAAAAAAACAAAAAACAAAAAAAGACTGTAGGAAAGTCATAAATGTGGTTTTGATGAGGACTGAGGAATTAAATGAGGTCAATTCACAAAACAATAACAACAGAAAATGATCTAATAGAACACGATGCATTTGATTAAGCATAATCAATGGCCCTTGGTGTAATGTGAGCAGGTTCGAACATCTGTGCCTGGTGGTGCACGAGGCCAAAACAAACTTGCATACATCCAGAGAAACTCAAGAACATAAACAATTGTTTCATTAGAGAGCAAGAAAGCAGCCAGTATTGAGAAAGGCAAATGTGATAAATGTGAAACACCAGTGCCTATTGTAGTTAAAGATAAAGTTGTTATAATTTGTAAAAAGCCAAAAAAAAAAAACCCCCCAAAAAAAACAGAATCACATGTCTTGGTCTCTGATTCTCTTTTTTCCACCATTTTCACTTCTCTCCCTCATTTAAGTTTCTGTATTTGCCCCACTGAGTGTCTAATGTGTCCTTGTTTTAGCATCTGTATGATGACACAGATCGTGAGTCTCAGTCTGAGTGTGTATGTATGTGAATCTGTTAAGGTGGGACCCAGCAGTTTTCTGTCTGTAGAGGAAATTTCCTCCCTCGTGAGTTTAAAATAACCTAACATTAGCTCACTCAGTGAGAGAGCACACACTTTAAACTCAGACGGAGATCAGAACTGAGTCAGCCTCCTCTCCTTCTCATTTCCAGCAAAGGAAGAAAGACTTTCCTCGCTAGTGTTGGGTATTATTGATTTTATTGATGGGTTTTGATGGAACCAGTCCACATCTCTCGTGCCTCCTCTCAGCTTATAGAGAATCAACAAACACTCTAAAGCTCGAGAACAAATGGGGGAAAGTCATGTGAGACGAGGCAATGCTTCCACTGCGTTATGATCGGATGCGATTGGTTATGATTGGATATGATTGGTTTGCGTGATAAATTCCGCGCGTCAGTCTAAATGAACAAAATGATGGTGTCAATGGGACGACTAATTAAAAAGTGATTAAACAGCTCAGCCACTTGGATATCACCGCTTTATGTCACATCAAAATCAAACTTGAAAAGAACTGAAAACATGATGACTGCGGGGGTTTCAACTAGTTGAAACTAAAGATACATCTTCATGTCTGTGACAGAGAGTGTTTATCAAGCATGACTGATGATCTGAAAACAAGTTGACTATTAAAAAGAACAGCTGAACATCAATACACACAATATATTGTGTAAATTGTTACTGCCTTTAGTTAGTATTTTGGAATAAACGTAAAAATGCTCATAACACTAACATGATTAGACTGACTTGGTTTTATTAAATATCACAATGTAATTGACGTTCTATTTATTAAAACCAAGTTCAAGTTAGCGTTATAAGTATTTTTACATTTATTTTAATTGTATGTGGTTACCCCATTTTGGTAAGAGGTGTTACTGTGTACACTGTAACACCTATTACTGTAAGACCTTAACCTAACTTTCCCATTCAAGCACAATAAGGATGAAAACTCAATTCGGCACTCGCAAGCTGTTTTCTGTGGTATGCACAAGGAAAAAAAAGCATCTCATGTTGTGTGTGCATAATTCATCAAGTTATTTTTTTGCATTATTTTGTGCTTGATCGGACAAATACACAAAATTATGTCAAAATATCCCCATAAATTTTCTTAAGTGAATGTAAACAATTGAGAAAGACAACGCATGGGTAACAGTATATTGGATCTGTGCATTTGGCCTTAAAGTGACTTAAACCCTCTGCCGTCTGTCCTTAATGTTAATCAAAGAACAACAGAAAAGTTGATCAAAATTTTGTTAGTCGCTTAGTCACAGGAAAAAAAAAAAATCCACAGGAAGTGGCAAAGTCACAGAGTCTGTTAACACCTGGTCTATGTGGTAATTACAAACAGTGAAAGTGTTTGTGCGGAGTGTGAAAGCTGAATCGTAGCACGTTTACTGCATGACAGCTATGGAGGCACTGATGCGATCACTTGCACTTAAAATACTCCGTCATACAGATAAGAGTAATACATCTTTTGTTCATTAAAAATGAGAAGTCTGACACAATTTACTCACCCTCATGTTGTTCCAAACCCATATGACTAACTTTTAGCCATTGGAAGACAAAGGCAGATGTTTTGCAGAAAGTTCACGCTTCTCTTTTCCATAAAATTAACATATATAGACACCAAATGTTGCACAACTCCAAAAAGGACAAAAAATACTATAAAAGTACCATTTCAAATCTTATGGAGTCAACTATAGTTTTGTTTGTGGAAAACAACTAAAAATTTTGGTAACACTAACTAACATTATTTAATGTATTATCAAACATGAACTAACCATGAGCAATATATTTGTTACTGTTTTTTTATTCATTGTTAACGTTAGTTAACACAAATACAGCTTTTCAGTATTTGTTCATTGTTTGGTCAATTGTCTTTATGTGAGACATGAGCATACACAAATGGGATTTGAGAGGTTATCAAGAAACTGTTTGGAAAATTGCAGCGTAATCATTTTTCAAAACATCTTGGGGGTAATTACATGACGACAAAATTTTAATTTTTGGGCCGCCTATTCTTTTTTAGTAAATAAAAATATTGGAACTTCAATGAACTGTCAATGTGAGTGGGAAATCTGGACCTGCTCAACGGGTTCTTCATATATGCGTAAAGGGCTCAATGCTTGCGCTGACACACATTTAAAGGAAAGGAAAGAGGAGCACTGAAGGATCATAAGAGAATCATGTGCGGTACAGCGTGACACTTACCTGCATGTATCTGATCTGCAGCATTAAGGAGGCAAAGCAGCAAATGTAAGCAGAGCAAGTGAACACGCGCACAGCCGTGGGAAATGACAGGAAACAATCTATCTATATCCTCTCTCACACACGCACCAATGAGTGTTGTCCATATGGTGTCTCACTCACCATGGGCTGTCTAACCTCCACCTTGATGATGTCCTCATAGATATCGTCCCCATCGTCCTCGCAGGGGACGCAGTCATATATGTCGTCTTCTCCCACATCGTGCTCACTGTGGACACAAGGACACAAAGGAAGTAGTGGTTTAAAATACAGAAAACAAGACAGATACAAATGGATTTACTAATAATTGTCTTTGGGAAACCAGCAATCATTTGAACACAAAGGCATTTTCTGAGGTCTGCCCATTTTATGCTCTGAGAGTAATTTTCTGTGTCTGGAAGTACACTAACTTGCAAAAGATATATATGTTACGTGACGTGGGTGTTCCAGGAACGCACGACGAGGAAGGATACATATGAAGACTTTTAATAACAAAACCAGTGATACATGCACACCAACACGACATTCAATGAACGAGAACGGACCAGGAGTGAGGGAAACACAGGGAATATATACAAGCACAAATGACAGGAACACAGGTGAAGACGATAACTGATAAAGACAAACAGCTGACAAGAATTAACTAATGATGAACTGAAACTCAAAACAAAGATCGCGAGACGAATGACAGGACTAAAATCAAAACAAGGAACACGAGATTGATGACAGGACTGGGGAAACAGATAAACAGAAACTGAAACTCATACAATATATATATATTATTTTTATTTTTTTTAAAGAAATCTACACTTTTATTCAGCAAGGATGATTTAAATTGATGGAAAGTGATTTTACCACGACATTTATTCTCTTTAAAAAGATTTCTATCTTAAATAAATGCTGTTCTTTTGAACTTTCTATTCATCAAAGAGTCCTGCAAAAACAATAATAATAAAAAAAGATTGGTTTCCACAAAAATATTAAGCAACATCACTGTCTTCAACTATGATAATAAGAAATGTTTCTTAAGCACTAAATCAGCATATTAGAATGACTTCGGAGGGATCATTTGACACTGAGGACTTTACCATCATTGGAATAAATTACACCAGTTGTACTTAACAGTTCTATTAAATTGTCACAATATCTCAAAATATTGCTATTTTACTGTGAACAAATGTAGCCTTGTTGCGCAAAAAGCAAGCAAACAAACAAACAAACAAAAAGATACAGTACAGTAGTGTATGGAATTACTGAGTTGGCAAAGCGGAGAACATACTATGTCCTAACCAGTCGCAATGCACCAGGTCTGCTGTGTCAAGTGACGCTTGAAGCAAGATACTGTGAGACAAAATAATACAATGAAATATCCAGCACTACATGTCATAAATGGAAAGCGACAAAATCAGTTTAACATGGAGATGATACTGACTTATCACATTGCTCCCGGTTAGGACAAATTGCAAAGTGTTTGAGACAGAATTATGACATATTGGAGAGATAGTCAGTGTCATCACATATAGTTTCTGACCCTGATTAGCTTGTGTATGTGTTTATCAGACATCAAAAAAGCCCTGAGACTGCAGAGATGCCATCCATCACTGCCCACTCTGCTGTCGTTCTCTCAGGGGGAAAAAGGGAATGGCCGAAATAAAGTGGACTGACATCACAGAAGGTGTCCTGGTCCCAGCTGTGCTCTCACAGCAACAATCAAATCAGTCATCCGTTCCTCCCTAAGAGAAGAACACACTCTTTCAAACACACACGGCTTTGCAACCAGACAGCAACAAGTTCCTTCCTCACTTCTGCTGATGTGTCCAATTGCAGGCTAAAAAAAGTGTGAAAAGCTAATGTGGCTTGAATCAAACGCCTGCCCAGGAGATTAGCTCACTGCCTCATCGGCTCACGGAGAACTAACATACAAACGCATTCCTCAATCCTTCTTTTTGGCCTCCCCTCCAAAAGAAGTGATAAAAAATGAACATGCTTTTATAATGAGGTGCAGCAGTATATTTACATATATGTCTAGCAGATAACAAAGAACTTTGGTTTGGCGTAGATCTCCTAATTAGCATTTAACAACGTGCTAGGACACTCTGAAAAGCCCTCAATGCATTTTAATCAGTCAGTAAGACGATTACTTCAATGCTATAATATACCATGACTTTGCTATTATATAACACTCGACATTTTTAAGTAGAATACATGTTTATTTTAATGCAAATGTAAGCTAATTCTAAAGAAATACTTTGCTAAATGAACTAAGAGAAGACATTATTTGATTTTCTGCCGCAATCCCTAGCCAAATCCATTTATTTGCGAAAAACTTTTAAACTAGCTAAAACTAGCATAAAACCACAAGCTTAAATCTGCCAAGACAGCAAACCAGGTTGGTTTAAGTGGGCTTTTTCAGCAGGGTTTTGAGATACCAGACTAGCTGCACAATGCACAGCGACATCCTGCACCTCTGTATGTAGCGCATAAATATCTAAGCCATTGCCACGTTGGTTAATAAACAAAGCAGTTTCACTGAATCATGGGGAAAGATTTTTTTGATGTATTTGTCAGTATTTAATTCAAGGGGCTGAAATTCTTTGGTTGCACCTGTGGCTGCTAAATAAGAGTTCAAATTTAATGTGAACAATGTATGGATTGAGGAATTCTTTGATAGTAGACCTCCTAGAGCATTGTGGGTAATTTAATGTATTTCTAGAGGGCCTTATTAGAGATTTTTCTCACATATTCTCACGTATAGTTCTTTTCAGAATAGAGTAACATTAATTGATATGCTACTAGTACTTTTAATCCTTCCCATAATACCAAATTTGTCCAGAGGAATCTAAAGCACCTGAATTGATCATATATCTATATCAATTTTTTGTAGAACTATACAGCCTTTGCATGGTATTTACTATATAATATTTATAGTATATATAGTGTATATATATATATATATACACATACATATACACATACATATATACACAGATATGCATATATGTTTTTATAAAATATATAGTATTTATTCTTAATACGTACACACAAAATTAACATAATACAATACTGTAATTCCTGTAAAGCCACTGTAAGGTTGTGGGGAGAACTGTCCTGTCAATCAATACCTCCTTCAAAGGACCAGTTTAAAAAAAGGATCAAATAGACAAAGTTTATTGAACTCCTTCATTACAAGAGTGTTTTGCAGGGACAGGGACAGTACATGAGACAGTACAAGTACAAGACTACATTCACTTTTAAAAACCCTATGAGAGAACTGTGAAATTGCTGAATTCAAAATAATTACCTTTTTGAACACAATTTGAATGTCCTTCCTTTTTTCAAAATGACAAAACATGACATGCATGCGTATGTTTGAACGGTAGGTAGGAATAGACAAGCTAATAAAAAGAAAGGTGCTGGCCTCAATCTAACATTCAGCACTGTGTCCACATGGAGAAGGCATTGTTTGAAGTATTAATTGAGGTTGTACAGTTCACCCTGAAGGACGGATGGCTTGCTGCCCTTCCTCATTAACTGGGTTGACTTTCCCCACTCGCAGATCTGCTGTCTGTCAGAGCAACATGGACTGAAGGAGAAAAAAAAACAAACAAAAAAAAAACATTGCTCCTCTGAATCACACTGGTTCCAAACTGCAAAGGAACTGAGGCAAAAAAGCTGTCTAATGGCTTCTATTGTACAACCTCAAATCCCTGAGGACATGCATTAACTGCACTATGTGAGGTGCAGAGATCTGTACATTGGATTGTGAGGTTCTATGTGTATCAGGTAGAAAAATTGAAGGCAGAAACTGTCAAAAAAGGAACAGGTCTTTTTCTCACTGTGGTTTAAATATGGATTTATACGGCAAAATAGGTTTAAATATGTTTTCCACTTTGTATGCAATGACATGACCCCCTAGAGTGACATTATGCTAAAAAAACAAACTTTTGGCCATAATCAGTATAAGCATATTAAAAGAGCACAAAATGCTTCTTTATATAAGAACCGAACAATCAAAAGATCATCTCCACTGTCATATTTATTTATTAAAGCTGATCCAACTTGCGGTTCTGGTGAGTGGGCATTATACATATACATCTATGAATGCCAATGGAAAAATCTACTTTATGATTCAATATGGTGTAAATTAGCATAATCTGTATATCGAAAGCGTAGAAAGATACTCTTAGATACATTTAGGTCACAACAAAGAATTCATTGCAATCATGAAATATTTTGTGGTTTCAAGCTATCTAAACCATCATGACCACTTAAAGTGCTGCATTTCTCTTGTGTTACAGCATTCTTGAACGTTTTCTTCACTTGGCCAACCACAAACCTAGAAAGGGAAAACCATGTTTAGAGCAGGGTAAAGGATCCATCCTAAAAAGTTCACCGCATGCTGTCATACTAGAACTGATCATGGCAACTCAAGATGAAGTAATAAGAGGGAAGTTAAGGGGAACCGTTGCTAACACGCTGCATATAGACTCATTGCATGGCAAGAAAAGAGGGCCATGCTGCAGCTTCATGCTTGTCACCCTGACCCAGCCACACTGACCCTGTGTACTAGAAGGGATAAACATGGTGTAAAATTCTGTACATATGTTATCAGGCAGGCAACATTTTGCATATCTGTCAGAAGATGTGACCTCGAGTCTTAGGCTATCTTAAAGCCTCTCTGAAGACAAAAGGCTTAGTGGCTGACACAGATGGGTTTTTCAATAGTTGCTGTACATTTCATGACAACGGCGTGGCTGATAGCTAATATAATAGTGATATACTATAATAGACACTTTTACAGTATTTATTAATCTTTGTTAATATCAACACATTTACTAATACATTATTAATACCTTGTTAACATTAGTTAATTAGTTAACTAGCATGAACAAACAATGAAAACTATTTGGTAATACTTTATTTTACAGTGTCATTGTTACATATGCTACATGTATTTACTAGAGTAATAACTAAAAATTATGCTTAATTACATGCAGTTACACCTAAACCAAACCAAACCCTCATCCTAACCCTAACCCTATAGTAAGTACATGTAGTTAATTGTCATTACTCAGCACTTAAATGTATAATTACACTGTAATACTGACACCTTAAAATAAAGTGTAACCAACTATTTTCATTAACGTTAACAAAGATTAGTAAATACAGTAACAATTGTACTGCTCATCAATATATATATATATATGAGTATATATTGAGTATATATATATTTTAGGGCTGTTTATAAATAAAACATAACTCCTAATGAAGAGCCTCTATTGCCTAAATAGTCTATTCAGTGTTCAAGCACAGCGCAGTAATGATTATGAATGCGTCGGGGAAACAGCGAGGAGACTTCTGGAACATATAATAATTAATTGATAAACTAGTGTTTTCAGTATTTTCGGCTGCAGTGATGAAGTCGACAATGCTGACTCATTATCTCGGCAGTAGTTGGCACGCTGAAGTTCACAGAGAGATGGCAGAAAGCACAACCTGTTTGCTTTTGCTATTTTACAAAAGCATGTTTTGTTGTTATTGTGAGTATACACAAATAAAAGTAGACTCTTCACAGATGTTTTATTCTTATCTGTATGACCCAAAAAATTCCCCCCCCCTGACATTTTGCCTCTTTTTGTCGTCTAAAGGTTAGTCAACAATTAAGGGGCCTATATTTTAATATATATATATATATATGGGGGGGGGGGGAGACCTTTAATCTACAAAATCAGTCATGGTCTACACTACACTGAAGTTTTTTTTGCTGCTAATTCAAGATTACTCCATTTGTGGTGGAACTATATGAATAATTTTTGTTGCATTAACTGAAACTAGGAAGTGGATTGCTGTTCCCAGCATGCAATGCATAGAGCTGGTTCCGAAGAGTAAATTTTAAAAATTAAGTGTTATTTAATGTGTTTTTGAGTGGAGGGAAAGCCTGTTAATGTTTGATGTTCAGTTATGGCATTTAAAATAGTTTCAGTTTTATGTTGACTTTTTTGTAGTAACCACAGTGCTGAAGAGTAGAATTTATGGGTACTTAATGGGTGGCTGAAAGTCTTTTAGATGTACGAAATAAATGAATGGCAAACACTAACAGGTCTTTTCCACTTACTCAAAATCACAGACTTAAATATATTTGAATCTACTTAATATATTTGAGCTGAAATAACAAAAAAAACTAAGGTCGAATAAAATGTTTAAAAATTACGATAAATGAATTTTGTGTCTCATGTGCCTTAAAAATGAATACAATAAAAAATATATACATTTTTTCTTCGTAAAGACACATCTAATTTTAATTAAACCTTTGTCATATGCTACATATGTAATGGCTTGTGAGGGCTGAACAAACAGCAATGTGGCTTGTTGATGGAAACATGCATGTTCTTGGAGCAGGAAACTACTTGGTTGAGATGTTCTGTACATTATTTGACGATTCTACTGAATGTTATTTAAATTTACAAACCCGTCCATCATCTTGACTGAATAGCTTGCTGACTGCAGAGTTAAATCTGCGGTGCCAGGAGAGACAGGTGCCAACGGGAGTAGTTTGTCCCTCCTGAAGGCTCAGAGTGCTTTAGCCTGAGGCTCCTCTACCCACAATGCCTCAGGTGAGTTGCAACCAGTTAGGATGAAGTAAATCATTGCTGACATGATGCACATCCAAACATCTGATTGCTATTTGATGGAGAAAAAGACAAAGTCTGCTTGCTAAAATTGAACAATTTCATGCTTTGTCGGTTTTTGGATGAACACATTAAATATAGTGGAAAGTGGCAATGATGTTGGGAAATCCAGTAGGGCTGGATTGGATGTGAACTCACAGATTATAATAGCCCCGAATTAACAACCCTACCATATTTATACCACTCAATTATCAACAGTAGTCAGTTCGGATCAGTGCATACCTGAATACACAGCGCTCAAGACCGCAGTTGCTGGCTCAGGACCCAATAACATGTCAAAATACAGAGAAGTGTGTAAAATAAAGCCAATAGTTTGTGATGGAGCTTCCCTTCTGAACCACTGCTACATCATTTCAGAAACACATCAGCCAATCGTGAGCAGAACAAAGAACTTGCAGAAAACGAAGAAAAAACACGCATCTAAATAAAAAATGTAAGTGTTTAAAATTTTAATTCAGACTGTTAAACGTAGTCCTTCAGACGATTGCACTGTGTTTGTCAGTCCCTGTGCTCACAAAATCTTGAGTTCTAATAAGTATCTCTATTTGAATATATCTCAGAAAATAAAGTTTAAAAAAAGCACTGAAAAATTCTCTGACGTCTTGTAATGACAAATCTTTTGTAAATAAAAATTTTGAATTTGAAAAATCATGAATTTTCAGTTAAAGAACAAAATAAAACAGCGATAGCGTTTCTGGGGGTGGGGCCCATTGCACTGTCCTCAGGACGGCCATGACTGCACTTCTCAGTTTAAAACTGCTGGTTGTAAGCTATATGAGTCAATGCTGTCTTTCTTTTAAAATTCTTTTGAAGAAGAGTGTCTCATCTCTCACATTCAAGAGTATACTGACTAAAGAGCTTCTTCAACATCATTAACCTTTCACAAAAGCACCTTGATTAGCACTTTCTTTTATCTCTTCAAATGAACTGCACTCTTTACTGCGATGACAAAAAAACATGGCACTATTATTGAGGGAAATCAGCAGTCTCCTCATTCGCACTCCGTTTGGCCACACATATGGCACAGTGTTGAGAAACATCTCCAATCTAATAGAAACAGATACGGGACTTATATGAATAAACCTAAAGCTACATGACTTCTGTGGGTTCAGTAGCACTGCAGAAAACCCTTTCATGCATATTTCCATTAAAGCAGACAATGATATCACAGTCCAATTAAGAGAGCTCCGAGCAGCCTGATGAAAGTGCTTGTTAAACTGTGTCCCGACGCATCATATCAGAGACCTTTCCATTTATCAGACTGCAGTGTTGTGCTGGAATTGAACCATATTTATGGCTGTAAAAGGTCATGGGTCCACATGGATGGGTAGTTTCATTAATTTGCTCAGATTCACTGTTCCATCAAGGCAGTGCAGCGCATGCTTGTGCTCTGGCTGTGGGTTTAACCTCTATTAGATTTGGCATTGAGATGTGTTTCAACATGAATCTGCATGTAAAGAGAGGTCACATGGCAGAGGGATATCAAGAACTTTGAAAGAGGTCAGCAATCACTTGAGGCCATATCAGACAGCGTCTAAAGTCGATATGGATCAGTGCAAGAGGCTGTAGACAGTGGAAATGTCAAAGGCCCACATATGCCCTCACACAGACCAGAACTCAACAGTAAAGATGGTCTGATGCCCCGGGGCCGGTGTGAGAGAGCTTTGAGCTAGTTGATGGATTTCTTACATTTGTTGATAATGCGTTTTTTGTGTATTCTGCTGATGTAAATATGTTGCCAAAGAAAAGGCATCTAGCTAGTTGCCATATGAGGTATTGTTGGAAATTATTCCATGACAAGTCACTGCCAGAGAAATAATCAGTTAAAATTGCCCTGAAATGGCCTGAAATGTAAATGCTGTCTAAACATATATGAGCAATAGCACACGAGTAGCTGTGAGATATGGCTCTTATATCGTCAAATCGCACGGCTATGAGTGTGATATGTTTATACAACAGTTTGACAGCACAAGTGTGTAAATAAACAAGAAACAACAACAGAGTGTCAACAACAGACAGTCGGTAAATTTCTATTGCAAATAATTTTATGCCAGACTCCTTCATAAACAATGGTCAGTTTAACACTGGATTTGCACAAAAGATTAATATGACTGTACATGCTGAGTTTATTCAACACAATGAGTAGAATCAACTTAAATCCACAAAAACTACATAAATTTAGCCACTAATCATTCAGCAACGTTCATTTGCATTCTAAAAGCTGTAACTTCTTCCTGAATGTCTCCATCAGTGTCCGACTCCGGTTCAAACAATGCAAGCCTGAACACCACTACTGACAATTTCAAACATTTTGGCAGCGTGAAATTAACCGATTTTGTTGAGTATCCAAAGCATGAGTTTTTAAACTCCGCCCTCTTCTGGAAAGGGGGCCAGGAGAAGCAGCTCATTTGCATTTAAAGGTCACACCCAAATGTGGCAAATTTGACAAGCTATAAGAAATGATCTGTGGGTTGTTTTGAGCTGAAACTTCACAGACACATTCTGGGGACACCAGAGACTTGTGAAAAGGGGCATAATAGGTCCCGTTTAATAAGACTTATTAAAAGCACAATAAGCACCTCGTTTTTGTTTGCTCTGAATTAAATGTTGTCTACTCTCACTTTATATTGGCTCACAATAGCATGTTTACAAGCTATGTTTCTTTGAGCTTCTATTAAATTGAGACCATTTGAGCTATGACAGAGGCTCATCTCCATTTACCGCTCCACAGACGTTTGTTACAGGCATTGTGAGAAGTGTAAGTCTGTGCTAACATGTCTGTGTCACGCTGTTCTCTGCAGATGAATGACACCTATCTGCCCTGCAAACTAATTATTCACAATTACTCAGCCAAGAATCAGGCCTGTCACCCTCCCTCATTCTCCCTCACCCTTCTCAACACCCACACTGCCAGCCTAAGCATCGCATGGCATTGCCATGGTAACGAGATAAACGTTTAATGCCTTATTTGTGCGAGGGTGACTGCACCAGCCAAACACTAAGAACATTGCATATGTGACTATGTGAATAAATAGATAAATAGAACTACATTCCATTCCAATCACATTTAAATGCTACTGTTTAATGCAGCATTCCATAAAAACCAGAGCTTGGAATTCCTCCATCTCCCAGTTAAAAATAACAACTGAAACAGAGCACTAGAACATCTGACTTTAAGACAGTCTGAGAACAACTGACTTCATTTGACAATCGCCAAAATGGCAAAGACTAAAGCAATGGTCCACTGGTCCCCCCCCCTTTTTTTCCTCTTCCTCCCTACAACAATACAAGGAAATCTAACGAGTAATTACCAATACAATTCATGAAATTGACTTAACTGATCTCTGTACCTGTACCTGCTGAAACTACAACCATATGTCCATAGCCTACTCTTTGTCTATATATTCCTGTCTTCTTCTGTATTTGTATATGTATATAATTGTCACTGTTTTTGTCTTCTTTTGTAACTGTCTTTTTGCTTAATAAAAAACAAAAAAACAAAAAAAAAAGCAATGGTCCACTGGATACTGTCCAGCTGAGGTCAGAGAATTTCATGTAGCATGACTGAATACTACTTGAATGAGGTTGGAAACAGGAAATTTAAACTTGAGTATTACAACCATCGACTTTGTCTTGAAAGTGGCATAATAACCTAATTTCCAATGAAACACAAGGCAGTCTTCCTCAAGTAGCTGCACAAGAGCTTGAAAAACTAAAGCATTCATTATGCACATGCATACAAATCTCAGGACCAGTATTTGTAACTATGGTTTTCAAGGACTACAATCAGAGATCTCGCTTATCAAAACATTTATTTTCAAATTCTAAAAATGGTAAATAGATAAATACACTGTAAAATCCAATAGTGATTTTAACTCATACTTTTTAGTTAACTTTACTAAATGTCTTAACTTAATTGCAAAACTCTAGTAATCTGGACTATTCACATACTATGTCTTGTTTTACTCATAAACCCCAAGTAATGATTAATTGATTGGTTGGTTTTGAGTACCACTTTGTCAAGCAAAAAAAAAAGTTTTCTCAATAGACTCTTCCCCATTTCCTCCACTTCTGCAGTAATCTGTCTCTGTTTGAATTCACTGATTTGCCAAAGTCATCTTAAATGTTTAATTGTCAATTCAACTGAAAAATTTGAGGGAACTTCACATAAGCTGACTTCATTGACATTGATTTTCCTAAAATGTTTTATTTTGGACTAACCATTATGGTGGAAGTAATGATCATTTATTAAGTTAATAGTAGCATTAAACGCATATGAACAGTTGGTGAAACTTTTAAGTGGGTTGATATAATTCCTCTAAATTTGTGATAATATTTAGTAATTGGCTACACTTGTCACACAGACTTCAACATTCAGCATGCTAAACACAACAATGGTAACAAATTTTATTTAAGTAAACGTACACTCTACAGTTCTTTTTTAGTCACTAGAACTCACGTGTAAGTCAACTATACTTATTAAGCTTTTGTCAGTACAACATACTATTCCTATTTCACTTTACTTAGTTTTTTTAAGGCAATCGGTTTCCTAATATTTTACTAGTAATGTGAACACTAATAGAAAGTTAGCTAACTAAGAAACTCAAACAATGATTTTAAGTCAACAGTACTGAACTATACTTGATTAACAATTTGTCTCTACAAATTGTGTTAAGTTACACCAACTAATCATTAATACTCTACTTAGAAATTTTAAGGCAATCGGTTTCCTCACTTTTTCTAAGTAAAGTCAACTTATTACATTTTACAGTGTAGAAAATATACTAATAAAACAAAATGGTACAAATAAAGTGCAGCACAAGCAAACTATGCACTAACAGTGGCAACTTTAAGTATAGGAACATACACTTCTTAAATGACTCTTATTAAAAGAGAACTTATTACAACAGAAGAAAACTAAGGATTTCATTAGTAAAATGCTTAGAATTTTAGTGTAAGTAATTAAATGACAATTTATTGACCTTTCAAAATATCGTTTTACTCAAATGACAGATATATAAGGTATCCAAAATACAACTTATTTAATAATATATATTAAATACAAAGTTAATAATGGCTATTATTGTTCAATAAAAAATAGTTTATATTATAATGTTGGCGTAACAGGAAACATCTGACTAGGGTTTAACATTGACTTCAGCGCAGGACACATAGTTACGCCAGCACATGGAGGAAATCACTAGAAATGATAGCAATCTTTATACAGTATTCACAAACAAATGTGATTGGTTCATAGTGGTCACTGCTGAGAACAATATGAAGTACAATGTGACAAGCTCAAGAGAGTAAATTTCGTAACTTCAATAGCCACAGAACTGAAAATACACCATGAATAGAAAAAAGGGGAGAATTATTATGCAGACCTTATTGACTTTTTACAGCCATCATTTGGGTTAACCTTGTTTTATGCTAATTGTCATTATACTCTGTTTCTTTGATTTAGAACACTTACTCTGCCAACTCCTCCAAGCTCCGGTACACATCATCTTCATTAAGCGCAGTGTCCTCTGATGGAAAGGGCCTGGGAGGAGAGGGAGAAGAGAGCATTAGTCCACACACTCACACAGAAGCAAAAAATATAGCACGACTTACTCCTCAACATCCATAATTCAACAGGTGCGTTTATTCATGAACACCTCCTTCATGATTGACATTTTTAACAATATGACAGATGTTTCAAAGGCACTTATCTGATTTCTGACAGAATACGGTTGGAACAGTGAAAAGGCCGTGGCAGGACTGAATGACACAGGCTCTTACAGTTTGACAGGAACACCTAAACGCAAACACTTCAGCCCCTTTCTCAATAACTGCGAGTAAGACTCCTCAGAGAGCTGACCCGCTGGGGTTTTAAATCCAGGGCTCACGAACATTCACCAGCCAATTAGAAAGCTGCAAATGGAAGACCGATCAATTATTCGATTAATGGCACGGCTCTTCCTCGAGAGATCTCATCAAATCACTTAATCTCGCACATTATGTGGGGCAAAAGGTGCTATGCAGCATGCAAAAAACATGAGGCATGGAAAATAAAGTGATTTTGAGCTATGTCACTTTCACTTTAGCTTGTATGGGGTATGCCTCAAAGTCACGAAATTTAATAGATGTGATTCACAACTTTGAATTATGCATACTTTTCATGCAACAAAAAATCATGGCTTTATGCGCTCTTTACATGTTTGGAAAGAGCCATATATTATATATAATTATATAAAATGGCATACAAGCAACAGTGTGTTTTGGCCATATATCACTATGGATGTGATTAGCAGGCGAGGATATATTTCTCTTACACAACAGTTCACTAAACAAGCAGTTAATATAAAGCAACATACATTTTCTACACAACATTGCCAGATTGTAATAATTTAATGATTCATGCATAAAGACAGTAACTTGTTTTGTTTCTGAAAGAATCACCATTTTGGAACAAATCAATTCGGTTGAGTAAATGACACACTCATAAGGACGGTCAGTCGTTTTGTTCCAGAAAGAATCAGCGTTTCGACTACATTAATGATTTAATGACTCACTGATAAAAAACGTTATATACTTCCATTCATTAAGGTCTCCTTGTTGACTGCCAATACGGCAGTGCTGTTCACAAATCACGATCTGCCCTTTAATCTGTCTATGCTAAAAACACACAGAATACTTCAGCAACCGAACAGCAATGCCCTGATAATTACCCACAACACTCTTCCATCATAACAATTATGTTATAGTTATTATTATAGCTATGCATAGGCATAGAGCATTGACATTTTGCTCAGAAAATGTAAAAGTAAAGTTCAACCTCATGCTGACAGAGGGTCATCTCTTCAATCATAACTACGCAGTATTCCTGTCTCTACGGAGCTGTCAAACAGAAGTGATGGAGAGAGCAGAAAGAAATATAGAGCTATAGGGTAGGTAGACTCTGACCTTCAGTCATATTACTAAAGGCTTCTAACGCATGATCTAAGCAAACTGTCACTTGTTTTTTTTTTTTTTTTGTTTTTTTTTTTGAGGTCAGATCCACAAAGAGCCCCCCTCTCTTAACCAATGCTGACATCGGACATCCTCACCCACACAATAGCAGGCTTACAAACACACACTCTGACAATGTGACCAAATCCTCACCTCACACCTCTCAACAACATGACTTGAGGATGCTATCCTTTCTGATGGACAGAGAGAGAAGAGAGAAGAGAGAGACAGACAAAGAGAGACAGAGACAGAGAGAGAGAGAGAGAGGAGAGAGAGAGAGAGAGAGAGAGAGAGAGAGAGAGATGCTCTGACAGCTAACAGAGCACACCACCATTAGCTTAAACGCTAAAGCTGCTGCCAGTCAGCCTAATAGACGGATACAGAACATATGGCTGTGTATATACGTCAAACCAATGCACATGCGATTTGTACATATAAAAATAGACATGAATAGAGTGCTTAACAGTGGGGGACTCTAAAACACTTACAATCAAAGGTAAAAAAAGATTTTTAGAAAATGTCACCATGACAAGCTCAATTGTAGATGGCATCCAAAACATTCATTTCCTCCTCATTATGATACAGCACAGTCATTACCGGCAGGAAAACAATCTCCAAATGGTTGCATTACGTATTACGAGGTGAAAGTAAAAAAGTTTCGCTCGGATGTATTTTATTAAAACAAGGCTTTGTGAAGAGCGACCATCATGAACTCAAAACACAAAGATGTTGTATCGCGTGATGGAATAATTGCTGATAGCACAATAATTAGCCTGCTTACAAGGCTTGATCAAACGAAGCGCTAATTAAACATCTTGGTTCATAAGGACTTCCTCCTTGTCTGCTCGACACATTTCTAATAAAGGAAGGTTAAACCTGCTCACAAACATCATGCTAATTAATCATGAGAATTAAACACTGCTTCCTGCATCTCCTGTCAAAGCAAATGTAAACCAATGGTTTACATGTTTCCCTAGTAACTGTTTGTCTGTTTTTTCCAGCATTTATGAGTGTTTTGAGTTGTAATTAAAAACAGTTTGAATAAATACAACTGTTTGCTCATCTAAACTGGCTGCAAATTACTTCTAACTCAAATAACATTCTGCAGGGATCTAGCTGGAAATTATTTTTACTTATGGATCATTTCACATGATCTGTAATACAACTTTCTAGTTCTGTTGTTCTAGAGTCAGGTTCTAACTGTTAAATGCTGTACTTGTGACCAATTGCAAAGCAATTTCATTTCATTAAAAGGAAACTAATTTTTCAAAATTTTCTAAAAGCCAACAGTAATGACAAGTGGAAGAATGGAACATCATTTTAAAAAACCCTTCTTGGATGCTTATCCTTTACAATCAATCTACAGTTATGCATGTATGTATCTCTATATAATCTATCCATCTTTTCATGTTTTCACAAGAAACAAATACAATAATGTGTGTCAAGCTTCTGAATGGTGCAGATGTTATGCTAAATAGAGATCATGGCACAGTGCCCTAATGTGGTGTGCTTGAAGGCAGGGAAGGTGATTTGTTCCAGAAACATTTTTTGTTATGCTGGTTAAAACATTCACAAATGAAGTGGTCTAAATCTATTTATATGTGTATATATATATATATATATATATATATATATATATATATATATATATAGTTATGTTGTCTTATTCCAAAAGGGATTAATTATTTTCCTCAAAATTCTACAAACAATACCCCATAATGACAACGTGAAAGGTTTGTTCCTCAACTGCAATGTGAACCTTAAAACCATTGGTAACCACTAAAGTCCACTATATGGAGAAAAATTCTGGAATGTTTCCCTCAAAAACATTCATTTCTTTTCAACTGAAGAAAGAAAGACATGAACATCTTGGATGACATGGGGGTGAGTAAATTATCAGGAAATTTTAATTCCGAAGTGAACTAATCCTTTAAGGCCATTTCGTCAAGCTTTTGTTCGCTCCCTGCTTTACAGGTTTTCTGTGTTTTGAAGTAGACATGGCGTAAAGGGAGGGTGGGATCTTGTACTTTCAAAGCTAGCTCGCTATTGCTAGCCTTTAATTAATCTACACCAAACATTCACATAGGACCAATTAAGAGTTTTTGTTTTCGTTAAAATCATTCACTTCTTAATAAACCATCAGGGATCGTTAGCATCATTAACACACTAATGCAAAGGCACATAGACATGAGCAACATGAGTAACACATAGGATACATGAATGAACGCCTATACTCTCCCACACAAAAATTCAGGCGCTGTCAGAAAATCAGAAAAATATGAAAGCTGCTCCCATCCCTCAGTGATTACAGGCTAAAACACATCGGGCCATACTAGCTTTAATTGGATTTGGCAGACACATCACACTCTTTTCAATTTCATTTATGTCCAAGCAAACAGTGTCCCTGGGTTTTTATCTCACAGAAACAGATATTTGCTGTCTATTCTGAGAGTGACGGCTTAGAAGAGCTTGAAGAATATTGAAACATCTGAGGCGTTCAGTAGTTTCCTCCATGATGTGTATGGGGAAAAAAGTGAAACTGATTCATTTTCTATTAACCAGCAGTATGATTACAAAACCAGCTAAAGCTCTTCATTCATGCTGAAAGTGTCTATACAACTATACATCACAAGTAACACGTTTTCCCCCTTAACAGAAGCAGCAGCATTCCAGCCATGTAGGAGGCTTTTTTACTATATAAACGGCGCTCTTGCAAGTTAATAGACAAGGTTAGCAAATGTAGGCCACATAAGACTAATCAATGTTTTATAGCTCGACACGAGGCAGTGTTAGAATATCATCAATATGATAATCTAATGTTGATCTAGCTTACTATCAAGTCTCATGCAGCCAACAAACTAATGCACAGAATAACATTACAACTTTCAACACACTCAAACACAGTTTAGTATGATAGTGTAACGTTAGACCAAGTGAAACAGCGCTGCGTTACCTCACAATTTAATTAGTCAAATAATCTGACCCACAGGAGCAGTATTTCAGTTCTTGCGAGTATTTGGTAGAATGAAATGTCCTTGTTTCTTTATATCCCCTGGGACTCGCGTGTCTCTCATTAGTAATCGTACCCGCGATTCTCGGCTCCCAGCTTCATCCCACAGTCATGTTAAAAACATGCATTCACTCATCCATAAACATTATTTCCATAGACATTCAGCATGACGAAAAGTTCTGTGATTCCATACGTATTCACTGCGTCATCAATCTACACCTTTGTTATTGTTTAAGAGTTTAGCGACCCCTAGCGGCGAAAAATACGGACTGTGCCTTTAAACCATTGTATAAAAGTAATAATTACGCTTTCAGTCAACTTTTTGCAGATTCATTATTACGAATGCAAAGCAAGTTACATTTCGACAAACGTTCTTTAAATAATGTGCCCTGTTGTAAAATAAAACTAGAAATGCATTTAAAAAATAACACAAATATTAATTTCATAAAAATAAAACACTACATTTTAATCTGATATTTTATAATGTAAAATTTCATTCTAAACTCTAGACCAAATCCCTCCTGACATCTTATTTTTTCTCTCTCAAAAGTAATATCTCTGATTTCTTATCATCAGAGTAAAACTGCAAGCAAAACTTTTCATTATATTGATATTCTATAAAAAGCAGTAGTCCAGTAATCCCTCAGTATCCAAAGCAGCCCAGAGCACCTGATCCTGTCTGGCTCAAACTGGAATTTCACTGGAAGGATGATCAGAGAAGAGCATCAATCTGATAACTCCACCAGCAGACTCTGGGTTTCTCTCAGGAGTTGATAAAGACTGTGCGAGATACAGCATTTTAACATTGCATAGAAGAGCAGTGTCCATCAGCACAGGAATCAATAAAGCAGAAAACTGAGTGGATGCAGAGGATTATCTGATGCTTACAAGCAGATTCAATCCGCTCCGCAATCTCGGCCTTCTATCAAACACCAGGAGCAAAACCATTCATGTACTGCACATTATGCTTTCTGTCATTCTTTTGTTATGCTTGTCTCTGTATAAGACATGCGTGCACATTCATAATGCATTGCGATCAGCTTGTATGTGTAAACGGATGAAGGTGAACGGTGCATGTCTAAAGCATACAGTGGCTCTGTGCATGAATGACTGTTATGTACATTGGTTGATGTAGCTCGCACATATTTAAAGTGTACAGTATGGCACTATACACGACAGGCCTTTACTCGCATGTGAGTGGGTGACATCCTGTATATGTGAGAGAGAAAAGCACGTGTAATCTATGGGAAGTAAAAGTGCACAAGAGAGAGAGACCTTTCCCATGTCTCCAGTAAACTATTACTAATGCTAAAGTTTTTGTTTTTAACTATTCAGGTTGAAGTTAAATCAAATCACCATTGGTGATGATCTTTGACACATATGTATACATTACAACAAGTTATGAAAAATACATAACTATATTTGAGGAAACATTCTTTTTTAATTCAAAAATTCAATTAACAGAGGGATTGGTCTTAAGGCAGAATTTAAACATCAGTAGACTGTCAGTATTTTTTCTCCAAAAATTGTACCTTTAGGGGTACAACAGCTTGTATCTGGGCAGTACCCCAAAGAGGACAACTCTGTACCTCATCTACCCCTAAAAGGTGCATTATAGTACCCTAGAGTAGTAATATGTAGAGTACATATTTTACTACTCTGGTAAGTATTACTAAAGTACTGCAATGAACTTTTATGGGTAAATATGGAACAAAGATTACTCTTTAAGGGTACTGCCTCTGTGACAAGCTGCACTTTTGTACTTTTTTGTGTTGAGAGTGCATTAACTGAATCAAGTCTCTTGTGTGCTATTTGCATGATGCACAGAGTTTCGGTCTATGTAAAATGTTCCAAATAAGTTACTTATGAAGTTTCATGTCAGTTAGAAAATGATGGGTACTAGGTAATCAATAGTCAATTGCTCCTGTGTTCAACTAGGGCAGGTCACTAGGATTTGAATAAGAGCTACTGAGTTCCTGGTACTGAACAGTGCATCACACAAATACAGTAAAAGGAGGGTGATTTAATCTCATATACTGCGAGAAACATGACCACTATCTGCACATAACAAACCATTTAGTGATAAACAATCTAAATGGAATTTGAGAGAGCATCGGTTCAGAGACACGCCATGCTAAGAAAGGGGGAAACCAGAGATCATGTCAATTTGTGCTGCACTAATGGCTTACACTATGCCCTTCCTTGTTCCTTCTACTCAGTAAAAGATCTTATTATTGAAGCAGGACCTCCATACTGTATGTAAATGCGGTGGTTTACTTCTAAAAGGTGTGAGTGACTTAAAGCAGTCTATCTGTGTAATAGCAAAAAGTACACTTGAACAATAAATACAGATTAACGCATCTATATTTTGATTGGCAGTTGGAACTCATGTAGGCAGGAAAGCTCAAAGGAAGAGCACATGGTCACAGCTGAAAAAACAGGCATATGAACAAGATTTTTTGCATGTAATGTCACAGTGTCCTTTCATGAAGCGACACTTCGTATCTTGCGATGGCTAATTAATTAACAGGCATTCAGAATAACCATTAACTGAGAAGTCAAAGAGTAAAAAGATGATATGGAGGTGTTTTTTTCAATAAAACATTGTGGCCAAACTGTGCTAAGAGTAACTGTCTTGTGAATATTGATCAGTATTTTGCATGTGGCTGAATTTCAAACCCTGTCGGGAAAACACATCTCCATACAGCTTTAAACCAAATCCAAAAGGGTGCGCAAAGAATGTTCCCAAACAAAAGTGAGACATTTCTTGCTTTTTGAGATGCTTGAAGTTGAAATAAAACAGACAACAAATTTTATTGAATTTTATTTTGATTCTACAGCACACGACTGTAAAACACATTACCAACAATAGACTAAAATAAAGGTCTTTTTAAAGAAATGTGGGTTTCTTTAACAACTAAAGCACATGCTGTTTCCAGCCTCAAAGCTGTGACACACATCGTGGTGTAGATGAAAACAAAGCTGCCTTTCATTGCTTGCTGTATACAGCCAGGAAATTATGCGACCATAACTCCCAAAATCCAGTGCACTTAAAACGTTGAGTATAAGACTTGATCGGGGTGCAAATTTGACTTGCATTAGTCACAGTAGATTTATGTTTAGAAACAATCCATCTTCAGATATTTCCTCTAATTACTTACAACAACTTTTGCAAAGGAGAATCATTATATTTCTGAGTCCTGACTTTTGAGAAATCTATGGGCAGTATTTTGGCCATCCCTGTGCTGCAGCATGTCTGGTGAAGATAGAAAGTGATTTAGGCACCCTCAGTCGGTTACGCAGCACTGGCTAATGGCAGACCTGTCCTGCCTCCGCCCCGCTCTGGCAAAACGCCTAATGGCTCGCTCCATCAGCTCATTACCCTGTCGGATAAAAGGCTTTATTTGCGAAGCAGGGTGAACAGACTGGGAAAATAAGGAGACAGGAAGTGATCCCAGTCGCCAATAAAGCAGGGAGGCAGGTTCCACCCGCTGAAACACCTGAGGGGAGTGACAACCACACACACCGTAGGTTTTGGCCCACAAGTTTCACACATCTGCGGTAGTCTGTGCCAACTGCTTCTACCTTCCGGGCCCACTGAATGGAGCCACATAAAAGGTGCAACCCCAGAGAGTGCTGTGAAAGATGCCTCAAAACTCGAGGCACAACACTTATGAAAGGAAACACAATCAGCGTGTGGAGGAAGAGAATTACCTGATGCCTTTGATCTGTGCAATGCTGTTGTGGGAGATTCTGGACAGCGCAGAGATCACCTGAGGAAAAAGAGAAGGTTTGGGTTAGCCAAAGAAATTTCACTTAATACAAATTACAACAAAATCTAAACTAGATCTGAACATTTTCTGAAAGGAGCAAAACACGGCACCACAATCTAAAGGTGTTCAGGTAGTTGCCAGGTGTTTTTAATTAAGTTATCATTTTGCTAGAATGATCTAGGTGGTCAAGTCAAAAACTCAACTTTGTTTTTTAATTTACTTTTTTATTATTCTTTTTTTTTTTTTTCAAGAAAAAGCTAAATCAAATAACTTGTATATAACCTGCAAGCATTTAATCTATTTCACCATAGTTGCCCCATATTTTAAAATAAAATAAGAACTGTAAACATTTTTTTGTTATTGTATGAGTGGTGGGAGAAAACTGAAGAAAAAGCACAAAAATTGCTTGCATTTACAGCATTTAATTGTACTGAATTACAAGATACAGTAAAGTTTTTTTTTCTCCCACCCATAGCATTGTAGCATCCATTTTTCATAGCACTGTAGCTTACATACTTGTAGCATAAGTTTAATACTTAAAGACCCAGCTACACTTCATTTTCTGTTTTCCATCTCACACACAGTTTAGTGTGAGAGCCTTTCAAAGTATACTCCATGAGTGCGGAAAGAAGCATTCGGTGCAGTGTGCACCGAATCTAGTGGACTTTGTTTTCAAGTGCTCTAATCACTCGCACATGCACTGTTGTACATGCACCATCCAAGCGGACACAAAAATTGGGCTGCAAAATTATGTCACATGGACAGTGCATGGACTGTTGTGGAACAAGGATGGGTTATGGGTTGTAAAAAATAGTGATTCCAGTAATAAACATTTGCATCGGAACAAAGTGTCTCTCTCTTTTTCTTTTTTTTTGCTTTGTTTTATGATAGGCTTTGGTGGCGCAGCTTGTGTGCACAGGGATCATGCTACTCCACTAGAACGACATTAAACGACATGTGGCATGAAACGCCCTAATGAAGTCATAGACATGAAGCGCTTTTCACAGATCTGTGAAGGCCCCTCCTCTCTCCAGCTGCATTAGTGCCGGGTAACAGGGTTAAACGCGTGCGGTATTTACACTGATTTAATGCCAGTCGTGAGTCACATGTGAGTAGGCTTATTGGTGGCCCTTCTAGAGGCTTCCAGATGGTGCGCTAGAGGGTCTCAAGTGTGTAATGCAGAAGCCACACACACACACACACACACACACACACACAAAAACACACACAACAACACACACACACACAAACAGGAAAGCACATGTGCATATGCAAAAGTGAAGATGGTGCTGTGCCGCCTCATTACATGCTCATGGGAGTGTTTTCCGCTTGCCTTGCCTGCTACCATGGTGACACTAGCCGTTCCATAGTGAGAGCAAAACACTGAGTGCAGATGAATGTGGAGCTTCCAAATTCAGGTACTGATCAATATTTGAAAAATGACAGCATGAAAACTACCAATGAATTAATAAATAATAAATACTTTTGTATAATAATGTAGTTCTTGTCACAAGGCTTTTGTTTTCAGTGAAGCTTTTCCTTACATCCCAATTTTGCCCAATTTCATATTTGGAAACCTTCAGAGCCTTCATTAACATACTAAAAACCTTTTTATTGTTATTATTACTTGATGTTAATGGAGATATTATTTCAGTACTTACTGATGTAATTCACGCAACATTGATTTTAAGTTTCACAAACCTTCAGAACACAAAACACTTCATTCAACCATCAACTGTCAGATCAGACAACTGGCACCCATGAAGACAACTCCACAGATCATGACAATGTGCTTTAGTAAAGGATGTACAAGATTTTAATGGACAAACGGACAGTCTGTAGCAGCTAAACTTCCTTAAATACAGATCCACAAAGAATCTGTGGCTGCAAAACTCCACAAGCAACTTCTGCATAATTGAAATGGCTGTCATAAATGTCTGTTTGTTAAAAATTAAGGCTAATTTGATCATGTTTACAGTCATTAACAAAATGAATAGTACTGCTATCATATTTTTAAATCCAATTCACAGAATTTCCCTCCGAAATCAGAGCATCTGGACCCGTGTATATCTGCACAAATAAACAAGGGATATTTCTTACAGCTGATACTTTGGATTAATGACATGACAAACCATAATGCATTGCAACTGATATTCTACCAGCGATTTTCTGGCTTGCATCAAGCAGAATCAGTCCAGGCAGGAGGACAGATGATTGCGGGATCAATACAGCTAAATTAGTCTATGTGTTAGGCTGTTAGGCGTATTGCTCTTGTGTTCATCTGCTAATGTGTCTAAATATTCATGGAGCTTCAACACAACAACACCTGCGGGGATGATGTGTGACTCATCCATCAAAGCGGTGGCTTTTTCCTCTCTGTATGGTGTTTCTAGTGTGGTGCTTCATTCTTGTACTCAGTCACTTTCATTGCTCGGTCTCTCATTCTTCATCTCTCCCTCAGGTCAGGTCAACAGCTCTCGCTCTGTTGTCTCATAATATTGATTTTTCCCTCACCTCAGTGCTTCGGTGTGTATGACGAGCATCAGATCAGAGTCAAGACACAACACCCATCACCTTGTGAAAACAGCACAATACTGTCCATCACCTCACAATAGCAGCCACAGAAAGAGAGAGAGAGAGAGAGAGAGAGAGAGAGAGAGAAAATCGTAGATTATTTGCTAATAGTGGCTTATTTGATGAGAAGATACACTAGCATTGTGTCTACATCAGCTGTAACATGTGCAAGGTTTCCAAACCTGGCATATCCACCTGTCCACCAGAACAACATATGACTCAACAGCGTGACTCTCGAGAGAGGAGAGAAAACACAAGAAAAGAAAGGGGACATCAGATGAGACAAAACTAGAGGAGGAGACTACAAAATGGGATGAGACGAGATGAAAACTAGCAGAAAAAATAGAATAATAGTATACAATGCAAGAATTAGTAAAAGATTTGAAAGGCAGGAGAAGACAGAAAGAGGAGTGGAGAGAAGATGACGATCACAACACCATGGCTGCATGTGTCAAACAGAACAGATGATTACAGATGATGACATACTGGAAAGTGACAGTGCTGTATATCATGCTGCTCTGAATCAACCTATGACATAAGTGGGATTCTAAATAAACCTGATGATGGAAAACAGCCATATTAACAAATGTTCAAATGTGATATTCTACACTAATGTGCTCTAAATGAGAGTTTAAGAAAGTGTCTGCAGGGAACTGAATGTGGTAGGAGATGTGTGAACAGATGGCAGTGAGTAAGACTGAGTCCTGGCACTCATGTAAAATGGACCTGAGAGCCCAGCAGCACAGGACACCAACCAGCATAAACTCATACAACTCAAAATGAACTAGTACACACAAGCCGTTATGCTAGGGTCTCGTAAATCTCAAGATATGACACACTTTGAGATCAATACATCACGGTATCTATCTTAAACATGACTATAGTAGCAGCACATGTAGAACAGTATAAATGCACAAACAAGCAAACAACAAATAAATTTGAAGTATTGATCAAATGGCATATGCGTTAATGCTTAAAATTTGTTTTCTAAGATAGATAACAAAATACCTACATTTTAATATAATGTATATTTACTTTTTTAATATGTTTAATACACTTCATTGTTGCCATAATATAATACAATATAATATTGTGGCAAGCAGGGCGGGGCGAGAGTCGTGAGGGTGATGCAAGTGATGGTGAGCTTCAGCTGCGTGCTGCACCGGTCTCGTATGTCCCACAGAGGGGCACCGGAAGCATAAAAGGGGAGCAACGACAGTGAAGGACGAGAGACGACCAGCCCTGGATTTTATGTTCTGTTTTATTATGCTTGTTGTGTGCAGCAGTAGCGGCGAGGAACTACCGACATTTACTTTCATGTTGTGGTTTGTTTATTTTATTATTACTTAAGTTATATTTAACATTCGCCGGTTCCTGTCTCCTTCTTCCCTTATAAACGGACTTCGTTACAAATATAATATCATATAATATATGCCACTAGACAACAAGCTCATGCATTATAATGAATTTAAAATAAATGACTAAATGCTTACACTGACAGGTTTTAAACATCTTTAAATAATTCAATTAATTTATATGGTTGTATAAACAGATTTGATCGTTGTTATGTTGTTGGTTAAGTCTGCTTCTGACTTCTTAGCCACACAGTCAAACAAATCAGGTCTAAATTAAAGCAACAAACAAAAACCACCAAACAAAGGGCAAACAAACACAACGACCAACACACCCTTCTGTTTCACATCAGTCCACATCCATGTGCTGCAGTATAGGATATCAGCTGACGTGGTGACATGACGAACATGCTGGCAATAGAGTTTGAGTCGGAGCCGAATCCTCTCAGTGGACTCCAGCTGCTGAGTGTTTAGCAGGGATTTTCCACAGTCAGCCCTACAGCACAAGGGAGGGGGACTTGGGCCATGACCCAAATGTCTATGGCGCTGCCCCAAAGACCCAGTCCTGCTTCTGAGCATGAAAGGATGACATATGCTTCTGTCTAAAGATGGGAGAGAATGTGAAAGTGACTTGTGATAAAGGAAAATGGATATTAGTGGTCAATTTCAAAATTTACAAAATGTAATGTAAATGACTACTTTATGTGTCAACAAATGCATCAACTAATGTATCACAAAAAACTAGGCATGCTGCCACACCAGTGGGTAGAGCATTTCCTGTCATGCCAGAAGTAGACATTTCTGGCACTGAGAAATTCTAGTATTGGAGTTTATGCTTATTTAGATGACCTTGAGCAACAGGAAATAACCAATTAATACATACACAAATGTATAATATAGGAACTCTAGATTTATTTATTTACAGTATTTGTGTGGGCATTCATAATAGGTTGCACAATTAATCCTATTTTAATCACGATAACAATATATCTGCTTCTTTCGATTAATTACAAACAGGGCTGTCAAAATGAACGCATTCATTTAGTTCAAAATATTTAACGCAATTAACAAAGCATTCATTTTATTTCCATCATCTTTTGGCTAGTGTTACATTTTATGACCACGCTCTTATTCATGCAAATGATTTAGATCATTCAAGCGTGACAGGACACAAAACAGGGTTTTTCCTGGCTCAAAACAAGGCAGGTAATGTTATTCAAATTCTGTACATTCCATATCTGCTAGAGCTAAAAACCACTTATAAAAGGTTATAAAAATGAAGGGTCATAAAAATGAAAACAAAACAATAACTTTTTTGTGCTTTTTGGTAGGGCAAGTAAAAATCTGAGCTGGTCTGACTGGGCAAAAAAAAAAAAAAAAAAAGATTTCAGAGACATTGGCAGCAGTATTGGTGATACTGGCCTAACAAATATTAGAACAATACTGCCTTCATGTTGTTTCAACATTAATTTGGAGATTAAATGTGAAATTATTACAATATAAAAATATATTAAAACATTTTAATGTTAGTTGTGATTAATCATGATTAATTACAGAAAAATGTGTGACTAATTAGTTTTTTTTTTTTTTAATTGGTTGTCATCACTAATTTCAAATAATTATTGCAATTTTGGTCTGCTGGTTATTTGTGCTGAAAACTTTTTTTTTTTTTAAACCACATTTCCATTATGCTGCATTGGTAACAAGCCTCCACTATCTTTCCTGCTTACGACTGCCAGATGTCAAGCGCTTAAATCCCCCAAACGGAGCTTTTCTCTTAAAAGGATACGTTTTCAGCATAGTGTTTTACTTAATCTTCCCAACCTGGCAGCCATGTGCACGCGCTCTCTCTGTGCTGAAAAATGCGGTGATGATCTGAAAACACCAACAAACGTAAGCTGGAGTTTAGCATTGTAAAATTTTGCTCTAATGAAAGCGCAATACAGACAGGCTGTGTTCCTTCATGAGTGTGTGAGATTAGCTGTGCGATTGGCTGCTACTAAACTTGCGAGTGAACCTTCTCTGTGACGAACTAATAAATTCAAACATGAATCTCAACAATGATGTTTGCAATCATGGTTGGTGAATAAATGCACTTATGCAGCCTTTGTACTACAAAATAAAAATGCAACATTCTGAATTAAGGATTAATATTAGGAACTTGTTCACAAAGGAAATCAGAAAACCACTCTAACATCTGTTAATAGTGTTTAGCCATTTCAAAGACGAAAATAGCTAAAGGAAAAAAATCATTCTTTGCGAACTGTACGAATTTACATGAGTGGAGAAATCTGAATCTGTTGTTTGTCTTATCTGCAACTGAACTGACTGTTCGCAAAGCCCCGCCCCCTTTAGTTACTTTTGCTATGTCCGACAAGCCACGCGTTCTCACGCCACACATCACGTTCTCACGCTGTGGAAAATACATCGTGGAGCAAAGAGGACACTGACAAAGCGTCGACAGACAAGACAGAGCAGGTTACTTTTGATATGAAAGAGTTTCAAATTTCAAATATATTGTAATTTTTTTTAAAGAAGTTTAAACAATAAATACTGTATAGTGGCTCTTTAATGTGTCGTGACAGATCGCTGTAGCTCCTTCAAGCGGCTTGTGAACCGATCATCTCTTCATACTAGTTCATTTATAGCATCAAATAAACATGAATGAACATCAGAAGGAATGTTGTTTCAACCGTGGAAAGACGTGAGTACACACAATTTTCCAAGTTTAAGTTCACCAATGTTAATCTACTAACTCCCCTGACTGCTTTGTCAGACAAAATGGCGAATTCTGGGTTATGATAGGTCAGATCGCCTGTCAATCAAACTCAAAGCACTTACCAAAGCTATTCATTACCATATTATTTTTATAACTAGTTATATTAATTTTAATACATTACTTTTATTAACACAATTGTGATCAGTACAATTTTTGTATTGATTCTCTGCTTGATGAAGCGGTCATGGTAAAATGAAGTCTATGCTATGTAAAGTGTAAGCAGTAGTAAAGAGCAAAAAAATGTGAAATGTCCTTTGTTACATTACTCCTTTCCATAATTATATACCAAAAGTATAAATAATATTATATAATAAGTACACATATAAAGCATTTAAACAAAAGGTCTTTTGATTTCTATGATTTTCTATTTATTTGTTAATTTAAATGATTAATTAAAATTAATAAAGTAAGATAATCTTATCTTTTTTTCCACACACATTGTGTATGAGGAATACTATGGGTGAATAACCAGACAAAAGTGGCCCCTCAAATAATAAGGAGGGTAAATTCCCATTTGAAAATCATTACACCGCTCTTATCAGATGAAGGGCTCTCGTGGTCTTGGCTCGGCTCCCCGTGTTTACAAATCCACCAAGTAATGCATTGGTACTAGCAAAGCAAAAGGCTATTTACTCAGACCGCAGACACTTGTGAACGCCCGCCGCCTGTCTCGTACCTGCATTTCCATTAGGAAAACACTGCCTAATTGTAACAATGTGAACGGTGATGTTTCAGTCTAGGCCTTGCCAAAAAGGTTTAACAGCAATAATAACGGATTACAGATCTTACATTCTGCAATACATCCTGCTTTAAGGGGAGAAAAACATGCACTGAGAGCACAATATATAAAAGAGTGCACTTTTATGCTAGCTGAGCCTGTTGCTGCCTCACACAAAGCTTTAAAACTGTTTTTTAAAATCTTAATGAGATGACTGAGACTTTTTAAGCTGTTTGAGTCATATTGAATAATTACAGTCCAAAAACAGAGACAAAAGACCTATGGTTTGTTTCGTAAGCTAACAAAGGAAATGAGAGGTGTGTTCTGCCAAGCACACCCTACCATCTCTCGCTCTCAGCGCCAGACGCCACAGTGAAAACCACATGTGATGCCTGTTTATATTTTGTTGGAGCTGTTTAAGCTGACTGGTCCAAGGCGATATGTGCCCAAACCCACTGAATATAACGCTCAGATCTCCAGACAACTTGTCCTGTTTTGAAAATACAGAACAAGGTAGAACTTCAAAATACATATGCATTCCTAGAAGAAGTAAAATGCTTGCAGGAGTTAAAGCGTCAGGTAAGCCTGAATCGTGTGCACCTTGTTTTCTGTCGAAAACTAAAAAAATAATATGGCACCATCTTTGCCGTGTAAAGGTGGTTATAACAGTTTTAAACCGTGAAAAAAAAATCTAAAACTAGAACTACAAACATTTTAATACTTATTCTGGGAAAATTATTCATATCAGTTTTGCAAAAAACTGTCTGTTCCATATACATTAGATAATATGTCTCTACATGTTAAGCTGAAAGCAGAATATTTTAGAGAAGGATACAGTACTAAACTAAGATACCTTTAATGCAATGTAGACAAAAGCATCTGGCAAATGGAAACAACTTTGGAAACAACACCAAGTTTTCCATTTTTGTTGAGCAAAAACTGTATTTTCTCATTTCAGTTTCAGAGTTCTCAGGTCTCTTTATCAAAAGGTTACTTGTTAGAGCTAAATAAATGTTAAAAGTACTTTTTTAACAAGAGTACAATGAAGATTTTGAAAATAATAAAGTCAATCACTACTGTTTTCTGAGGTAAATGTGACGTTATATGACACCGTTTACAAGCTGTTTCCATCTTTCCATGGTTGAAACACCGATTGATCAATTCCATGTGACATGATACGAACTTCAGGAAGCTGTACTGTATCTTTCAACATACCTTTTGGTGTTCATTCATGTTTATTTCGTGTTTTAAGTTGTAAAGTGGAAGAGACGATTTGTTGCCACTCCACTTGAACTGTGGTGCACACAACATTAAAAAATTGCAGCAGCTCAAAAAACGTCTACGATCTCGCTCCAGTCTATGGGAAATTAGCCCATTTTCCATTCTTGTGAGGTTTATTGTACTTGCAATTTCACTAGTTCAACTGAGTTATCGAAAGGCATGTGTATATTTTTTTTTATTGGCCGATTCCAATGTTGAGCCAATAATATTGTGCATCCCTATAGCAAACAATTAGAAATTCAAAAAGACAAACAATTCAACACAATGTGGCCTTGCAACCAGAGTAATAATTTCATACTGGCGCAAAATATAGGTCATGATGGTTTAGTGAAAATCACAAGGGCAGAGAAATGTTCAGCTGTGAAAGATCACTGTGAGAGTGTCTGTTATGACAACAATGTATTGTGTAAGACAGAGTGAAGGAGGGATTTCACTCTTGGATTCCAAGGAATCCGAGAACATAAAGGGATTATGGGACAATAATATGAGCTTAGCTTCCTTTCACTCCCTAGACACTGTATCCATGTGTCTTGCTCCCTCTGTACCACCTCTGCAGGTTTGTTCTGTTTGGTGAAGTGTCTTCAGAGAACACCATGTTTTTGAAGTTAGAACTAATTCCTCCACATACGGTTTTATCAGAGGGGGCACCTGCAGGGACACACATCAGGGGGTGCTGGGAAGATTGAGGCAGCTGTTGGGCAGTCTTTCATGCCTCTGAGCATGTGCGAGTGGATGGGATTAGTTTGGGTTTAATCTGAGTGTCCAGGGGTGAGTGGGTGAGCAGGGCCAGGGCTGAAGGTCTGCGCCAGAGAAGATAAAGGCGAGTGGGGGAAGAATAAATGGGCGGATGTTCCCTCTGACTCTGTCCTTCAGACCGTCCCAGGACATGTTGTGTCTGGCGAGGATGTGAGGATCCTCTTCTCCGAATCTAACCAAAGCCTCTCTTTAGCAAGCCAAAGCAAATGCGGAGCATCAGATAAGCAGCGTTGCTTCATCCATCTCAGTCAGATGGAAAGCGCTGATACTCTCTCTGTAAAGCAGATGGATTTATTCCATATCCAATCTCACAGTTGCAGGGTCAGAGCGCTCTAATGTGGCAGGTCAGCCATGCAGAGCTTCTCTATCACGTTCAAACAAGGTCCACAGTGGCCAAGTACAGAGTGGCTACTTAAGCTAAGCACCCATGGGTCGAGGCACTGAAAATCCATTAAATTAAACCACAGCTCTATGTATTTATCTTGTATTCATCAAAATTATACTACAAGAGATCATCATGTCTAGAGTGTGGTTGTGAATACTAATAAAACCGACTTCTTTTGATGCCTAGGCTATATATGCAAACAGATATTAATTTAAAATGCAAAATACAATAAAATATATAAACTGTATATTTCTTTTTGATCAAAGAAATGCAGCCGTGAAGAGCATAAAAGACATTTCAGCATTGCTTACCAACAACAAAATTGTGAATGGTAGTGTATAATATAAATATTAAATTCCAGAGAATTCCGATGTTCGTGGTGACCTGCTTTTGCAGTGAAAAGTGACCATTTCTGTTGGCTAAAGGAAAGTACAGTGAAAAAGAAGATAAACATAATGAATGATCTTATTCTGATCTCCGGCTGCTCTCTCTGTTACAGCACAGGAGGTCTCTCCAGTGGCAGTTGACGTGACAGCAGGACAAAAGCCTTTCATTTGGAGCACTGGCCTAATTGGCAACACTTCTCTGTGTCTCAACAACTATGATGGACACCTGAGGGCAGAGTCACATGATTTTGCAGAATAGTAGATTACCACCCACTGAGAAAAAGTATCTGTGGGAGCCTCCGGAATGCAAAATGTGTTTATATTTAAGGATGTACAGTACTGTATATTGGTTATAATATCAGCATTTTTTAATATCTATTAGCAGATATCTATCAGCGCTGCTGGGTGGAAGCCGCTATTTTTCAGGAAATGGAAAAAACACTATTCTTTAAAACAATGAAATAATTTATTGTCAAAGTTGATTTTGTGGCTTGCATGTGTGATTATTTTATTAACAAATTACCAAAATCAAGCTCAAATTGAGATACAAGGTCTTTGACCCGCATATTTCTGAAAATGTTGTGTTCTGTCCATTATTAGAACAGCCCCATCTGAGGTAGAAAGTGCATCTTATGACAAAATCTCATGATATGAAAGATGCAGTAAAGGCTATGACTCGACGACAAATGCTAGATTAAGACATACATAAGGGCACTCAACGTTAATGCATGCGATTAACTCAAAACCTATATTATATTAAAATAATTTCACACAAATAATGCAAATAAATTACTGAAGCAAGTGAAATTTCATCACTAACGTAATCTATGTCATGCAGTTAGATGATCTTGGGAGTAGAGAGTTTATCTAACTAAGCATCTACAATGGCGCAAGCACGTGTAACACTGGGTAGGTGGAAATTCTAATTCTAAATTCTAACCCCTTAACCCAACGTCGCTTCTCTGTTTGCGATTAGATCATTTTATTCTGCTTATCTCCAGGAAAGTTACCCAGTTTTATCATGTAATATTGTCAATATTAATCCTAATATGTCATTTGGTTATTAGGTGTCCTTTTGGAGTTTTTGGTTTTCTTTTTTGTAAAGATACCTACATTTACCTTGAAAGAAATATTACAGAAAATACCGTTTTGTGAGAATCATCCTTCAAACTGATATCAAATGACTATAAAATAAATACATTAAACAAGATAAATGATGCATGCTTAATTTTCATTACAAGTATGCCATTATTAGCAGCTTCAGATTAAGAGTCTAACCCTAACCCTAAAATAAAGTTAATTCTCTTGGGGATAAAATTAACTTTTTGCCTTTGAGTGTTCAAGTATTATGGTAACTTCCATGCATGCATTTTTACAAAAGAACAGAAATCTACATGGTGGACAAGAATAAAGAGGTTTCTTCGACAGAAAAACCACAAGACATGATGAAAAAAAACGATGGGACTAAAAAACATGCTTGAGAGCAGAAGATCATCTTTTACCACTGGGGGTTGAATTTGTTTTCTTGCGGGCTAATGAAATAAAAGCATATGATATTTTGGTAACACTTTACAATAAGGTTCATTAGTTAACAGTGGTTAACAACATTAGTTAACATGAACTAATAATGAACTGCACTTGTACAGCATTTATTAATCTTTGTTAATGTCAACATTTACTAACACATTATTAAAGTCTTGTTAACATGAGTTAATGCACAGTGAACTAACATGAACAAACAATGAACAACTGTAGTTTCATTAACTAACTAACGTTAACGAAGATTAGTAAATACAGTAAAAAAATGTATTGCTCATGGTTAGTCAACTAATTTTTAACTAATGAACCTTATTGTAAAGTGATACCGATATTTCAACACATCTGCCAGAATCAAAAAAATCCTCTCACTCACACACACACACACACACACACACACACACACACACACACACACACACACACACACACACACAGAGCAGTGCTAAACCAAATTCAATTTAGGGTAGCTTATTGGAGAAATGCTGGTACCGCTCTACGTCATTTAAAAAACTAATTTGAGAATTTGCCGTGAGCATTGTAAGGGTGTTCAAAACATAATGCCTCTGAGATCTCTAATGATGATGGTGATTAAACAAAGAATCGACACTTCTAGTTTCTCATCAAAGCTGACACTCAATTCTGACACAGAGAGTCATGTTACTAACTGACTGATTCATCCACTCTATTCTCTGATCTTCAGAAGAACGAGTGTGTGTGGGTGTTTGTGTGTGTGTGGCAGAGGTGGTGGAAGGGATTGTGACAAGATTGTCAGGTTGCATTAATCTCTCCCAGCTGGGGTGATTCAAAATAACAAGGTGGGATTGGAGCCCAGGGGGTGAAAAAAAAATTACTATATGGGGATTATGTCTCATTGGGGTGATGTTTTAAATCATATATATATATATATATATATATATATATATATATATATATATATATATATATATATATATATATATATATAAATATAAATAAAAAACACAATTTAACAAAAAAGTATAATCATTTTTTCTTGCTGCCAACCTCTCTAGGAATGAGATCAAAGGCACAAGCTCACGTCTTCATTAAAAGGAGACAGACTTCACAGGGATATTTCGCTGTTAACAGGTCATGGACATGGCCTCTTCTGTGAAGTTCACCAAAGTTCACCAAATACATACACTGGTTTCTGTCTGTAGAGTCAGCAAACATGTCACACCACTCATTAATGAAAATGAATACTATACTTAAATGCTGAATATGACCAATAACAAAAAAAAAAAGATATATAAAAATAAAACACTAAAAACAAAAATGCTACAAGTAAATTTAGGCAACACATTATAATACTGTTTGAGGGCATCTGAGGGTGCTATATTATCAAACACCTTCCAAAAAGTCTTCTTGGGGGAGATGTCATGTCAAATTGGGCTGGTGACTTATTCAGCAGTTAACCTTTGGAGATGGCCAAACACATCGCAGGGTGTTAGCATACTTCCCAGGCCACATACACACCCTGATGTGGGGCGAGATGGCATTTCTTGGCTTTTTTTTGAAACTCAAATTCAGGCTTGCATGCCATGATGATTTCACCCACAGGGAGAATTACCACCTCAAACTGACAGACCAACTGCTGAATAATGCTAATGAGAGTGAGAATCAAAGTTTGGTGGCCGAGGCGTAGATGGTTAATAATTCTCTCTTATGACAAGTGCAAATAGGCTTCTCATTTCTTAGATCTGTCAATCAACCATTCTATACAAATAACCTTCTCTGTCATGATCATCGCTGCGTTGAAGTTACAAGCGGTTAAATGGATTTGTCTGTGCATTTGTTTCTGAGTGGTGAAATGTGAAAATTGTACAATAAAATTCTGTTGTTTATAATGAAGCCATTTGATTAATGTGTGGCTATTCTGTATTTTACCTTGTTTCTTGGATATTAAAACAAACAATAACAACGAAAAAACAGATTAGATATTCTATTGGATATGAAACATGTTCCATCTCAGAATAAAAATTTAAAAAAGGTAATTATAAGTTTTAAAATAAAACTTAAATTCAAGAACAGTTTTCAAAATTGCTAATAATACATGTTTATGGAGCATCAAATCAGCATATTAGAATAATTACTTTATGATAGAACTGCAACTAATGATTATTTTTTCTGTCGACTAATCTAATGATTATTTTTTCAATTAGTCGAAAACTCTAACGATTATTAAGGTTTTCTTTTAAAATAACTAATTTAGAACTAATTTAGTAGTTCATTGAGGTGTAGAAACACTGGGACACGCCATTATGTAACAATACGATTTGATGTGTGCTCGTCCAGTGGTAGACATTTGAACTTTAAAATCAAGAGTGTCAAAGATTATCAATACAGTCTTAAAAGGAACTTTGATAGTGTTCAAGCCATTGAACAAATGTCTCCTGAACCAGGTATTTTTCCTCTTGCGCTGTCTGTGATGCAGGGAGTCTTGTGATTGGTTGTCAAGCCAGAAAATCAGAATTTAGCAGCCTCATCTCTGATTGGCTGGAATTTTGGCACATTGTAACGCTGGTTTGTGTTGAGCAGGCGAGCGGCCGGCGCTTAGCGAGCGCGCAGGGCGGGTCTCAGGAGCGTGAGCAACTGAAACCTTGCACGTGCGAAGAGAACATCCGCGCACATCCAAATAAACTTCTTTGAAATGCAAAACTGATTTTCGTTCGCTCAAAATATTTTCTTATTTGCGAGACAAAGATTTTCTCCTCAACCCAACTCAGCTCAGTTCACGCACGTGCGAAATGCCTCAAAATATGATCTTGCGCGCGCAAAAATTAGGCAGAGATCCAATCCAGTATTCCCATACTTTTGATGATCGTGGTCTAGGTTTTTGTGATAGAATGGAACTTTCTCCATTCCCAGGAGCAGAAGCCGCCATTACGCGAGAAGAATGTAAACAGTGTGACGCGTCGACGCATTTCACGCACGTCGTTGCAGCACTACTTTATGACAAAGTCATAATTTTATAATATCTTTTTTTTTTTTTTTGGCTTACATAGTTTGTAGTCCAGAGGAAAAGCAAAAAGGTTATGATACAGAATCTGCCAGTAAATCATTCTCAGGTTTTTTGACGTCAAACTCCAAATGAGGAAGAGGGGAGAAAGGAAGTTTCAGTCCATCATGGATCTCAGATCAGGGTTATAAATCTCCTGTCCTCATCTCTCCAGCTTGTCACTGGAGTCTGCTAGAGTCTCTCACACGCACAGTCGCTTCTTCACATTGGAGTCACTGATGAATGAGCCCCTGGCTAGGAACATATCCAGACAGAGCCATTCAAGAAAGCATTCAGTATATGTCAAGCCTTTTCTGTTTGAGGATACAGTAGTGCATCAGTCTGGCTCTTTTGTAATGGAGATGATACAACATAGAAGATTGTTCATTCTCATTTCTCGGTTGTGATTCAGGGCCCTACTATGCACACAATCTCTATTGTTGGGCTATCACAATTTACCAGTCCAAGCTCAAATACTCTGAAAGGACTGTACGTTCTTCAGCAAGGGAATAACTATGTAGGACATCCACAGTTCTGGCCATCAATAAGCATTACTTTCAGTTTCAGCATTTTTGTCATACATGACAAAAATTCAAATCAAAAAAGTAAAAAGAATAAATTACAGCAAAAATTGATTTAAAAAAAAAATTAGCTTCTCCATAAATTTACTGTAAAGAACTGAAGAGTGGTGTTTTTGGTTTGCTTCATTAGTTCTGTGTTTTCATCAACAATAAGAGAGACAAACTGAGACAGGAAGCAGGTCCTGTAATATTAATCATGTTATATCTGCCATAATCTCAACACACTCCTGCCCTGTATCAACAAAAACTCCTAGATTAGTTTAAAAGGCTTATATCTACATATCCAAATCCTTTAGAGATGTACAAAAATAAAAGATTTCTGATAATGATAAGCCAATAAATGTTTTCATGTTATGGCCAACAACGAAAATGGTCATCATTAAAATTCGAAACTATTATAAATAAAACACTAAAAACTGCAAATGCATTCACAAATAAAATATTGAGGAAAAAAAGAACACAGACAACTGACTACTCGCAACAGTGGCTTTATCTCAAATAGGAAGATTCTGGAACTAGTTCTTTGCCCCAGTCACAGTCATACCTTCACCTCCCATCTCTGGAGGATGAGTAGATCCTGTTTACACTGATGAAAGCAGTCATAGTTTTTGTGAGCACGACTGTGCTGTCAAAGGCACTATGAAATCCAGCTTGATCGAGCTTGATTATTCAATTTCTCTGCACCTTGAGGGGGTGAGAATGAACATTATGACCCCCCTCTGCGTAGATCTCTATTCTTCTTTCTCTGTATCTTGTTATTTCTCCCTTTCTGCATCTCTTTTCCCTGTCTTTCCTTCTGGAGTGGGTTGATTGGCCTTGAACATGTGGGCTGAGTGCCAGTTTGACGTGCAAACCCAGCAGGGCCACTGGACTGCTCTGGGGCCTAATGAGCTGGCTGGAATGATTATGCAGTCTTTAGGGAAACCTCTCAATCCCTGCTCATGAAAGTGTGCTGCACAGAATACAGCCGGAGCAACGGACATGTTTGATCCTGTCAGACTGTGTTCTGTTCCTGTCTGTACTGTGATCATCAGTTAACACTGACATGAAGGCATTAAAAATAAATTTAAATACAAAAAAGCATTAAATTATTTCATATTTATTCATAATATTACTACAAATAAAACCACTCTTGAATGACATCCAAAACTTAAATGCAAGCCCTTTTGGCTATAAAATTAAAAAAATCTTATGCTCTGTACATTCCAGCCAGATTTATGGTGAGAGCAGCTATCAAATTCATGTGGATTCACTGCCGCAGTGTTTAATGGCAAACTGGTGGTTTCAGAGATATTGCCTTGTGGGTGAATTGACCTGATGTGGAAGCATCGCAGCACTCCACAGATGGAAACATTGCCACTTCCATTACAGATGGGAGAAAAAAATACCATGACAGTGCAAAAATCAGGAATTGCTGTTTAGACATGGCCTCACTCACTAGGTAAAAAAAGTGATGTCTCTGACACCAATTCCCCTAACCCTACTTCCCTCTCTGCATCATTAGGCGTTTTCAGGCAACCCTCAACTAGGGAAACCCATTAAGATGTCAATTGCTAAAAGGAAAGGGACAAGGCTAACTTGTCTGATGGAAGTGCTGAGATATGGTCATCTTCTCCACAGGAAGTGCCTTTAAGGATAAGCCATCCTGCCTGAGAAAATGGTCTCTGTTTCTCTGAATCTGTATCGGTCTTCCTCTTTTATATCACACAGTAAACAAATTACTTTTCTGATTTAAAGATGCCAGGATGAGAAATGATAAATACTTGTTTTCTGACTCTTAAATAAAACAGATTTTTAGGGTCAAAACATGTACTGGACAAAAAAGGCTAATTTGATTGGAATTTTTATTTTGCCACTTTTATACAATGGATAATATAGGAAATGAAGAGGGGGCACCATAAAGCAGGACCAGGAAATTATGTGGTCTAGGCTTGAACATGGTCGCCAACATGGATACCATTTCTTGATGGCTAGGCCACAGATTTAACACAAATGTCTTTTTAAAAGAAAAAAAGCTTATTAAATTAAATAATGCTACATACACTCATAACAATCACAGCCATCACCAAAAAGACAATTTCCTGTGAAGCTCCCAATCCTCAGTTCAGTGGTCACGATGGGGACGCGGGACTTTGTCCTCTCACTAGAGCAAGGTTCCTCTCCTTCTGATACAATGCAATTTGACGGGCGCTTTTAATATCAGTGTGATGTCTTCCTCCCAGGACAACATTGACCTCGATCACTCTATGCTAACAGAAATAACAGCAACCTAGAGAAGAGACACACCACAACACACAGAGACAAAAGATACCCACAGGCTGAGGCCAAGTCATATCAGTTTAAATTACCTCTCCTTTAATCAGTCTTTAACAACTTTCAACTTTAAGCACCTCCAACAACCTGCATATAGAGCGAATGTTTAAAAAAAAAAAAATAAAAATAAAAAAACATTTACAGAGAGTGGCCAGGTTTAGTGTTCAAGTCAAGAGCAATTCTTAACTTAATGAGATTTGCATAATTTGACCTCTTTCCTTTGTTCCTGGCACTAGCACTTAAGCCTTTTATATATATATATATATATATATATATATATATATATATATATATATATATAAATAAACAAACTGATCCAAACTTTTTGAATGGTAATAAACATAGAATGTGAAAATAGTGGAAATGAGCAGTATGCACAGGTAAATACAAAATGAAATATACAGTGGGGAGAACTATGATAAAAAATACAGACCTCTACATGCTTTGTTAGTGGGCAAACCAGCTAAATCGGCAGCGTATCAAATGCTTGTTCTCCAATATAAACCACAACACACACACAAAAAAACTTCATAGTGATATATATGCCCCCTATTTTAATTACAAATCTGACAAATCTGAGAGGCATTGAGGGAAGTCATTTTGTTCAGGTAACAGAGCAGGCATACTGCATGCCTGATGTGATACATTCAAAACTCTGAATACAGCACTCTCGGTACGTTCTGCTTGGCCTGCTGTTCATTTGCCGGAAAAGAAGCCAGACACGCAAACCTCTTTGAGCCCGGGAGGAAATGCAGCTCAAACTCCAAAAAGAAAGAGGCCATGCCAATCTCAGCTGGGAGGGCTGAATCGATGCCAAGCTGGGATGGCACACAGTGGCTGGCATTTCAAGCTGGGGTCAAGTTCAGCTCATCAGCTGTGCATCTGAGGAGAGAGTCACTGATTTACAGCTGCTATTTACCATCTGTACACTAGAAGAAAACTTCCATTTCTGATCATACAAAATGTCACAGTATTCTCAGTAAACCATTACTGGAGCACAATAATCCAAAAAAGCTAATCAAAAAGACTCAAACAAGTGAGATGTGAACTTTCTGACTATGGAGTGTGAAAATGGAAGCGTGCCACACGCAGCAGTGAGGGCTGATCTACGCACGGGCTCAGTTCCAGCTGGTTTATGTTTACGCACTGCAGTTTCACATGCCAAGCCGTGACGGTGTGCCTGTATGCAAGAACGCTCTGGGCCAGAATACCGCTGATTGAAGGAGCATTTGCAGAGCTAGTCGACATAACCTGCCTGAGAACACAGGAACATGGGCGGACTGTCTCCAAAACCACTGCTAAAATAAGAGCAGATAGGCAGAAACCACAAAACAGTACCGTGTTTTAGCCCATGATCCTCTCAAGCAAATGATCATGGTCAAGACCCCTAAATTCTTGCCAGAAATCCCCCATTATTGCTCACAACACAGCAACAGGGACAAACCACAGAGCCTTGGAGCAGAGACACATCCTAACAAACCACAGAGCTGGTATTTTTGGGATCGGAATTGTGTCAATACTCCCTGTCACCACCTCACTGACCTCAGCATCTCTGGACACCTATTGATCCAAACACATTTGATTCATAAAGACGATCTGAGCTTCATCTCATCTGATCGAATAAAATCTCTTGGCTCGACTTCATCTCTCATTCCACTGCGCTTGTCACAACATTTAACTAGTTTAACAAATCACTTTTTCCGAACGAGACATTACATCATTAAATGGAAACAGAGTAAATGCAATGGAGTTTGCGCAACATTTAAGCAGTAACATGGCGGTTTAGTTTGGAGGGAAGGGCTCCAAAAGAGTTAGAGCTGCTTTTGGAGTAAAAATGTCCAAACTCGCCCTTTTCAAAAGCTTCCACCTGTTGCAACTTCACATTAGTTAGAGGGTGTTGTAATTTGTTTAATGCATCACCACGAAGCAGAGAAAGCCATTAACTTAATGCATCTCCTCACTTAAACCTGCAGCGCTGTGTTCCACTATGCAGGGAGACTGACCTTCTGCGTAAGCAACGGGGCAGGGGCATGAAGGTCAGTTTCCCTGCACAGATCACATGCCTCCCCGCTCTGAAGACCACATCACAGCCTAGTGACATATACACACATATTCAGACATGCACATACAGAAAGTAAGCTCAGGTCACATGTGACAGAGATGACTTAACCCTTACAAACTGCCTTTTTAATGAGGAGAAGAAGATAACATGCAGTACAAATTTACAGACTTGCACTAAAACAGGTATGGCCCATATAACGGTACATTAGTCTAAATGCAATCGAGAGACGAGAGAATGAGAAAAGAGGCAGCGAGAGAGAGAATGGGAAGACACGGCACCGCCATAGGAGATACGGCAGATGGGACCAAACATAAAAGCAATATTACAGTTTCTACATCACTGACCTACATGTTGGTTAAATTACTTTTTTCCCTCTGTCTCTTTCTCCATTTCCTTTTTTTGCCGGAAAGAAAAAATAAAGTTGGTTGGTGCTTGTTTTTCATACATCTCAGGAAATTGAGCCCCTGCATCCAGATCAGCCAAGTCCACTCGAGGAAATGGGATTTGACAAACATGAAGGCGTGATGTAGGTATTTGAGAAACAATGATGAAAACTAACAAAAACTAAATTAAACCAAATACTTTAGAGAAAGACAAATATGGTGCACTCATATTACTCACTCATTACTTATGAATGGGAAAAAGAGCAACATGCAATTTGGCGGAGTAAGTCTTGCCTTCTAAATAAAAGAACCAATCTCCAATTGGTAAATCATGGCGTCACTGCAGGTTTAGTTAGACGCTCCAGTTGCAAAAGAAACCGTAAGGGTTCTGAGATTTACATTGTGTCTACACCAGACGCAACTTTTGACTGAACGCAACAAGCCGACCATTGCAAAGAAATTGGACTATGTTAGAAATAGAATGGGGAATCCGTTTACTGTTGGGAATTTGTCGCATCGTGCCGCATCCAGTGTAGACAATATCACTGATTATAATGGGTTCTATTGTCTTTTGACGAGTCACTTGCGTCCAATGTAGACACGGTGTTAGACATTCGCCTGTGTCTAGCCTCAAAAATAATTTTTTTAACACTATTTGAGCATAAGAACCAGCATCTTTTCGGTGTGTGACGAGAACGCACAAGGTTAAAATGTACCCAGATTTCTCGATGAGGTGAAAAGCTGTCTCACGATGTGAGGGTGAAATTAGGATAGAATATGGCATCCACTTCGTTTAAATTACATCTCCACTGTCGTTTTGATTCTTACAGAAATGAGAAAAAAAAAAACAATTTAATTCAATTTGATAACGGTGACTTCAATCCCATCCAGCTCATCAAACACGAGCAACAGAGTTATATATATAGTGCAGCAGGGATCAAAGTTCTCTGATCACGTGACGAGATGACTGACAAGACTATGGCAGAGGATTCATTGCACAACAGAGCCTAAGCGTCTGACAAATGTCTTGTCTTGTAGAATGCACGCTCAGCACCGCTGCTACCTATTCACAAAGTATGCACAATAGCGAAAGTGAAAGTAAAATACGAGTGCGGATTCAAACATGAATTCAATACCATGCATTTTGAAAGCGGCTCCCCGATGCAAGCAAACATCTCCCAATATGAAAGCTATCTTAGGCTGGACTGTGTAATAACCATCTGTATCACACTTGAAGAAAAAAAATGGATCTCTATATGCACTTTGAATATTGAGAGAGTACTTTGATTATGGTTGCATTTATTGTTTGCACTTAAGACTAAGGGAAAATTATTATTTTATTTTATTTTATTTATATTGTTTTTGTTTTCTATGATCAATTTGTGGAAAGGAGTTCAGTTAGGAGGTCAAAAGTTTTAGAAGCTCATAAATCCTGTGCAGTTCTAAGGTCTGAAGAGACTCATGAAACTACACAGGAGATTTACAGTGCTTGAGAAATGCTGTCTTTTACAGCATTTGATAATTCATACTGAGAAAGTAGAACTGAAATGGCATTCATTACAAGATGATTAGTTAAAACATTTCAAATGTACCTGCAGACTATTTTTCTAGTCATGTATTTTATCACTGAGGATTTCTTAAAAATCTTATCTCGTTCTCATGAACTCAATCTCGTGTCTTGTCTTGTGCGCTAACAGTCGCATCACACCCCTAGCATTTATTGGACACTTCATGTCATATGTTATTATTATATTTAAATGCGAGTTGGCAAACAGTTTCCCCCTATCAAGTACACGGGACTTAAAAATAGCACCAAATATGGCAGCCAAAGAAAAAAACTGTCCTTGAAAGGAGTTTGAATTAAATTGAAAAGACAAATTGAAAGTAAAATAGAAAAAAAACATAATAACCCGATAATAACCCGGGTTTAACCCAGACTAGTTCAGGCTGTGATTTCAGTAATTCTGTGTGTAGTATTAAATAAAATGCAGTGAACATGTGAGCAGAACATTAAAATATCTGAGAGAAGCTGTCTCCAAAATAAAAGTTTAAAATGCCAGTTTGAGCTAATGTGACGTACTGGTGGTGGGAAATTGCTCTGAAACATGTGGAGAACAGCACAAGCCAGCATTTGAGTATTATAGGCATGAATAGTACGTCCAGCTCTCTAGATTAAGGGCACTGCCAAAACAACCATATAACCATTACATAAAGGGCAGTACATTACTGAATAAGTGCTGGAGGTAAAATAGCAGATCACTGCTTTAAATGACATTACATGAATGTAAACTGCAGTGCCAATTGCCGGAACAAAATTTTTCCATTGTTTTTTAACCATGACTACAGAAAAACAGAGTTTCGGCAGTCTATAAAAAATAGCCTAGAGTCCAAAAAAACAAAACAAACAAAAAAACAAAAACAACATTTGACACATTATTTGCTGTTCCTGTCTGCCTCCCTTCATTGCTTAGCTTCACCCTCTGGACTATTGCTTTTATGTTTCCTCATTTTATTCATACTGACATTTCTTTTCCAGTGTCGATATCTTAGTGCCTGCCAGCCTGTTGAGAGTTGGTTGAGTTTCCTGTTACTCAACTTTTGCTCTTGATTGTCAGTGATGCAATCCTCCATTGGTGATTTCCGCAGACAGCCTGTGTAATCAGGATCGACAAGCCATTTTTATTTGTGTATTGTTAAATTTACATTTATGTGTGACCACAGAACACTGGCATTAGCGATGCTCATAACTAACTGTGATGAGCAGGGCGGGCGAGAGCCGTGAGGGAACGGCGCGAGGCCAGTGAGGAAGGAGGGACATGCTGTCGAAGAGCCCTCGCTGCTGAGGAGGTCGGGCAGCGCAGGAGAGAAGACCGCGAGTGGCTGCCCGAAGCGGTGGTACTGGAGCAATCGAGTGATGGGTGGGATGGGAAGCTCGCTGCCGCGCCCCTGGGACGAGGTGGGGTGGCGGCCGTCCAGGAGGGAGTGGAGGAGCCGCCGTGGGCCAAAGCCTGCTGCCTGCCGCCGTCCGCCGTGGGCCGAGGCCTGCTGCCGGAGCGGGGAGGAGCAGGGAACGGCGGGCTCGCTGCCGGCTGCCCTCACGCGGAGGAGCCATCGCCGGCCGCCAGGGGGCGGAGGAGGATCGGGCCGTCCACCGAGCGTCCAGTGCCATCGCATGGCACCGCGAGGAAGAGCCTCTCGGCGGGCTGTGGACCGAGCGGCAGTGTTTCGGGGAGCCGGACCAAGAATTTTTTTTTTGTTTGTTTGTTTTCCTCTCTCCACTCTCTCGTCCTTGTCGCTCCTTGTGCTTCCGTCTCCTTTTCTCTCGTCTCGTCTGTCCTTACCCCAGGCGCTGTGGCCGTTGAGACTGGCCCCCGGGGGGAGTAGGCGCAGCCTCGTGGGTACCCCCCGGCCTGCGAGGGGCGATGGGGGTATGTGACGAGCAGGGCGGGCGAGAGCCGTGGGGGAACGGCGCGAGGCCGGTGACGCGAGTGTTAACAAGCTTCAGGTGCTCGGCGCACCGGTCTCGAGTCCCCCACGGAGGAGCTCCGGAAGCATAAAGGAGGAGCGACGACAGTGAAGGACGAGAGAGGACCAGGCCTGGGATTTTATGTTGTGGTTTATTTTGTTTGTGTGGGCGGCCGTCGCAGTGAGGAACTGCCGCCCTGCTACTTTTTGTTTCATTGTTGTTTATTTGTTAATTAAAATTGTTGAATGTTCGCCGGTTCCCGCCTCCTTCTTCACTTTGTTACACTAACCGTTAACCGACCGTATGAATTTTAGATTTAAATGGTTTAAAAGTAATTTAAGTAATTCATGAAGTCATTTTTAAGATAATTTTTAAGACATTTTTAAAGATGTTTATAAAATTAAACTTTCGAGAGAGAGAGAGAGAGAGAGAGAGAGAAAAAAAGCATAAGTCTATACGACTAGACAAGTCGCATTTTATTATTACATTAATGTAAAATACTGGTAATAAAAAACCTAAATGTTTACAAATGTTATGAACATAATTATAGGCTACTTTAAAAAACAAAAACATGGATGACAAACATAAGTAGCCAAGACAAATTCATTTAAAGCAAAATTGAAACAGAAACCAGAGTTAGAAAGTTGGACCCTGAACGGTACAGATTGTACTATTGACTATTTAAACTGAAAAATGTACATTTTTATCTTTTGTTGACTGCATTTGTTTTTTAATAATGGACAGGCTACGATGTCAAGTTAGCAATTCTAGAACTGATATGTTGTGTATGCGCAAGGGAGGTGTCTGCCACTTGAATTTTTTCCTTTGAGCAGTGGAAACAGCTTCATACTAAAAATAAAGTAATTTATGGTCATACAGACAATAGTAAAACATCATTAGAAACTTTATTTTTGTATGCTTAAAAATGGGAAAATGGTAGTCCTGTAAAAGAATGTGTCAAGTACATGACATTCAATTAAATGACCTAAGATTTTGCAGTCACAACTGACTGCATCCACACTGCATCTGATAATTTGCATGCAGAGTATGCAGCCTTAGAAAACGCGCTACATATCACACTTCAGTTTTACCATTACTTCCTTTTTCCTTATTGAACAGTTTTTATTTAAAACATTATCTCATAACTGATAATTGCATTCATGCCACCTCCGAGCAGCATTAAACAATGCGCAAATACAGCTACAAGCAGCTTGTGCCACTGGTGTGCAAAGATGGCTACGGATTTCATTTGATTGAAATGACTAATTTAGCTTAACTTATTGCTTTATTTATTATATAAATTAAATATGGAATTTAAAAATATGACATTTAATAGGGTTAAAAAATGCACCTGAAAATCAAATCAAAAGGGCAAATATTGTCCCTTAATGCAAAATATATGACTGCATTCTAAGTGAAAGAGAGGGGATGTTCAATGCCTGTGGAGCAACGCCATTCTAAAAAGTTTAGAAACCGCTGGTCTACAGTTTCGGATCACCATTAGATTAGACCGTTGACAGTGACCAGGTCAAAGAGACCTCATTCATCTCCATCTGCAGAGGATTACAGAGGAGGAGGTTTTTTTTGTGTTTTGTTTTTTTTAACAGAGAAGTTTAATCTCAGTGAGAGCGCACACAAAGGCACTGAATCTAATGAATATAACTGAATCTAATGTTCGGATTTCTCTGCAAAGATGAGACACCCCATATTTTATTACCACATTAATCTGTTGCAGACGGTTTATTCATTTATAAGCCCATTTCCCCCCTCCCTTTCTCTCTTTCAACTGCTCAAAGAAATTTATTAGTACTGGAAGCATTACAGCTCCAAACTGATGGACTCGAACAATAGCACTCAATAACTTTGATGGAATGTTGAAACTGTGATTACCTATTTAAAAGGTCACTGGAGTTTACATAGCTCTGAAACGGTCCGAATACAATTACTCTGAGGTGAATCTGAGGTTGTCAAACACATTGCAAGCAAAAGTCCATGCATAATTACGATCTCTATTCAGAAGCTGTGAGGAAGAGAAATAATAAATATGTATCCATGTTCAGTGGTCATAAAACAACTGCTAGAGGCTTTTACTCACAGCTGTTATAAATTTGTTTAATAAGATGTGGAGCTTTTCAAATCAATAGCTGCAATTACTAAAGCTGCAATGTGCAATGACAGGACATTTTTGAAACCTATATCCAAAATCCAAAAATGAAACAATTACACATATACAATTGATAAGTTCAAATTTAAAATTGAAATAAGAAAATTCAGTAACATGAATTCACATTGGCAAAAAGACAGAACACGTCTTGTCATATGCACTATTTCTGTTACATGTACCTTTTTAGCAATAAATCAAGAGGCAGGATTTGTGGTACAGGCAGGGCTTGCAGGGCTGTACCTAAAATCCTCCTAAAATAATCACTATTAATTACTGAAATACGTGCGATTAATTAGTTAATTAGCTTTATCAATTGACAACTGTAATATATATTCAGACCATTTTTGACCCATGAAAAATCCTGATATATGTGGATGTGTGTGTCAGCATGACAGACATCATAAAAGTTGGAATGTATAAAGTTGAGCTGTGTTGAACTGAGTGACTCAGATGTTCTGTGTCTTTAACAGAGCTGTAACGGTCTCCCTCTGTCTCTCATTTTCAATCAAACACAGAAGCTGCTTTGTCTATAGTGAGTGGGCAGCAAGAGCAGCTCTCTGGAACAGATGACAGAGGACTGTGTGTCCAGTTTCTTTCCAGACTTGTCGCCTAGTTCACAGACGTGAGCCTTTTTGGTGTGACAGTTGCCACACTTATTGTGGCCCTTTGGAGGCACACTGCCGGCCAATAAGCTCTAAAGAAGCCAATGTTAAACCTCTTCCTCATATTCTGGCCTGCATAACTGCAGCAGGAAGTGTTTGTGGCCACCACCGCAGAGGGGCTCCATTAAATATAAATGAACTGTGTTCTAAGAAAAGGCAGAAGCGGAGACACAGTAAACACAAAGATCGTTGTGCTGTTTGAACAAATCAAAGTAATCAAACATCTCTGGTAGAACAGGGCGAGTGCGCTGATGAGCAGTAATAGATCTGACCTCTGTTTGGCCACTGACACATCTCATCTTTCTCTCTTCACACGGGGAGTGTTGATAATATGACAATAAACCACCTTGACTGGGTCCTCCCTCCAAAGCAGTCCCCGGGTGTATCAGCTGCTAAAAAAATTGACCACAACATTGCAAAAAATTTGAAATGTTCCTTTGAACGACCTCTAATCTGTATTCAATTCGGCAGCACAAATTGCTTCCGACTTATCTGTCGGTTGATGATTAATCTCGACTAGAAGTGTTACAGGAATCCCCTGGGTTTTGGCATGTACCACCTATAGAAGCTGGTTACCAAAAATTGAATTGAATTGAATTAAATTAAATTAAAATCATAGCAAAAATTAAAAGATCAATCATAAGACAAAGTTTCAAAATAAGAAAGTCACATTGCAAGACAAAGTCACATTATGAGATTTAAAGCCAGGTAATAAAATATGTTTTATCAAAAATACAGCAAAACAGTAATATTGTGAAATATTTTAATTTTCAGTAACAATTACTTGTCAGTGTCACATGATCGTTCAGAAGTCATTCTAATATGCCAATTTGCTGCTCACTTATTATTATTATTATTATTAATTTTGAAAACAGTTGGGTTGCTTAATATTTCTAGAAATTATAATCAAATTTTGATTTTCAGGATTGTTTGATGAATAGAAAGTTAAAAAGAACAGCATTTATTTTTAAAAAAAATCTGATTTCAGAGTCAACGTAAAAGTCTTTACAATCACTCATTTATTAATTTAATGCATCCTTGCTGAATCAAAGTCTTAATTTCTTTAAAAAAAAAAGAAAAGAAAAGAAATCTTACTGATCTCCAAACTCCAAACTTCCAATAGTAGTACTGTACCTTTTTACTTTATTTTACAGGTAGTAAAAGGCTTCTATAATCTCCAGATTGATAGAAATTTTCAATCTATGCCAGGAGACCTGGTCACGAGAAAGAAAAATAACTTTTTTCATTTAGAAAATCAGTGATATAAGAAAAATCAGTGTGAGAGTTGAATGACATCTGAATCAACATCACAGGAAACAAAGAAAAGATGCAGCACTTTAAAGGTACTATGTAACTTTACTTATAAAAATATAAGTGAGTATGAATCCATCTTCCAAACAGAGTTTCACTACAGTAGGCCTATAATACACACACACACACACACACTATATATACATTATATATATATATATATATATATATATATATATATATATATATAAAAATATATAAATATTCCAGTATTTATATTCTAACTATTTTAGACCGAGCAGGATGACAACCACTCCAGAGTAGCCCAGTAGTTTAGTTTATTACATAGTGTACCTTTAAATTAGAAAAAGTATGTGGGGGCATTTCTGTGTGGATGAAATGTGTCTTGGGGGAACGTGAAATGCACATCATCTCTCTTTGCGGGTCGAAAAGAAATTAAGCCCACTAACTGTGGCTGAAATTGCCTGGGGCTGAGTTGGAGCTGTTAATCTAAGCCAGCCCTGAGGTCTGCTTGAATACACTGGCTTCATGGTCCAGCCAGGGGAGGGAAGACGTGAACCCTGCTGGATGTGCTCACTTGCCCCGCATGTACACTGCCCAGAAATTTTCGGAATGGTAAAGTGCAGCTACACAGGCCACAAGGTAAACTCACAGTAGGACTAAACGAAACAAAACATCTACCATTTGTTTGTTTATCAGCTCTTCTGTGAGGCCAGTATTCAGTTTGCCAGGTAAACAGGTAACATGCTGACCATCACTAACAAAACTAATAACAAAAAAGAACAAGAAACAAGAAAAAGTAACTGCAAGATATTAACAATGCAACTTAGCTAATACTTCAGTATAGGTACCCCCCCCCCCCCCCCCAAAAAAAAAGTTATACCACAGACATTTCTGTTATTTTATATATTTTCATCAACTAAAATGTTGATTCCATTATAATGATAATAAATAAACAGGTCGAAACAACAACTATACAGGCCCGCCTGCCTATCTTTAGTAGATAGGAATAACGCTAAAAAATTATTATTATTAAATACAGTTTAAAGTAGAAATATTTAAAAACATTGTACTTTTTGCATTCTAATAAATTAGATTAATTTTGCTTGTAAATGTCTCCTTGTATCCCTTTGTTAAGGAAAAACACATTAATTTTATAAATTTTCATTGCATTAAATTTTGAACTCAGGATCATATTTGCGCTTTGGGGAAAAAAGTAAGCGTCAAGCCCTGTATACCAAAAGTCTGGTCTCCAGCTAATACTCTGGAAACCCTGGTGCTGATTCTGCTTTGGTCCTCATTGCAGAGGTGAACTTGTCGAGATGTATTGCCTGGCATTTATTTGAGACCCTGCTATTTTTCTCCCACATCCCACATGAATGTGGGAGGCCATAATCACCCCCTAACAAGCTTGGACAACAGCAAAGCTCAAGAGAACTTAGGAAGACAGCTGTTATGTTTCACTCTCACCTCAGGGGCCCAAAGAGTGTTGGTTTGTGCATGTGAGTGTATAAGAAATGTTTTTCTTCCCAACACAAAACACTAATAAAATAATTTAACGTGAGAGGATCTCCAAGCTGGAGTGTTGGGCCCCTTTGGCATTTCAAGAGTTTTCCGCTTGGTCAGTTCATCTAACTCAAGTAAGACAAGGCAAGTTGCAGACAAATCATGTTTATATTACTATTTCTGTTAAATGTAAACCTTCATGTGTCTCTATTCACACTTCAAAGCATTATTCTACAGATTAAAAAAAAAAAAAAAAAAAAAAAATCTATAAATAGTACAGAACAAAAAACAAGCATCCATAATTGGATTTAATCTGTCATAAACTATGTTTATTTCCTATCTGAATGTTTAGCCCAAACTCTATAAACTGAATGAATCAAAAAGATCCCAAACAAATTTGCATTCTGATATTTTTTTCTGACCAAGCTGCAGCAGATCTCCAGTTAAGAGAAACTTGAGGGAAATTAAATCAGTCTGTGCAGTTTCTAGCCACTGTGAGTCAGTGACATTTGCTCACGCTAGAGTGAATGAAACCAGGATCCATCTAAATGCTGCTTGGAGAGAAAAAGGTTAGAGGTTTAGAAATGAATGACTGAATTACAGGGTACGAGAAATAAAATCCTTATCCAGTCCAATCAATCTCATAACGCGCAGACTTTTTATAGGTCCGCCTCTTTTTCTCTGAAGTCTCCTTTGAGAAAAGACTTCCTGTGGACCTATCATTTCTACATTTCACTCGTCTGTATCATTTTTTTTTTTTTTACTCTTCCATCACAGACACAGAAAAAGTAATTTAGTGAAGAAATACAACTCGCATAGGCCAGGGGGAAGATAAAGACTCTTCCTTTTCTACACTCTAGGGCAAAGAGGAATTATGGGATGGCTAGGTGTGACAGAAGCTCATCTGCAGTCTAGATGGAGTGCATAATACTGGCCAGACAGAGTATTCCAAACAGCCTTTTAAAAAACCATCTGTCACCACATTCAGGATGTTTACAGCAAATATTATCACACATACAAGCTGCACCGAGGCTATCAAACATCAGATCACAATTAAAACATTTATTTATTCATTTATTCAAGCTCAAGCCAGTGGCAGGGGCACGCAATAACCCCCGTCTTGCATTGCGCTGATAGACGATGATATCATGTATAGACAATAGCCTGAGATATCATCAAAAGCATCAGCAATCGGATTATCAAGAGAATATTGCATGCCCAATTAATGTGGTAAATTATTATTAGGATACTTTTATTATTAAATTAATATTAAAATTCATTTATCCCTCAATAATTTCATTGCGCATTACCACATAACCAACGTGATGTGAGGATAATAGATTAGATTACTCCTCATTTCAAAAACAACTTGTTTAACACAAAATACTTCTCATTTTTCTTCACCACATATGGGCCACAAGAGAAATATCAATAAAATTATACAATTATATATCATTATCAGCAATTATATATCATTATCAGCACGTTAAAGTAGATCTCTCATCTTCCCTGAGAGAATATGTGCCTTTAATGTAACGTCAGATGCCGAAAGGTCAGTCAGTTTATATTTTCACTTTCTGCAGTGAATAATTAACTGGGGTAATGAGAAAGCTGAGTGATAGCCACTAAAAACAGAAATATTTCCAATATTGCAGCATGATATTTTTCTTTATCATCAATTGACCCTTCGCAAATAGTTTGATTGACAGGCGATCTGACCAATCATCACCCCGAATGCGGCATTTTGTCCGACAAAGCAGTCCGGGGAGTTAGTAGATTAACGTTGAACTTCAAAAATTGTGTGTACTCGCGTCTTTCCGTGCTTGAAACAACATTTCTTCTGATGTCCCTTCATGTTTATTTGATGCTATAAATGAACTAGTATGAAGAGATGGTTGGTTCACGAGCCGACTGAAGGAGCTACAGCGATCTGTCACCACACATTAAAGAGCCACTGTATGGTATTTATTATAAACGTCTTTAAAAAATGACAATCTTTTAAATATGATACTGTTTCATATGTCTGTTGACGTTTTGTTAGTGTCCTTCTTTGCTCCGCAATGTATTTTTCACTGTGTGAGATGATGTGTGGCGTGAGAGCGCATATGCTGTCGGGCATGGCAACAGGGAGCAGGTTTTGCGTAGGGTCAACTGCTCGCAAAATGAAGGACAACGATTCATGTTTCACGTGTGTTAGTTACCGTGATAATGAGATTAAGTAAATTATTGAATAAATGATAAATAAACAAGTAAGCAAAATTACCTCACACCCAAGGGGGGCCTTGGACTTGCGGTTCGCAGGGGGCCCCGCGGATTTGCACAACGCCACTGGCTCAAGCCAATTAAGCAATTAATATAGGCAATAACTAGCTGTAACTAAAAACATGCAAATCTAGGTTTAAAGCTTAAAGCAGTGTATTTGTATGCATGTAAGTGAAGATTGATTTAGTGTGCCTGTGTCCCCAAAAGGGATGAGGAAATAGCTTTTGGATTTCGATCCATTAGGCGAGCTTTTCTCTGGAAAGGTAACAGCTCTAATTAATTACATTAACCCACCAAACTTCATTAACAAGGCTGCCGTTCCAGCCCTCAAACCCACAGCTGTGACACTGTACACATTCAGAACATCAATGGCATTACATTACATTAGTATGATGTTTAAAAAGGATTCAAGGAGATGTAATCTGTAAATTACTGATGTAAAATTTTTATACAATAATACACAATATAATCAAATTCATCTTTAAGTGTCTTTTTATAAAGATAAGAGATGTTCTAACTCTAGATTACTTTTATGGGGAAATGGTGTGATGAGCATTTTTTGACATAATTGTTATTGTAACAGGAAATGAAACGTCAATGTGCATCCTTTTCTAATAGCCAATAGCCTGTAGTGCATATCACAACCAAATAAAAATCCAGCACCCCCTTCCCATCGAAGCTCCGTTTTGAAAAGGAAACCAAAAGGAAATCAATTACTTAACGAGAAATGCCGTATTTACAAAGAATACAATAAATAAAAGGTATTTACTTACAAATAATTATTGCATCTTTAGAATCTTAAAAGATTAAATACTAGAACTAAATACCAGAAAACTTTTATATTAAAAAAAAAAAGTTTATGGTTTTGTATAAAGACCCTTTATTGTGGGGTGGCATTCATAAATCGGTAAACGACGTTGAAACAACATTCGGTGGAGAACTTAATCACTGATCCTATTGACTCAACTCCCTGTTGAAGGTGTTTACTTCAGAGTTCGGCCATTCTCTTGAACACTGATATTTAAGGACGGGACACAGAGCACAGAGTAAACAGATCAATACACCACTCTGGTATCAGTGCTACAGTCAGCTGAAAGCAAGCTTGAGCCTTATTATGTATTCACAGCTTCTCTGATTTAAATGAGCTTCCTCATTAGGCAATGAGGAGTTGGAGAGGGACAGCCCGTGGGAGGGCGGTTTGTGTGGTGATGGGCTCTGTCTGCTGGTGGGCTCAGAACAGGCTCTGATCGATGGTGGCCGAGCGCAGAGCCAAGCTCCTTCCACTGAGCGGAGAAGTGATTAGCCAGTGTGGAGGACTGAGCTCATTGATTCCGTGGATCTGGTCCTTCTCTGATAACAATGGCGGGGCATTTCATTATGAAGGGGAGGCATTGGATTGGGACTTGGGAGGAAGTGAACGGATCAATCAGCCAGTTTCCAGAACAGCATGAGGAGCCATGGTGAGGCTGTATTTGTTGGCAGTTCAGTGTTGCCTGAGAAGGTTTAGATGACTTTACCTATAAGAAGCAGTGCACTTACACTACACATGGACAAAGACGGGTCACAGTGTCAAGACAGAGTACAAAGATACAATCAGAGAGGAGAGAGTGGTGGGGAGAGATTGCAATATTTGGCATAAATGGGGAGAAGACACTGAAATTTCATGATGTAGACATCACTTGGCTTCATGTGCTTTAGTCAGCTATTTAAAAGCGTCATATCATAAAAAAATATCCGTAATCTGTTGAAATATAAGTGTTTGATGCAATATAAAAAAATATGATATCCATTATATTATATACACTACCGTTCAAAAGTTTGGGATTGTAAGATTTTTAAAGTTTTTTTTAATTTTATTTTTAAAGTTTTATCTGCTGCATTTATTTAATTAAAAATACAGTAAAAACAGTAATTATTTATTACTGAGCCCTATTCAGTCAGTTTTATTTCTTCGCAAATTCTGTTTTTTCCATTTGAATTTTTCTGTTTTCCGTTTTCTCAATTGACCCATCGCAAAGACCCTTTAGTTACTGTTGCTTTGCCCACAAGCCATGCGCTCTCACGCCACACATCATGTTCTCACGGAGTGAAAAATACATCCCGGAGCAAAGAGGACACTGACAACAGGTCGACGGACATATGAAACAGTTTCATATTTAAAATATTGTCTTTTTTTTTTTAAAGAAGTTTAAAAAATAAATACAGTATAGTGGCTCTTTAATGTGTCGTGACAGATCGCTGTAGCTCCTTCAAGCGGCTCGTGAACCGACCATCTCTTCATACTGGTTCATTTATAGCATCAAATAAACATGAATGGACATCAAAAGGAATGTTGTTTCAAGTGCGGAAAGACACACAATTTCTGAAGTTCAAGTTCACCAATGTTAATCTACTAACTCCCCTGACTGCTTTGTTGGACAAAATGGTGGGCTTGGCCAGATCGCCTGTAAATCAAACTGTTTGAGAAGGGTCAATTGGCAAAAAAACAGTTAAATGAAATTGTAATGATCTAAAAGCATGTCTAATTAATTGAAATCATGAATCTCATACAAATTAACAACAATTGTATTTTTTAGGACCCCAAGAAATACTTTATATTATTTTTTCAAAATTCTGTTTTCTGGATTAAATTTGAATGGTTTAATTAAATTTTAATAATAACAAAATCATGTCTCATTAATTGAATTCATCAAAACAACAACATTTTATTATTATTTAAAAAAAAAAAAAAATAAATTAAACGTTTTCCCCCCAGAAATTCTGTGTTGTGAATTTTAATTTTTCAGTCAATAAAATAAAGGCATAAAATTTTAATTTAATTGTAATCATATGACATGAAAAACTTTTTGTCAAACAAAGTGCTGCACAACGGACTGAACAGAGCTTTACTTACAATATGCAAAGATGTTAGCCAAACATAGCAGTGGTCATTTAGATTGAAGTCTCACAGCAGATTTCACAGAGCATTCAAATTAGATGGCTAAAATAAGGGTAAAAAATATATTTCTAAATTATGACAATTTTTAATGTAAAATTCATACTAACATAAGTGTACCATAAAATAACCATAAAAATCATCCTAAAATATTCCTTTTGCATAGAAAATAGCATAAAATGTGGATAGAAACTATATATGACTCAGAAAGCAAACCCACATATAGGCCAACTCATTTCACATGCAAAAATTACATATACAATTACACAAGGTCTTAAAGGCGCAGCAGCAATACAGGCGTTCAATTATAACAGTCATGAAAATCAAACCAAAAAATAAATTACTAAATGGTGTAATAGTAAACAGACAGTTGAGAGGCCTTCCAATTCACCCTCTGTGAAAGAAGGTCAACTATACCATTATAGATGCGTCTTTAGCAGCATGGCATGTAGCCATGACCCACAGCGCTGCCTTTGCTCAAGGGCACGGTTTTCACGGAAATTACAGATTTAACACATAAAGACATTGATCAATCAATCTATAATCTCACTGACCCAAACCTTATGGCACGCCCAGGAAAAAGCAATTGTGCCTAAATTGCGGTTTAATCTGATGAGGTCAATTCGATTAAATATGATCCCATGGCAATGTATTATTATCTCGGTTTGAGCCAACAAAGTGCCTTGGAACAGCTGGGCTTTCAACCAGACTGCTGATTGATTGGTGTATTGTGCTGTCTACAACCACCAATGGGAGCCAATAGCTTCAATGTCTCGTTTGATCTGCAAATGTCCTAATACCTACTGTTATTTCTAGCCATCACATATCAGGATTAACAATGATTACATTTAAATGAAAAAGACAAAATGTTTTTTTGTTTTTTTTGACATAAATGTAGGCTACTCAATCAGACCTCATATGTACTGTAGGAGTGATATCTGATTGGCTTTAAGCACTTTGCTCTGAGGTACACGTTTCCTGGCTCAAGTCAAAAAGTCCACCACCACCAAGCCTCAAAGATATTTTCCACTATTTTACCTAAAAAATAAAAACCATTAAAAAATAAATTTCATATTTTTTAATGCCAATGTAATGATGTGATGCTTAAATGTACAATGTAATATACAGCATAAGCTATGGGTAACAATTTATTTTGATGAGAAAGCTGAAAACTCCAGATGAGAACGTCTCTATGATAAAGCTGGGACCTGTATGATAGAGAAGCAGTCTTCAAGTGCTTTAAAAAAAGTGCAAAATCTGTTAGCAAAGTCTGAAATATAGGCAGAAATTAGTATCCAAGATGAAATATCTAAAAATGGCCCAAATATATCAAACATAAAAAACAGTGAATCATCTTGCCACTTGACAGGTGAAAAACTTATGTCTGTGTAGCTTTGAAATGTATTAGCACACCTCCATTGAACAAACCACACAATCTCAGGCATCGCTCATGGCCAAAGAATGAACAGCAACTGAGGTTTAGAGTTTGTTCAAATCCCTAATCTAAAGTATGTACAATACCAAAAGTGAGTCTAGCAAATAAGAAATAATACGAAAAAAGGTTCCAAGAATAACGGAGAAGCAGCAGTGTTCCTTAAAGTGTCGGAAATTTTTCTTCCTGCTTAGTCTACAAGATAATCACTGTGTCAAAGCAACTTTTAGTTATTCATTAAAGGGGACCTATTATGCAAAATTCACTTTGAACTTTGAACCTAAATGTGTGTCGGGAATGTGTACACACAACCACCCTATAATGGTAAAAATCCATTCTAAAAAAATCTCATTTTTTAATCCCCATAAATCATACGCAGCATCTCAGAACAAGTCATTTGCACTTTGTAGCTTTTGTGACATCACAAATGATTAGGCCCCATCCACAACTGCTGACAGAGTCAGCCCAATTAGCATAGACCCCGCCCAGAGAGAGCTGTACGGTCTACCATATGTTTATCTCCTCGCCAAAGCATTTAAGTCATTCAGTCAAAAGCAGTGAGAGATTTTATGTTTTTTCTTTTGTTGTTTGATTCATATTAACAGCATATAGCAGTTGGTACTGTATATTAAGCTGCTTTCATTGTAATTCACAGATCTAATATACACATACGATTTCTTTACTTGTCGTTTACGTTCACAGACATAACGACAGTGTTTTTGACAGCTTAAAAAGAAAAGCGTAAAAAGACATACATTTAAAGATACATGTACGAAAACAGCATATTTTTGCTTCCACTCAAAAATGGACTTTTACAACATGATATAATAAATAATCTGTGGGGTATTTTGAGCTGAAACTTCACAGACAGATTCTGGGGACACCCGAGACTTAAATTACATCTGGTAAAAAAGGAGCATAATAGGTCACCTTTAATCTAACAGTAACCAAGTAAGCAGTCTGGAGGGACAGAGCACAGTTGAGGATGCCAGAGGCCATTTGACCCTAAAGTGAATCTACACATTGCCATTTTGGAGATGTCATTTGCCCAAAGGCGTTAAACCCTTGAACTCTCCCCACAGATTTGCTCAGAGAGAACCAGCAGGTCCTAAGCGGGTACAGAGCAATGATTAGAGGCCCTCTTCGAGGACTCCACCCTGCTGCGCATATCTCTCTTCATCTCCCTCTCTCTGCCTCTGCTACACATGGCAGAAAAAGTGTAGCCCTGAGGCGAGCGCTTTCTCCAAACCTGTGGTGAATGTTAATGCAGTCCCTCTACAAGTTTAGCCGTTCACATCTCTCAAACTGTCATCGCAGCGGAGGCAGAAGGGTTGTGCGCTATATAATTCCACTGATGGGCTGAGAACATTGATATAGCACTATTTTAATATTTCCTCTTGAACATAAAAAGCCAAAAGGATAGCAGAGAGCAGATAAATAGCTACATTCGCAGCCTCAGAAAGAATCAACTTGTCCGATTATGAAGTACTCACTTGTGTCTTTTTTATGTTAGTGCCTCTAAGTATTTGAAAGTACTTCAAGGCCCAATTAGGCACTTGGTGTGGGACTCAGCACAGCCTGTTTCTCTGAATAACTCTATGTAAGACCTAGAGGAACGTCTTACTTCAGACTTTTCCTCTAAGAAAAAATACATTCGATTTTCTGATGAATCCTCATTTGAACAATCAAGATGGATTTTCAAAAAATACAGTTTAACCAGTAAAGTCAGATTTGGTCGATTCTTATGAACATGTTCTTTTTACTGCATCCAACACATACAGTGCAACAAGTGTAGTTGGATTCATTAACAAATGACTCTGAACTGGTTCTTTTTAGTGAATGGCACTAAATGGCATTACCAAATACTAAATGAAATTAGCAGATTGAATAAGTCTGGAACTGCCCTGTATAATTTACAGAATTAACAAGCAGAGAATTTATGTCAAATGTGAGCAAAATAGACATTTTGAGAGCTTATGAACCTGAATCAAATCCAATCAAATGATTAATTCTGCATCGATATCCAGCCAACAATTTCCTGACACTTTTTTCATATTTCAGGTCTCTGACGGTTTAGCCTGACTGAAGAGCAACTTTAATATGAGGCAAGAATACAGAGTTAAAGCAAACCAACCAGAAGGAAAAGCTGGAAGCATCTTCTCTCATGGCTCCATCACATTAACCTCTTTACAAGAGAGGCAAGTCTTTTTTGCTTGCAAATGGCTCGTACCCATTAGAGCCCCCATGCTACATTACACATGTGATTCCAATGGTGCAGATGTGGTGAAGATGGTAAATGAGCTCTGCTGATCTTAGCTGGTCCAATAGATTTGTGACACTGATGTGTGCATCATCTGTGCATCTTCACCGTGAGAGCCTTTGGAGCCCTTCCTAATCCTAGTAGCACATTACAGAGGTTGACGGGCGGTCATGTCACACCCTACAGCAATTTGAATTCGAATGTTAATTGACAGGAAGAATTATTTGCTGTTGTAATTGTAATCTCACAATAAAGGCTATAAAATTTCCGGTTAAATGTCTAACTGTCATACAGAACTTTGCTGTTCCAATTTAAAGTTACATTTTAAATTTCAGAAATTTTTCAGAAATTAATTGAAATTATCCTTTCAGTTCAGAAACGGAATCATACTGCAAAATACCGTGAGACTGATGTTTTGGGATTTTGAGGGTCAAGCAATGCAAAGGAAAAATGGTTTACAAAATATTATTAAACAAACAACAACCCCTTTTCTTTAAGAGTCACATTCAATGACTGTAATTTTGCAAAAGTCAGAACTTTCACAGCATGGACCTGCAAAATCACCTCTCTTCTCGAGGCAAACCTGGGAAATAACAGGAGAATCAAGGTGCTTGACAGAGATGAATAGAGATGCAACATTGCATGCTATCTTGGTCAGCCATCTGCAACTTTCTCCATTTTTCTATAACTGTCCATTTTTCCAGCCACTGCTGGGAATGCCAATCAATCCAGTCATCTGATATGATATTACAGCCATCTGAAAAATCAAAAACAATCCTAGCCCAGTTCCACAATCACACCCTAATCCCAGAATCGGTTCCCAGATGATTCTCTTTGGCATTGCAGCCCTTTGGAGCTGCCACTTACTCACAAGCCTCACATGCCTGTCCATCCACTCCATCCCAGCTGAAAAGTGGGACATGACCTTTGTATTATCAGATACATAATAGGGGGTGGGGGAAAGAAAGACAGAATAGAACAGTTTGACAATCCATAAGCTAACCTCCCTGATGTTATTGACCGCAGTACAGCTATAATACTACTAATACTACTACTACTACTACTGCTGCTGACATGTGACTCACAGTCAATATACTTTCCAACAAAAGCAGCACATGCCGTTTTGACCTCTACATAAAATGTATTGCAGATGTGACAGATGGGCAACTTGACAAGGCTTCTAGGTAAGAAATCAGAAAGCATAACCCTCTGGAGTCTGAGGCTGATTTGGGGTCCTGGAGTAGTTTTACATGCCCTGACATTTGTGCTTTTTTCATTTGCTTATAAACATTAAAGAAAAAGGGTTGTTATTGGTTCAGTAATATTTCGTAAACCAATGTTCCTTCACATTTCTTGACCCCAAAACCCTCAAAACATTGGTGCTTCAGTCTCGCAGTATTGTGCAAAATTCAGTTGAACTGAGAACGGCTTTTAAGTTCTAATTCAATACGACCGAATTTGAATTCCAAGATAGAATCATAGAACAGATTGAATGAATGATAGAACAGCCAGTCAGAACAAAATACATAATGCTAGAACTTTAGAATGACAGATAGATAGAATGACAGACAAAACAGATAAAACATTAGAACAACAAACAGAAGGATAAACAGAACGTAAGAACGACACACAGACAGAATATGGAATCTCAGAATGACAGACAGTCAGAATGAAAAATTGATTGGAAAAAAGACAGACAGAAAGATACCTAAAAAGAGTGACAGCAGCTTAAAAGCCATCGGCTGTAACACAAGACACTATACCAATGACTTAAGGACGGATATCTGCTGCAAATGTTGGATGAAATGCCAAACTAATCTCTTAATGACATTATAAAGAACTTCAATATTAAAATGGAAGTGAAGGTGAAGAGGCACATTTCAAGCCTTGGTGACAAAGACAGGAGTGAGGGATGATGTTAGATTTTACAAGCCCAATTTTTCAGATGTTAAATCATCCGTTGAAATGATTTCATTAAATGCCCTTCATTTCCCATTAATTGCTTTAATAAGAAAAATATGAGAGAGGCACTGGCTGTGAAGTGAGAAGCTTGGTTCAATTTGCGTAATGACTTTCACGTGTCTCATCTCTCCTTTGAAAACAGATCACTCCAGAATTTAAAACTCTCTTTCTTAAGATTAAAAACTGAAACAGTGGAAGCTAAAGAGATGGAGTCTTTCGAAGCAATCTCATGGGAAAACCTTTTTGTCATTTTCACCCGATGTCCGCACAGATCTTTCCAAATAATTAAACTTTCTTTGGTGTGGAAGATTGCTTTGGCAAACCATGAGTGAATCAGCTGGAAATGTGTAGTGAGTAAAACTGAATTTGGCATCCCTGACATCAACAGCAGACTCCAGGTGGGCAACACTGCCTAGAAACCCGGGGGCTATGCTATCCAAGTTGTTGAATTTTTTTTTTTTTTATCTTTAATCAGACCTTGCCTTGTCAGAAATCCAGTTAGTCATGGGAAATCAAGAGCTGAAGCCTTGATAAAATTGATAGAACTGTATCGAAAGAAAAGCCAGCATCGCTAATCCGATCGTATTAGCTCAAACCACCAGAGCCACAGTGACAAATTGTTGGTCATTGCTCAGTGTAGAGAGCAGCAGAGGGTTTCACGGACTGTGGAGCAAGAGTTCGAACCAGCATGGCCAATAAAGTTGGATGACGCAGCGGGTTCTAACGTGTCCCCTGTACACAGATAATATTGATTTAAATTCATCTCTCAAACACTCACGGCACCTCACATGTTGACATGGATCGATGCATCAACAGTCGGTGTGAAAGAACAAAGTAAAAGACAGAGATAAAGAGGCAAAAAAATAAGGAGTGAGAGGGAGAGGAAAAGAACACAGAGAGATGAGCTTTAATCTTCACCAGAACCATTTAAACACTGAAAAGACAAAAAAATTAACTCTGCTAATATTTAATAAGGTTTTGTACATTAACATTTGTTAATTAAACAGCCAAAATAAAATAACAATGAACATAACTTTTACAGGATTTATTAATCTTGGTTAATTTCTACATATACTATACTATTATCATTTTAATGTGTTTAAAGAAATCTCTTATTCTCAAAAAGGCTGCATTTATTTGATAAAAAAAATACAGATCACACTAATTTTGTAAAATATTACAATTTGAAATAAATGTTTTATTTTTAGTATATTTTAAAATGCTGATTCTAATTCTAATATGCTAATTTGGTGTTTAAAAGCATTTTTATTACTATTATCGATGAAAACACTGATGCTTAAATTTTATTTTAGATTTGTTTTTGTCAGGATTGTTTGATCAATATAAAAGTGCAAAAGATTTTTTTTTAATAAATTTAATTCCTTGCTAAAAAAACAAATAAAAAACTGTATTGTCAATATAGAATCACATGTGATACCTCATAGCTTATCTCTACTTAATAAAATAAAATAAAATAAAATAATGCATGAACTACTTGTAGTTTTGAAGCAAAAGTCACCATCCTTTTTTGTCTGCAAACGAGCAGCATTTTCAAGTACTGATAGTAAGCAAATTATTACTTTTAGGTAAACCATATCTTTAAATTCTGCAATGTTTTTAAATATAGGCTCTTAAGCTGATAGCTGGAATGAAGAACTGAAGGTCGTCACAGATGGAGGCAGGCAACAAACCCAAAGCATGTATGAGCAGTGGCGTGTGGTCTGGCTAAAGTCCTCTCAATCTCACCTCAAAGTTCTCTTTCATTTCTTCTTCGGCTCCTCATATTTTCACTCTACACATCCCAGCTGTCTTCCATCATGTCTAAAACCCCCTTTCTGCCTCATTCTGTTATCTTTCCTCTCACCTGAGAGAGAGAGGAAGATGAATGAGCTCATCCTGGCAGTATTCACAACGCTGGCACGTGTCCACAGCAACTGGATAGTAAATGAGCGCATTCGATATAATGTAGTCGACACACACTCTGGCCGATAACAGCTCATTTATATCCAGTATTGCAGTATTTCCACAAGGTACAGAAAACTCATCGACTCTAATGGGTCGGTCACCTCCAGGTATCCATGGTGACTGTGGAGGCCAAAGCTGCTAAGGTCAAAGTGATCCTGCAGGTTATTGTAATCGAAACCTACCACATGTTTTCCCTTCGACAAATAAATACACTTATTTTTGTCACTTGAAAATATACCCTTAAACATAGTAAAACATGCCACAGATAACAACTTCAGCGTTCCGCTCCAAGGCAAACACAGGAGGTAGTCAACCCGCCCACACACACACACACACACACACACACACACACACAATCTACTAGTACGGACACCAGTGAGTGCACTCAACTCCAGCTGAGTTGTTGATCCAGAACAGAAAAAAGCACAATTTGTTCAATTAACCTCACAGCTAATTACACATGAAGAGTGTGATGTTATACTTGAAACCATTTGATCTTCAATAAAGCACACTTGATGAGAGCTGAAAGAGGCAGCAAAGAAAAAAAAGAGGTGAAAAAACTACAATAAAATGTAAAAATAAAACCAAAGTTTATAGCTTATTTTTACAGCGAATGTACAGTACATAAACTTTCAGAACTACAAGGCTTATGTGTGAAGGGATACAAGTAGACTTTAGCTTAACAACAAATAATTATTGATAATGAACCATTTTTAGTAACTATATTGTAGATAAATTTATTTGTCAATTAGTCATTTTATACCAGTAACAAAAAATCCTATTTCTGTAGGCAGCAAAAAAATAAAAAATAAATAAAAATACATGGAATCAGCCACACATTCAGATGGAAAAATTGAAAACAGCGGAAATAAAATGTAACTTTTTTATCAGATTAATCCAGGGATCAAATCCAAGAATAATTGGCATATTGATAATCAAGATAGACGTTGGTTGCAGCTCTACTAAATAACTTTGAGGTTCTGGATTCCATGATAGCCTTCAGTTAAGTGGTTTTTCCCCTCTTACCAAACCATCTGCATATCTATATCTATAGATGGCCACCCCCCATCACTCTCTCTGTCTCTCTCTCTCTCATTAGGCAAGCATGTTTTCACATTCAGAAGACTCATTAATGTAGCACTGTGGAGAGTCTCATTGACCAGTTGCACCACTGTGTCATACTGAAGAGAAATTAAAGCGATATTTGTGGTGGCAGAACATATGATTTGGCATTGAAATTTAAGCTTGCAGGGGCGGCAGTGGTTCAGTGGTTCATGTAGGTTGTCTACTAACCGGAAGGTTGGTGGTCCAATCCCCGGTTCCACCTGACCAAGTGTCGAGGTGTCCATGAGCAAGACACCTAACCCCAGCTGCTCCCGACGAGCTGGATGGCGCCTTGCATGGCTGACGTCGCCGTCGGTGTATGAATGGGTGTATGAATGTGTGTGTGAATGGGTGAATGTGAGGCAAAAATTGTAAAGCGCTTTGGTGGCCATAAGTCTGTGAAAGCGCTATATAAATGCAGTCCATTTACCATACATATATATATATATATATATATATATATATATATATTTTTTTTTTTATATATTTATTTATTTCGGTATGGTTCGGTATGAGCTGTGTTTCAGGAAAAAAAGGACTACCGTCAAATAAATGTAAAGAAAACACGAACAAATAAACTACAAGCAATAGCACAAATAAATGCAATAGAGCAAAGATACTAAAAAAAATAAAAAAGGTTTTCAGGTTTTTCAGGTCGGTCAAAAGGAATTTTCAGGTACAAAAATTTTAAAAAGTAAAGAATGTAAAATAACACTGCATATAATCTTTACTGTATAAATTAAATGGAGATTAATCCTTATTAAAGTTTCAAAAGTTATTCAGTCAAGAGCAGTAAGTGATTTTCTTTGTCTTTTGTTGTTTTATTAACATTAAAAACACAGACAGCAGCAAGAATATTAGGCTGTCATTACTAAGATATAATTCACGGATCCAGCATACCAATGCCGTAAACGTGTTGTCTTCCTCAACTGTTTACGTTCACTTAAGACATAGCCATCATGTTTGTTTGGATACTTGCCAAGACGGATGTATTGACATAACTTGTCCTTCGGATATGCGCATACACAAAACTTCACACACAGTTCTCTTACGCATCTTCTTGCACTTTAATGTTTAAATGGGCAAGCCTTAAAAACAAGCGCAAATGATAAACATTTGTGATGATGGAGCTCTGGCCCGACGGGGAGCTGCAGTTCCAGCAACCGTCCCGAGCGTCTATTACACTGGCCCTGGGCCATCGGCCAGTCTTTATTGTTGAGTTCAGCCCAGAGCTTTCGTTATTGTTTTGTGCCTGTCTGAATTAGCACTGGCACTATCAGCACCTTGTTTTCTTTCATTTGCCAATGCTGAACTGCAACACCTCCAACACGTAAAGGAACTGCAATGTCAAGGTGCTTTCACAGACACGTTGAGTCTCTCTCATGCAGTTTCAATCGCAATCCAATTATTTATTGCAAGAGATCAACAAACATTAATATTCTGGCTAATACAGATAAATTGATATTTATTTTTATATTATGGCCAATAACTGACAAATAAATGATTTTAAAATTCTATATTATTTTATGTAAACAAAAACAAAAAATCTGGAAATGTAACAGCCTTTTATAAATTAGTATTAGATGAACTTCGAACAGTAGAAGATGGCAAATGTCCTCTGCATTTAAAAATTGGCAGAAATAAGCATGCACAATTAAATATTGTATAATTTACATGTAAAATACATGTAAAAGCACATTTCCTGCTGATCACATGAGGTTAGTGAATTATGTAAATTCATACACTGAGATGATTAGCAGATTGTACTTCCTTGATACCCATGGGTAAATTTTTTTAAATGAGTCTCCAACTCATCAACATGAGACCTTGCAATGTGTGCATGCTTAGACAGCAGTAAACTCTATGCTGCTACAGTTCAGACCGCAATGCTCAATTAAAAGTTTATGTAATAAAACCATCTGCACAGACTATGAAATGAGAAAACACTCACAAAAGCCTCAGGCCTTAGTGAGACTCATTGTGCATGCATTTGTATTACTGCACTGGGGCTCTGGTGTGACATACGAGAGCCTCAGCCTGATCCTTTCTCTGCAGGAGAAAGGCAGTAAAAGCTTTAAAACAGTTCGAACTCGAGAGCTCCCTGTCCGCAGACCTGTCCTAAAGATGCAATGAGGCTCATGATCCGCCAAACACCAGCTGCTCAACAGACCCACCTGAGCTACATGGGGACCCAAAGACCTATAAGATTAACACTGAAAGCATCATCAGGTTGGACATGGAAACATCCGGGATGTGGGTTTGAGACGAAACTTCTAATTTTAACAATACCTCCGAAACCACAGTGAAAAAATGGGACGTGCATAATGTTTTATTGGTCTCAGCTGAGCCAGTGAAAGTGGCTGACTGCTATGCCTGGTCACACACAATAGCCCACTGCTTTAACCACAGCTCTTGACGACAAGAGAATCAATTTCATGCGCATCTTTGCTAAACGCAACAAATTAGGAGCTGATATTGATTTTTGCTCAATAGTCACTGTGGAAACAATTGCTTCATTTTTTGAGGAGTAACAATCTGGCCTTCTGTTCTGTGTGAGGAAAACCCAGCTGAGGGGCATTAATATGCCCTTCTCAATGCCTTTTTTTCCTTTTCCCCATCATTGCCTACCTGAGTGCCTCAGTTGGTGTGATTCTGGGTGTCTAATCTAATCTGCATTTAAATTATGGATTTAATATGCACTGTGCAGTTACAAATACAAGTTTTATGCTAGAAGCCTGCATGAAAGACGCTAGGAAAGAAAAAACACAAGATTCAAAATGCTTAATGTGATCTGACCCGACTTGGGTGCACATACAACACACGTCGCTAATGGCACAACACCGATAAACTGGCTGACTTCTTGTGCAAGAAGCATGAAAACCTGTTCTTGCTCCTTATCGTTCTAACACGCTGCTATGATTGTATTGTCACAAGGACACAATGTTTACACTCTACAGCCTTGATTTTATGTGCATGGGAGATTGCATGTGGGATGGATCGTATGCCAGATTAGTGAAAAGATTCACAGCTGTACACATCTCGCTAGAGTGCTGACCTACAGCAATTTTGGCTGGAAAGACACTTCCTGTCTGAGAGCTGCGACTACAGCACTGGGGCCAATGGCAGCAGTCATAGTTCTCAGCCTGTGGGCATTAGCTATGATTCCTGGCTGACACGACTGCCTTGTCACCCAGTCTGTCTGCAAAGGAATCGGCACTGGCGAGTACCTCTAAGGGAATAATGCCAGCTGTGTAAGAGGGGGAAGGGGGAAAATAATGGGTACTGGCTTTAAAGCCCTTCTAAAGGGTGTTGTCAATCAGACTGGCCAATGAGAAGAGCAAGCAAACCTGGGATGGTTTAAAATGAGGATTGTCAGAGCATGCAGTTAGGATAATATCCCTGGAGCATTTAGCATTGTAAAAAAGGGGTGTGAGGCTTATTGGGACAGCCTGAATCTTTCCTGATGAGGAGCAAGGACTGCTGGCTTCACATGGAAAATGCTGTTCTCCACAAGAATGGGCCAATGATTAATGTTCATGCTGGGACAGGTGTCAGCATATCTTGTCACTTATAAACTGTAGGACATGACATTTCGAATTTAATGGGTGGGCAAGGTCAACATGTTGTCAAATCAAGAAATTAGCAATGGACGAATCCAAAGCTGTTTTTTTCCAAACAACACACAAACTAGACTAAACTGCATTCTTTATGATCAACCTAAAATAAAAAAGGCTACAAATTATTTATAGTTTTAGACACATGGTATGAACCCTGAAACCATCCTGCAATAAACAATAAAATGCCTGACATTAAAATGCTGTCATCAATAACACTACACTATTTTTAGAGATGCCAATTAGAATAGTAACTTTGGCAGTCATAAAAGAATAAAACTTGGGGTGTAACGATACACTCATGTCACGATTCGATACGATTCACAATACTATCTGGATATTTTAAACCAAAATAAAGACGATTTTTTTTTTTTATTATACTATTTATTATACAATAATAACATTATTATTACTATTTATTATTACAATAATAATAATAATGTTATTTTTTTCATTTGTTTTTGTTTTTTTAATCTTTCATGTTTTATACAAACAGAAATTGAATGGAGAGCATTAAAAGTGTTTTGTCAAAATCAACTGCTGTTTACATAACAGAAGCTTTGATGATAGGTCTATATCAGAAAGCAAATGCTAATAAGATCCAGTTGCAAAGCCCCTTCCCATGCTCCACTGCAAGACAGGGCCTCTGCAACCAGCAGCTATAACGAGGAGCTTCTTATGTGCCAGAATGATGGTAATTAATAAGCTGAATCAAATGGGCACAAAGGTAAACGCATCTGCTCTGCCCTGCCTCTCCGAACACTAAGAACCTCATTAGCCTGTCGCACAGCTCAAATAATAACAGCATTATCCAAAAAGCAGGGTTGAATTAGCTAGAGAAAATCAAGACATTATTAAGATAAAACAATATAAAAGAGATGTTTCTAAACAACGTTCAGAGACTAAAACTGGCCTCTGGTACCATGACAACACAGACCTGTAGTGATAATATCTGCTCTGCTAAGACCTGCTAAAAACCTTTGAAGAAAGTCACCGATTATTCATCAATAGTAGGATTTCCTGAAATGATTTAAAAAAGCAACAAAACAAACAGTTAAGAGGAATTATGATGTGATTTGTTTAATTTTATCCCATACAGACAAAGGACAGTACAGACAGACTGACCCAAAGAAAAAAGACCTGTTTTCTCTTTTAATGAGGCACTCCACAGGCTGCTCAGTTCAAGCCTATAAAAATGCTCCTGCAGCTTCTGTTTCTTAGTATTTGCCCGGTGAGAGGAAGCTCAGACTTAGGGATCAAGTTGAGGAGGTTTGTAATAAGCCTGTGGTCAAAAACGCAACAGACTGAAATAAATCAGTATACTTATTTCAGAATGAACACATATATAAAGAAAACATGGAACGCAGTTAACAGGCTCCGAATGGAGCCAGGGGCTCCTGTTACAGATGACTGTAATGTTGACCACAGGGGCCTTCATTAAATCAGCAGTTCCCGGAGAAGAGAAAGAGGGGGAGAGGAAAGACAGATGTGAATATGGAGCCTCGAGGGATGGCTGTAAAATGAAAGACGGACAAGAGGAGGTGAATATGCTCTTATGGGTCGAGCTGGGTCAAAGGACAAACCAGGCATTTGGTTTGAGTATAAAGATGGTGTGTCAACAAATCCTCCCTTCTATTTGAGCTTCACTTTCTGTGAGACAACCTGACATCCCATAGTGACTCTCTGAGATAAAGGAGAAGTGAGAGCTCTAAGCTAACAGATGTAAAGGTGGAGTTGCCATGGGGGAAGCACATGCATATTAAATCAGTGACTTATCTTGAGGAAACGATGCCATACTCATTATTTTTTGGCCAATTCTGTAGCATACAGCATGTGATTGTTTAGGTCTGGTTCGAACAGATCCTGTAGACACGCCTCACTTCCTCTGAGCCGGTGGGGGTGGGTCCTTCTTTCATCTGGATGAAAGCCGTCTGTCTGTCAACTTCTGATAAATGCTCATCCCCCAAATATCTCCATTAAACGAGCCTCTATCAGGGACGCAGGCCGCTTAGAGTCCCTCTATTAGCATTGCAATTTACAACCAGGCACCACAGTCTGCCTGCTTCAGCTCCCATGAGGACCAGCTCCATTCACAGCAGATTAGGTCCAATTGGGCAAATCATGTGTACGATGATTGGAGGGCCGTAAACACATCATTTGTGATGTCTATTAGCTGAGAGCTGGTCATGCCTACCTCTGAGTGGAGGGCTTATTTTTTCAGATGTGTCCCACTGTGCAGATGTGATTTAGCAAAAAAAAAAATAAAATAAAAAAAAAACATCATCAAGGACTCCAGCAAACATGCTGAAGATGATTTTTTTAGCCACTGACAGAATTTTGTAGTGACGAAGCACAGATTCAGCAAAAATGTAAACAAAATAAAGATATAGGTCAACTCAAACATCACAAAAATACTACAGACTACTGCCAAAATACACTTGCAGAGATCAGCATCATTACTAGAAAACACGCTCTGTATTCGGTTGACTTTGAATACATTTGTGTCACTTACAAAGCACAAGAGACTATCTGAAGGTGGGAGAGCTCTAGTGAGTTTAAAGAGCTTTGTGCCTATGCTCCGCTGTGGTGTGACAAGAGGGGGGGGGGGGGGGGGGGGTTCTTAAAAAAGATAAGAAACCATTTTTTTAACAACCCCAACCACACAAAGAGAAACACCCAGACTGTGACCGAATTTCCATTTCAAATTAAAATAATATTATGTCTGCAATAAGTCATATTTGGAGAGATTAGCCATTAATTCACTTCCAGTGAGCTGAGTGAAGATAAAGAGAGGAAATGCATGTCTGCAAGGTGCCGTTTGATAAAAGCATAAAGTGAAACGAGAGGCAGAAGTCTACAGATCTTGGTGTCTCTTGGTGTCTGGCTGTGAGAGGTTCTGCCTGGAAGTAGTGGTCCTCTGGCCAACTCAAAGATCGCACGGTCATCCAACACCGTTAGCAAGGCCATAGAAGAGAGAAGTGGAAATGAATGGTGAATGGATGCTGTTTGAGAGGACAGCTCTTCAGAAATTACTCGCTAAAATGGAGATAGAAGAAAAAAGTATATCTAGAGAACGTAGTGACACAATGACTCCAACACCTAAGAGACTAAAAGACTGTGATTCTCTGTGCTGCAAGAATAACGTGTATAAAAAATGTATGGTTTGTAAATGTCAATTTCTGTAAAGATACCTCCCTCAGGTGGCATTAACGTTGAGTGACAGAATCAAGCAGCTGACAGAGCAATTTGCATCTCCACAGGTGAGGGTCTCAGCCAGGTGCTCACATCCTCAGCTCAGCTCTTTCCAGACCCCATCCAGGGTTGACCTTCAGCAGGTGCGCAGGGTTTGCAACCCAGGCCGCTTCCCAGGAGGAGACTGCAGATTATGTAGCATTAGTAGCTGAGGTCTGGCAGCTGCAATCAAACTGCATAATGAATAGTTCTGATGCCAGCATTAATGACAGTGAGATACATGTTTGTGAGCAGACGGCTGTGCAAACACGCAAGAACTGGCGTCTGGGTCAAACAATGCACAGTTTACACAATTTCCACCTGTGCCACATGAGGACAAATAAATAATCCTGGCTTTTTGGCAAGAGACAACTAAACGTGGGGGAGTACAATGACGGGACTAAGCACATTCAAATAAATCCATGAGCAGACTTAGCATTCATTTCACCTTCAAAAGGGATCCGAGAGAAAACTAGGGATAATGTGAGGGGACGGCTGATCCAATTGAACCAGGACATTAAAACTTTAATGTACCTGAAAGCTTTCTGTTGCCTCTGGCAGCAGAAATCTCTTTACTTTCTTTGCCCAGTGTCTTGCTGGCAAGAGCCAAAATAAAAACAAGACGACCCTCACATCAAAGAGCCAAATAATGCTAATAAAGTGAGGCCATTATTATTGTGCTTTGGTAAAAGCAGCTCACTGAAAACCAGTAAGCTTTGAATAAGAGCCTGTCTTGATTTTAAGGCTGTCTTTGAGGAGCTCTACATCTCTGATGGTCTTAGTGGTGACTACAGTAACCCCAAGATCGCAGTGTGGGTCTTTCGGTGAAAGGAGTTTACGTCTGCATTTCTGATTGCTGATTTCATCCTACTGGCTTCCCTCTCCAAAAATATCAGCATTAGCAGCAAGCATTTTGTTCTTTCTAGAGGATATCTTGGACGTTTCTCAAAGCAGTTGAACTTTCTGTCCTCCCGTAGTCCCAGAGAGTCAAGCAACAAGCAAGGACAGAACCTGAGCGAAGACTGCCACAGAGCTTTCATAACACCACTCGCAGTCGAGTGCCTCGCCTGCCCACGAAGGTCAAAATAGTGGGGAAATCTGAGAAAGAAGCATGCATCCTTTGGGCAGACAAGAACAAGATGGTATGAATACATAAAATATGTGGGGAAAGAGCATAGAATGCAGTGTAAAAACAGAAAATAATGCATCTACAGCAGAATTTGAACCAGACTACATACTAATAATGCAGTCCAGAAATGGGTTATTAAATCCCACACCACTTATCTAATTCCGAACCACCCACACAAGAAAGCTGCTCTTAGGGATGTGCTCACCAACCAGAACATGTTTGGCTGAGTGATACTAACTTAATTAGGGCAAATCACTTTTTTTTTTCCAAAGAAAATTACTTAAGACACCAGAAGAAAAAAGGAGGAAAAGTTTATATTTTTATCTTAAAAAGCACATTTGCCATTCCACAACACTATTTAGAACACAAAGTGCACATGAATAGAGTTTCAGAGTTCAAGTCTCCCTGAGCTCTCCATTAATGTGCAGCACAAAAGGGAGCTGTGGTGTTTAACAATAACCTGTACCTGTGTTGTAATTGCAACGCTCAATATGGAGTTGCACCTTCCAGTTAAAAGATCGAAACGATCTTACTTGTCAACACTTTGGTCCTAATTGCACTTGCAAAATATCCAAACCAACCTGATTTGAAGTGAAGAAGCAACATCGTTATATTTTACAGGTAATTTGACTAGGGCTGGTTTCACAAGCTCTTAATTTGATTCAATTCTGATTTCAATTCCATTCTTTTCTTTTAGTTACAATGTCCATTTTTGCTTACACTGCTTAATGCTGTAGATTCTATCAGGCACTTTTAACATTATGAAAATATTAATTTTAAAAATTAAACTATTGGTATTTATTTATTTATTTATTTATAAGATTTAATGAACACAAAAACAAAATATTACACAATGTATCCCTCCCACCCACCCATCCATCATGTAACTTACTGAAATGTTCAATCTCTCAGCGAAGGACTCGTTAGACTCGTTAGATTCATATAACAACTGAGTGATTTTTTGAATAATTCATTAAAAGGCTATAGAAACAGCTATACTCTTGCTCCCAGTTCCTTTACACACCACTTAAACCTACAATAATCATTCATAAAGTTCAAAAAGGTTGCAGCAAATTACAAGGGTGTTTGCAGTGGGCTGGGTTTACATTCATCTGAGCTCAGGTGCAAGTATATTTACCATATACATGACTCAGCTGAACACAAGATCACTGTCCAGCACTCTTCTTCGTGAGCATTTGAGTGTTCCGTTAAAAACCAGCCTAGAGCGCCATCTTCTGTTAAAACCAAGCTCAGAATCGATCCAGAATCATTGCATCACAAATTGAGAATCGATGTATTGTCCCAGCCCTAAAAGAAATCCGCAGCCCAGAGGTATTGTCAAGGTGGCCGTTGAGTGAACTAATTTCATTCGTTTGACAAAACTGGAACCTTAAAAAATATATTACATTTTTAACATTTAATTACTAAACAGATTGAGCTGTCTCTATAAGATTCAAATAATCTAAAAGCAAACAGTCTGGGGTAACCATCTGGACATGGTGTTGGCGTATGTATGCTTGAGTAGGAATGGTATCTCAAAGTGGTGACTGGTCTCAAGGACCCTGTGAAGGGTTAACATCCACAAAAAGAGAAAAAGAAAAGAATCATGAAGCATCAAAACGAAACTCTGCAGTGCCTCTGGCCACACCAGCATTCTGACGGACAACAAGCCCCACAAGCGACACAATGGCCACCCGCCACTTTCCTATGGTCTTTGATGTTGCTCTCACACTGTAAAAAGAGGCAGTCCATTCATTCTAATGCTGAGGTAATTGAGAGTTCAGAGACAAACCGTCAGGCCCTCACTACTCAATATACTGCCATCAATGCACACAGATCTCCTTGGCCAAGACCACTCTCTTTGATGAAAGAGAAGGGAGTCATAACATGTCAAAATCTGAAGCTGTGAAAGTATTTTGTTTTGTTGTATCTGGGTTACTGTCTATATTTCCTTCTCTAGTACCACTGCTCTCTCTCTCTCTCTCTCTCTCTCTCGCTCTCTGTAATACACAACTAAGTGTGACAGCAGTAATCAAGAGTTAGCCAGCTAACAACCAATTATTCTGGATCCTTTTCATTAAAAAAATGGACAGAAAGCAATGAACAGAACAAACTACAATTCTACCTTGCCATTCGCAAAGTGAAGGTCTGCAACCCAACACCTAACTTCCTGTCCAAACATTGGCCATGGATCCTGACAACAGAATAGATACCCTTTTTTTTTTTCTTGAGATTTTGCAGACATCAGACAGGCTACCTTTCTGTGTTGATCTCTGTTGAATGCAGTGGGACTGCACAATAAATCCACACCACATTAGTTATCTGCCAATATTATATATTAGTATGTCCATATTGTCTTTAACAGCTTTAAAAACACTAAAAATGAAACAAAACTGTTAAGTGATCTTTAGCAAATCTTAAAATGAATATGCGTTTCTCATACTAAACATTATAGTGTTGTAATTCATAAATACTCTAGTAGAAATTAAAGCAATTGTTTTTTGGTTTTACAGGACTCGAGTATGCAGTTGAGAGAGTTAGTGAAGCGCACTGTGGGACGCAGGTGCTTACACAGTTCTTTGTGCCATCTTTCGCTAACACAGCACAGCAGTCAGTGGTTATTATTGCGACCTAGCAGGGGCAATCCTATGGGTGAGAAATGAACAGAGATGGAGGAGGTTGGGACGCAGTTTAGCACCCACAGCATGAGGTCTCGCACCACCTGGCAGGGCATCTTCAAGATTCAATAAGTCAAAGAGAAAGAGGAGAGTAACATTTATCATCCATATCAAATTACCTTGTGCCATGTAGAGTGTAATCAGAAAGCTTGAGAAAAACCTCAAATTCCCCCGAACAGAGCACAACAGTAAACAATCCGATGTAGCACTGTGAATGATCAAAATAAAAAAAAAAACTAATGCTACAACATAACTACAGTTGTATACTTGTGTATAAAATATAATAAGTACAATGTAAATATGTATACATATTCAAATTCATGCAAATAAAGCGCAACAGTCAGTAAAAATCCCATTAATTAAAAGTCCATCCTTTAAAGATACACCAATCGTGAGCTGCAAGGTTGTTGATCCATGTTATAGGTTTTTGTTGAAGACATTAGCTAGCATTATTTCAAATATTTTTTAAATAATCTTGTTTAACCACAGATTTCTTGATGAACAACTACATGCTCTTACTACACAACCCATAACACTTTAGCTCCCATCCACCCCCATGAAGCACAGCGAATCAATTTCATGTTTCTCCATGTTTTTAAATTTGATTATGACATGTGCAATGCTTCATGGGATCGCAGTTGCTTCCCTCATTAAAGCTATTTGTCTTTTGGTCCAATTTTAAAATACTTTTTTCCTTCAAAATAAAAGTTTGCAATGCTATGATTCACATCCGAGATGGTTGGCTTAATACATGGCGTTTAACTCTTAGAGCTTTTTTGTTTGTTTGCTTTAAATCCCTATGGGGAAAAAGACTTTCAGCGTGCGAGCACTGTAGCACTCTATATTTGTTGTTTGAGAGTGTAGGACTTCATGAGGTTACAATGCTTTCGTGGAGTGGGTGGTCCCTGTTGAACTCCTATGCTGTGATAAAGTAAAAAATAAATGTTAAAAACTAATAAGTGGGAAAAAAATCATTGTTACAACCCCACGCTGACAATCTCAGATTACTGGAATCTCTACATTAAGAGGAACACTGACTCCTGCAAAAAAAAAAAAAAAAAATTAAAGGCTTCTGTCTTCCTTCTGTAATAAATGAGTAAACATGCAAAGGAGTAATAGACATAATGCATTAGTTCCAATTTACATATCACAAATCTTTGATAGGGAATATGAGAGCAGATTAGATCCACTTATGGTTGACTTTTATGGCTTTTAGTAGCCTGAAACCCAGAGTGGCACAGCAGGTTATATACAGCACAGTTCCTGATTAGCTCGACTGCAAGAGGGAAAGAGAGAGAGTGAGCAGCAGATAGTGCCTTTTAATGGCACCAGAGGATGTACAGTGACATTTACACAAGTTGATCATTTTCCAAGCACAACTTGGGTTGAGTTTCACCAACAAGAGCACTGAAAGCAAACTCCTGAATGGTCAATTCAGGGCTGTGACGACTTAGACAAATGAGACACAATTTTTTGTCATATTTAAAAAATGATCTTTAAAACTCACTCTGAGGTTTGTGGAACCATGCAAGTTTGTCATCGTCCCTTCATTCAACGCAGAGGACATCGATTGCAACTTCAGCACCATCGGACTGAAGACTTTCAATTGCAACAGTATATCTAGACACTCTTCAAAAGCTGAGGCCTAAATTGCTGCTAGTTAGTTAAAGTTGTGAACTTCCTTTGTTAACAAAGGAGCTTTGTAATGAATACTCATGATTCTTTCCGGGTTTTTGACTTTCCCACTTCCGGTTTCACTCTCACTTCTCATTTTACCTATGTACATGTGATTTGTGTGTATGTATGCGTTTGTTAGTTTATTTATGCGTTCATGATTTAGTTAATAAAACTTGTGGACAATACATGCTTGGTTCTGACTCGCTGTCTGCAAATAAATTGATCTGGATTTTCTTACAAGCTCTAAGTGCTGTAAATGTAAATGTAAATTAATAATCAATACTGAGTGTTCACAGGATGAACTGATTGATTGTAATTTTAATGTAGCTACATAAAGTTAATCTGATTAATGAATAACCATAATGAGTTATGAATAATTAATATTTCCCCTTTGAGCTGATTCGCCACCACGCTATGCATTTGTTATTTTGCCTGCAAATCTGGACTAGTTTTAGCATACTTTTGGTTGAATTAACTGAATTAGATGATGCACTGTATGATTAGACACTTTTCATGACCTTGAAAACTGCTCAGCCAATCACAGCTTGAATCAAGATGGATCTTTTGTAGATTTAGTAGCAACATCGGATAAGCCAAAAGTATATTTCACCTTGAATGTTTCACCTGACCTCTGAGACTTTAATACATATCATCCAAAGCTCTGAAATCCCTCTGGTGGGGTCATTGCCAGGCTGTTCACTGCTTGAGCCATTTTTAAAAGATTAACACGGATTGCAGTATTCCTGTTTACACCTTTGTTGAGCTTTCGGGTCAGAAAGGTTAGCTTGAGCACAACTTGTTATCCACATGTACCTAGGCTATAGAATCTTTGGAGTTAATGGAGAAGGACAAATACACTATAAGCACTTTCAAGGTTTACTTATTCATGCTCACGAACTCAAAAAATGTACCTGTCTGTCCGTGGAATTCCTTTAGGTTTGCTGCAAACTAAAGGGCGAGCAAAGCGGAGCAGGACAGAAGGAGAAAGAAAAATAATGAGAGTGCTCTGCAAGCTGCTCACGGCTGGAGCTGAATGTGGAAGTACTTCCTGGAGGGAAGCTGCTCTTCCTGGATGACTCCTCTTTACTGCCATGGCACACCGGAGACAGCCCAAGTGTGTCGCGTAGACCAGCCAGCACATTAAAAACTACCTCACTCTCTCTTTGCGCCACAACTGACTGCGTTTTGGACTCTGTGGTGAGACAATGTGCAGAGAATGTTCAAACAGAAACCCGGCGGAGGCCATTGTGCGGTTCTGCCACAGTGTTACACTCTCAAAGGGAAGACAAAAGACTAGCAATTATTTCCACAAAGTAGATTTTATTGCGCAGGGCACTTTTGGTCTCTGCGTGTAATGTGTTCAGCAGTTCATCACTTGCCTTCTAGCAGAATTAAACGCTGCTGCCTGTCATCACCTCCTGTCAGAGAACAAGATCACCAGAAAAACAAAGAGCTGATTCTGGAAAAACAGTCTCGGTAGATTTATGAAATATTGCTCGTGTTTCGCTTTTGTGCTGGAAACACAGCGGAGCTTATTACATGCATGCAGCTCAGGTGCGGACGAAAATTTGATGCTGTACTTATTGTTCACATAACAGCTAACAATAGAAAACAGCTGTAGCAGGAAAAAGAAAAAGAGCATGTGCACAAATGTGACTTGCAACAGTTCCTGAGGGTGTTCCTCTCTCTTCACCAATCATCAATTTAAAAATATAGCAAATGAAAAAAAAAAAAAAAAAAGCGATATTAAATCAAAAATTGGTAACCCAATTCACAGAACAATGTTGATACCAGAATAACAATATTCATGATTCTGAAGCTGAACACACAGAAAGATACGAATATGCTTGCACTCTGTCATTGACTAGATATTTTTAAATTAAGGTAGGCCACTTTTTTCTGGTAACACAACACATTTGGAATTATCAGGACCCAAAAATATTTCCCCATTGCATTTTTATACATTATATTCAATTTACATTACATATAGTAGTTCAATGTAGTATTGACACAAACTCATTTTGGGTGAACTATACAAAATACATATTGTCACTACCCACTATACATATGGTTGCATTTTTGTATGTATGTGTATATATATATATATATATATATATATATATATATATATATATATATATATTAGGGGTGTGACGAGATCTCGCGAGACTAAAACGTGACGAGATTTCTCGTCGAGGTGAAAAGTTGTCTCGTCGTGCTCTCAGTGTGAGGGTGAAATTATTATTCAAGATGCCCCCACCGCTTTCAAATCGTTTGTGTGGAAACGTTTTGGTTTTTGGCGCAAGAATAACACACAAGACACAAACAATGTGTAAACATTGTAAGAAAACTATGCCGTACACCTCGGCCAAGGTTGTACAGACTCTTAGGGGCCGTTCTCGCAAAATGGAAGCGACGCGGTCGCGACGCGCATATGGTACGGCGTGCTCGTTTTTTTTCCTGGCGCGCCTGTGCCGCGGCGAGATGAAAACATCTCAACATTTCAGAATGTCTTGTCATGTGACAAGAACCAAGCGATGGTCGTGGAGAGCACAGTTCATGGTTGCATAGCAACGACAGACGCTACAGAAGCGCGAGCTCCCGAACGCTTGTAAAAGGAGGAGGAAGCGACGCTTTCCACGCTTTATTAGGTGCGATATGTGAACGGCCCCTAAAGAGGCAGAAAGCATCGCTATTACTGCCGACGGCTGGACTTCTCGGTGTACGCAGAGTTATATAACAGTTACAGCCACACAATCAATAGTGACTGGGAAATGGTCAACTTTGTACTGCAGTTAAAGTGACACTTAAAGTGTAATTTGAATTTTTTATGTATATTTTATTTATACTGTTTAATTTATGTTCAATCTATAGAAAGATGTTCAGTGAGATTTCTCATGTGAAATTATCCAGGGCAGAAAACAATTGGTTGATTTTGTGGCAAAACATTTAGCAGTGTTTGCATGTTGTTTTACTGCAAATAATTCATTAAAATAGAAGTAAAATGACATGCATTACAAGTTGATTTCCAAATGCACCAACATTTTGTATTTTATGATTTTCAGTTGAATAAAAGACTATTTTCCCTTCATACGTTTCAGTATTGAGGATTTCTTAAAAATACTATAAAAATCTCGTCTCGTGAACCCAATCTCGTGTCTCGTCTCGTGGGATAGTGGTCTCGTCACACCCCTAAATATATATATATATATATATATATATATATATATATATATATATATATTATGATCACTACCGTAGACATTAGCAGTATCCTAGTATAATGATTCTGTGTAGCTGAAAATACATTTGTGAAGCTGTTTCATATTTCATAACTATAAAAGATGAGTACTTTCTCTGGAAAGCACCTACACAAGTTTGAATGTTTCACTAAGAAAGGCTTAACAGACATGGCAAATCATCATGATTTAAGAATAAGATCGTGTGGGTGTTTGAATCGAGATCGCAATCTTTTAACGATTAATTGTGCAGCCTTACTGTTGGGATATTCTGAGATGCATCTTTGGTAAACTTAAGATAAAGTCATGATGGGAATGTTAATTGTTCTTGAGAACAAGAGAACAGAGTCAATTAATATGGCTGTCAGTAGACAAATGACGGCTGACAACCACCTGTTTCAGCAGGTACCTCAATAACGAGGTAAGAGCTAATGAAGCATTTTGAGGGAGAGAAAGGCAAAGAGAAGGTCCAAAGTGAAGCAGGTTTAATTATTCATAGCAGGAGAATTATCATCAAGAGTGAGGCGTTTTGAATGAATAATTGATTGTGTTAGCACCTTTATGTTAAAACAGGCAGCCCTGCTCTTGACGGACAGGAGTCGCTGGGGAAAGGCATGTGACAGGGATACAGAGGCACAAGTCAATTGCATAAGGAGGAGAGCTCTTTGCATTCAGGAGCATTCACTTTAATGATCCGAGTTGGGCAGAATGGCTTCCTACAACAACGGCAAACATAGCCTATAAATTTTATTGTCTCAATATCATTTAATTCACAACAGGATGCCTTTGGAGATGGAAGAGAAACTTTCAGAACCAGATTGATTTTGAAAAAGCAATTTGCTACAGAAAGTACTTAGGGCTAATCCAAAACTAAGCTGAAGCAGTTTGTCTAAAATGACAACATTTTCACTGTTTAACCATATAAAATGGATGCAAAGGAATCATGTTCTTAGCTATCAACAAAAACAATCTCCTTATAGTTTTCTTACTGCTTGCACTTCAGCAGATGTTTCTTTTGTTCAATATGGATCATACTTCGGGTCAAAAGGGCACTGACCACACCACTAATGAAAAATAAAAGCAGGCCAGCCTGGCGAAACCTCAGCCAACAAGCAAATGCATCAGTGCAGCCTCATCTTGGCTGCATGGCATTAAAACAGCAATTTAAACCACCGCAATAACCTTTACAGAGAGTATTCTTTAATGTCACCATTGTTCCTTAGCAACTTTTTCAAAGCAGGGTGTTAGAGGTATTTGAGCAGCGCTCTGCTGCAGTACATAGTGCCTGGCAACAGGCTATTTTTGAGAGAACGTTTAAAAAGGAGAGGAGAGGAGCTCAAGTATACTTGAGCAGCGAAAAATTATGCACATGGAGAGAGCAAGCACAATAGGTCACTGAATTGTGATTGTGCATTCAAAAGAAAAACATTTGTATGGAAAACTGTTTTAGCACAATACTGAGAAACAAAAGAGGAAACCTGCAGAAAGAATAGACAGAGCAAGGGAGGGGTAGCCAACAAAAAACTCAAAATATATGTTCTGCATAAAAAGGGAAAGTGTAACTAATATATATTGATATATATTTATATACACATACACAAACACACACACACACAAGGAATAGTTCACTTTCAAATGAAAGTTACCCCCAGCTTTGCTCACCCTCAAGCTATCCAAGGTGTAAGGTGTATAAGACTTTCTTCTTTCTGATGAACACAATCGGAGATATGGTAATAAATATCCTGACGCATTCAGGCTTTATAATGGCAGTGAGCGGGAGCAACGATTATGAAGCAGAAGAAAGTGTCTCCATCTACATCCATTTATTCATCATAAACTCCATAATACTCCACACAGCTCCGAGGGGGTTAATAAAGGACTTCTGAACTTACGAAGAAAGCTTACGTTAAGTCCTACGCCTTCACTATTCAACTTACGGTAAAATTGACGCGTTTCTTCGTAAGTTGAATATGGAAGGTGGTCTGGCGGAAACTAGATATTGTACATCACTTGTTAAATATGGATTTTTTATTTATTTATTTATTTTTTACACAAACGCTTTGCTTCAGAAGGTCTTTATTAAGCTCAGATGCGTCAGGATATTTATTAATGTTGACACATTTTATTAATATGTCCAATTGTGTTCATCGCAAAGAGAAAAGTCATTTACACCTATGATGGCTTGATCGTGAGTAAAGTTTGCTGTAATTTTCATTTGACAGTGAACTAATCCCCACTGCGGGACAAATAAAGGTTTTACTAACTAACTAACTTAAATAATGATATTTTATATAAAAATAACTGTAGTTTTTTTGCACGTCAAATAAATAATATATTTAATTTAATATAACAAATAATAATTTGTTATATTTAAAAAAGACAAAATGATTACATACAAATATTATTTAAAATAATAAACATTAGGTGTTATTCTGTCTGTATAATGAATATAATTATATGATTTGATTCATTCTAGATATGTAAAAAAAAAAAAAAAGAAATAATCCGATTTTCTTTTACAGACTACCAAAAATTACTTAAATATTTAACTGGAAAGTCACTGAATTTGTGCAAAAAGGTCTCACCCTTTGTTCTTATTTAATCTTGAGGGGGAAAAAAAGGAAAGGGGGAGAAAAAAAACTCCCACGTGCCCCAGTGGTGTCAATCAAGAAGCTATTTTACTGATCCTGCCCCCAGATGAACTGCTAATTTAAAGCACGCCCACATGAGCCTAATGGGAGGTCCTTTTTTTTTTTTTGAATAAAGACGAGGGATAATTATGACAGCACTAAACAAAAGATAGCAGGTCAATAAGATTTTGTAGAACAGCCATGTCAGAACCGGCCTGCGGTGGGTCAAATGAGTGCTTTCTTGTGACAAATAATCAAAATAGAATTAAACCCGTCTGGTTCACACGTTACAAAATCAAAGCTATAAATAGGCTGCGAACAGGTGGAGTGTGTCATCACATTAATTGTCACAAAGACATGAATCAAAATGATTGTGGTGTTCACTTAAAACAACAGGATATTCAGATCCAATTAGGGAGGGAAAGACAGAAGCAGTTCAGTTTGAATGCCATATTAAACCAAAAGCGAACCCCCTGAGAGCTTTGTGTTTATGAGTAATGATAAATACGGAATGTTAAGAAGAATCTGGGTCCATCTGTGACTGTAGTAAGGATGCGTCCCATGAGCTAATGGGATAGAGGAGGGCATGAAACGTCAGAGTGCTGACAGGAGCGCTCTGGCGAGTTTAGTAAGAGATGTGGGGGTGAGCCATCTGTTTAAAAGGCCTAAAAAGCAGCGAGATGGAGAAAGGCATGAGAGGCAATTACCTAAAGCATCAGGAGGGACAGGTGTCTCCTTAACTGCTCCACCCAGGAAAAACGTATAAAATGCTGATGAATAGAGAGCACGCGGAGACAAAATATTCACACTAAACAGACAGATTTGTGTTCCCTTCTTAAACAAAACAGAAAATTAGTCATTCATGGCACTGTTAGGATTAGGTGGGAACAAGCATTAGAGCAGTGTTTCCCAACTACTAAGCAAATCACCAGCACTAATATATATATATATATATATATATATATATAGCTATATAGATAGACAGATAGAGAGATAGAGATGGACAGACATAGATAGACGGACAGACGGATAGATAGATGATAGACAGACAGATAGACAGATAGACGGATAGACGGACGGACGGATGGATAGATGATAGATAGATAGATAGATAGATAGACCGGTAGATAGACAGGTAGACAGATAGACAGACAGACAGATCAATAGACAGACAGATCGATAGACAGACAGATATGCTCTCGAAGATATCGGCAATCAAAAAAAAAAAAAAAACAAAAAAAAAACAACAACATTGGTCGACCAATAATCCCCATCCCTAAAAGAAGCCACAAACATGTCAACTGGCCCACCTCCTGCAAGGACACAAAGGACTGAGACTCTCCACTCCAATTAAAGACACCCTGAGCTTGACAGGCCAGGGAGATATATTACTACCCGAGGTGAAAGTTCAACAATGTATCTGCTATTGAAAGATTAAAAAAAGCTTTCTATCCTTCAGCTCTAAAGCTCGAGAAGGATCCGTCTCTCTTCATTTAAAAGGAGATGGAAGATTTGCATGTATGGTGCAATGACATCGAGCTGCCTACTTCAATATATTTTAATGTGCTGCTTGCCCTTAATGGAGAATCAATGACGGGACAAGCCCGTCACCTTCGAGTCGACGCAAACGCAATTTACACATTGACATGTGGAGGGTGTGTGTGATTGATTCCGACTGCTCGAGGGTTTTAATATTGTTTTCCGTGTGCTCATTGACTCTCACTCACCGTCTTCCACATTATCCATTAAAGCTCACAGTCTGGCAAAGGCTTAATCTCGCTGTCTACGCCCCTCCCTTTGAGACTTCAAAACACTCCCTCCATCTTGCCATTCCTTTCTTTTCTGACCGCACACACTGTAAATGTCCAGACACGCTTCCTGAGTTGTAGTAAACCTGAACTAAATGTTTCAATGGACGAACAAGTGCTTTGCAGCTGTAAATACTCCATGAAGTCCAATCAATTCATGCAACTCAAACGATCAATATTAAGAGGGATGTCTTCACTTTACTTTTAGTAGTAGCACTTTCACAGCACTTTTTTCCACTCTATACTAATATTTCACTATTAAATACTTATAACGAAGAAGAACCCATATCCAATAAACACAGTAATTATCAAGCTGACTTGGCATGAAGAAACAGAATTAACAAAGAGCTTCTATCATGGAGGTCAGTGAATTGACTAAACTGCCATAGTGATATAAGGATCAAGGTGCGGTTGTTGTTAAGGACATTACATTTTCTCCAATACTTGGATGACCGTCAGAGCAAAGTCAGCATAAGGGTGCTTATGCACTAAAGGAAGCTCTGACAGAGCATAAGATGCTTTTTAAAGATGTGGAAATAGCTGGGACACTCTGAAATTGAACAATAATACAGCAAAAAACATAACGGGGAATATCTGCGTGAAATTTTCATTGATCCAGCTATGCCTACTTCAAAGGGGGCTTTCAAGCTGTGGTTAAGGGATTCCCAACGGGCTGCAAAGGTAGGCTAGATGGTACAGTGAATTGTTACTAGGGATGTGCGCTACGACTAATCTGACAGTCATTTAAACAGAAGTGTTTTTTTATTCGACTAGTTGACTAGTCTAAAAGCAAGAAATCCCCAAAAGATGGTAAAAAAATTTTTTTTTAAACTTGTGCGTGTGTATTAAGTCTACACTTTAAATACTTAATCTATGACTCTGTCAAATTTCTTAATGAATTTCGCTAAAAATAGGTCATGATTATGCTGTACGCTTGCCTTGCGTTGTCATAATTTAATTTTAGGCGGTTGTAAAAAACAAAAACAAAAAAAACCATACACTCAATGTCAGCCAGTACATAGCTTATTTATTCAAATCAGCTGGGGCAATGCAGAATGGAAAAATCAATCGATAGCCTGACAGAATTCTTCATCTTCATATAACACTTTAGCCAATATATTAAAACAGAAGTCAAAAACAATAGGAATGATAATCAAGGAATAGCATTAAACAGATTTTAAAAACATACTTCATGTAGGTTATATCGTCTAAAAACAAAACAATGCAACATTGCCCATTTTACTTACGCAGACCATGTTTTTGTTCATTATTCCAGCACTTGAAAAAGCACACTCTGCAGGAACTGAAGTCGCAGGCACGCAGAGATGACGACAAATAAGCCGATAAGAGTTTGGGAAAGCACCTGGACATGCCGCACCACCACTGAAGTGGGTCTTCTTTCGATGGCTCCTTCCAGTAGAGCTCGTCTTTCGCGTGGTCATTTTTGAGCTCACCGCAACTGACACGAAGAAAACGCGTGCGAGGTCTGAGGTAAAAAATATCGTTTCCGCCAAGATACACTTTTATAACTAATTTATTTTTTCAAATGTTTTGTTTTAATGTATTTAAAATGTTGGTAACACTTTACAATGAGGTTCATTAGTTAACATTAGTTAACATGAACTAATAATGAACGGCATTTCTACAGCATTTATTAATCTTTGTTAATGTTAATATCATCACTTACTTATACATTATTAAAGTCTGAACTAACATGAACTAACAATGAACAACTGTATTTTCATTAACTAACGTTAACGAAGATTAGTAAATACAGTAACAAATGTATTGCTCATGATTAGTTCATGTTAGTTAATACATTAACTAATGTTTAACTAATGAACCTTATTGTAAAGTGTTACCAAAATGTTTTAAATGGAATGTTAAATTGATGCCAATTTAAATGATAAAATCAGGGTTTTTTTCCCCTTGTGTAGTCAACTATTGTTCTCAGTGTCGACTAGTAGGAGCTGTACAGTTTAGTCGACTAGTGGGCACACGCACATCCCTAATAGTTACCAAATCTTTACAAAACAAATCACCACCAAATCACTAAAATCAGTCACATCAAACAAGTACTGCGTGAAATCCTTGGACACACACAAACACGAACCATATAAGTAGCAACACAGATATGCACTGGCACACACAGGCACGCTTGAGGTGCGGGATCAAATGTGCATGTGAATATTCAAATGCACAGTGGAGGAGATAAGACTAGGGGGAAGAAATACACACAAGGCCGATTAAGCATTGCACACACTTTTATATTATCCATAGCATTAATGGATTGTGTTCAAGAGAATTGCAAGAAGTGGAGCAAAGCTGATGCACAATAGCCCCACTTTTGATTTAATCTCTCATAAAAGTGCACACAACATTAATGTCATTCAGCTGTGGAGACGTGATGGTCTGAAATGATTAATAGTCCCGGACAGCCTGCATGATCAGCAAAACCACTGTTTCTCACCTTCCCAAAGTCCCTCACGTCAAACAGATCGAAGGGATCAAACAGCTCGCTGTTCCTCAGGCCGAACTTATCATGGCACACTTTCAGGAATGTTCGGATGTTCTTCAGACACAGAAACTGGAAAAGAGAGAGACAAATAAACATAAAAATTTCAACCTGACTGTAAATACAAAAGTCTTTCAAACTGCAAACCTAGGGGAATATTTCCATATTTAATAGCATTAAAACACTGTCCCTTCACAGACATGGAGAACTCTGACACCATCTCATTTCTGATGCGTGTGGAGCATATTTAATTTCCTGGAGCCTATTGACAGTCAGCTCATTTCCTTCTTCCTGTACCAGTGATTAAACAAACAGTTATCGCACACTGTGATTTGGATCCCCAGTCCCAGGCTTGATTCAGATAAGCCAACGAGCCTCTGACGGATTGCCTCTGGCATGATCTACCCCGGTCACTGTTCATTTACCAGCCTACGTACCTACCATACCTACCTCTCATTGCATAATCATTCCAGTTAGTAACACTGATGCCACTATGACATAGTGTCGGCTTTTGCTTCTTATTTGTTTCAGGGAATACATAAACGTTCCTTGTAATGAGAATTTGTCTAATATAATTGACTTGAGCTGAGTGAAACCAATACAACCGCACAAACAGGGACAAAACAATAACAACTTTGTCATTGTTTAATTCTTCCCACCAAATGTCAATGAATCATGTACCATGTTTAATTCATGCAGATATAATTCAATTATGTGCATGGGTTCGCATTTCTATGGAGACAGCGGTGGAAATAAACTCCACAAATACTGGTGGCGAATAGGCGAATAGTGCGTTGCGTTCCACACTAGTAATGATTCAGGAATGAAGGGGGCTGTAAACCAGAGATATTACAGGCTATTATCAGCAGGAATCACAACCCCTATTGTGAACGCACTACTAGCAGCTCTGCTTCTTGTGTAAAGCAGGACAAGGGAGGCCTATTTGTCACATTAAAGCCAGGACAATGGAGAAAACCACCCTTAGAACACTGGATGGATGGAATTCTTACAGCTATGATGCCACTTTTAATAGTCCTTAATGAAACCCCAAGCGTACCAGGATCAGCATTATGCTGGAAGCACAAGAGTGTACCAGAAGAAAATACTAGTTCATTCATCAGAACAGATAATGATGGCTAAGGATGACTGAGAACAAACAACATGACATAAAGATAAGGGACGAAAAGAATTACAAGACAACTTGAACGTGACTAAAAATAGATGTGTACCTACTGTATTTATTAAGTTTTTTAAAAATTCAGTAATAGTAAAAAATAGTTAAGCTAGTGCATGTCGTTCGAAAGTGTATTCGAATGAGTTTTTACATCTGATTTTATTGGAGCTTACTCAGTTGAATAGTGTTTCTGTTTCACAAAGTATTTGAATAGTTTTTACAAGGTAAACTGAGTTGGCATTACTTAAGGGTACATGTTGAAGACATGTAAAGTCTATTTGGTCAAACACAAATTAGATGAGCTCAAAATACTTAGAAGTCTGATGCAAATAGTTGCCTCAAATGTTTTTTAGCATAACAAGCCGAAGTGTACATTACTAAAATCAAAAGTTTTATCTGCTAATATTAATGAACTTGACCTATCATGAACTAACAATGAACAGTTGTATTCTTATTAATTAACATTAACATAGAATAATAACTGTATTGAGCTATTGCTCATTGTTAGGTAAATGTTAGCCTAACTAATGCATTAAATAGTTATCTAATGGGACCTTATTGTAAAGTGTTACCCATTGTTCTTTATAGTTCTTTTGCACTTTAATCTGTTTGAAACATTTGTTTGCTTTGCTGTATTGTTTATTGTATATTTAAATGTTCTTTTATTGTAAGAAAAAAGTTATTAAAGCTGTTAGGAGGACAACACTTTATTCTAACTCAATTCAATATGTGATACCATATAGGCTACCGTGATAAAAGCTTCAGCAATTATTGTTCAATGAAAATTTGATACTGTCACATGTCTATATATACACAGCTTAAAGTAGGACTGTAATTGTTTAAAGCAGAAATATTTAAAAACCTTGAGCACTTTTTGTATTCTCCTCATAATGACATGTTCTATATCCCCTTATTAAGCTAAAATACATTTTTAAAAATTAGCATTGTGTCACTGAATTTTTTAATACACTCCTAAATTTTTCAGCTTACATGTATATGTGCTCCTTGGGGAAAAAAACAAGCATCAATCCCTGCCATTCGTATAAACGTTATATAATTGACACAATTAGTATTAATGTCCACAAATAGTCTCTCTACTTTTATTTGTGTACACTGCAGTTTTTCTCCACTCACAGAAGCACTGCAGGTGCTTGATGTGATGAAGTGTGTATCCTCATGTTCTATTGTTTATGTTACTATTTGTGCATGTGAGGGGTCACAGACACTTTTCCATTTTCATTTAATCTAATTCTATTTAGCAATCTTGTCGGTTAACAGTTAGTGATTGGTTAACGAGTGTGGGTTGTCAGTCAGGAAAAATATAAAATGAACATCCCCAAATTATATGTTGGAATATGTTTTTTCTTTTGCAGTGTAGTCAACTAAAATTGTCTTTTTATAGATTTAAATTAGATATGATTTTAGTCCACAACTAAAAAAACCTGTTTAAAAAATAAATAAATTAAAAAAATTAAAAACAAATCACCAGGCCTCAGCAAAGCACCACTAGAATAGTATTTCCAACAAAAAAGTGGTTAATTTATTGTTCTCATTTTGTATTCTCAGTTCATCAACACTGAATATGTTCCCAGAAAAGACTCGATACTAGACATTCTGGTATGCAGTAACCTGCTTTCGGTACAGATAGTTTTCTCTTAAAATAGATGCCTCAGTAACTTCTCTCTATCCACCTTTTTTCTCTCTTTGAGACCAGAAGTTCATTTGTTCTGAACCTGAATTTAAGCATTAAAAACACACTCTGGCTTTTAAAGTACTCTAGTATGCATTTCCCCACCTTGTTTAGCTATACCCAACTCAAATGAATAGGCTACTGTTTCTTCATGGTAAACACACACAACCCTTTAGTTTCTTGATCGCTTACTGGAAGCTCAAAGGTATCGCGTTTGGCTGTACAGGGTCATTGCGGGGGTTTGAGCAAATCTGTTGCTCAGAGTGCACGCCTCAACCTCAGGCTATGTTTATGTGGCTGTTGCTCTCTTTGCATTAAGATTCTAGTGATGACTACATGGAAAGATCAGAGCACCACCTGTCTCATTCAGCACAAGCACTCAAATTCTGCCTTTTTCAATCAAAACCAAATAGTAGAAGGGAAAACAGCTATGAAGAGTGGCAGACATGAATAAACAGCTAGGGGAAGAAACCAGGTTACAAAGAGCTGTCAGTCCCAAACACTCTCATCCCTCAGGAACAGATACGCACACAGGGAATAATGAATTACCCTTTCCGTCAAAGGTGCACCGCCCATCTAGGATATCTCTACCAAACCGCGACTGAATCCACTAATAAACTAGAACAAAAATTAAACCCTCTTTGGAAAAGAAGGAACGGATAAGCAGAAAATAATTCAAAATAGATAAAGGAAAAACTAAGAGAAAAGTAGTCTGAGCCTCAGGCATCACCCCCACAGACCGCTGGATGAACGTCTTATGCATATGGCACGCAAACTTGGAAACACTTCAGGAGTTTCAAAGTCATCATCTGATTGGTTGAATTCTACTGGATATCCAGGAGACGTGCGTGTCGTGTTCTTTAGTGGTCAGCCTGGAAAGATGACATGACACCAAACTCCTTTATGGAAGAAGCAACCCATCATGTTAACAACTGTGACAATGTGCACCAATCAGGGTCAACTAAGAGCTGGATTTTCAAAAATATGCCTCTTTAAAATACTTCGAAGAGATTTACACAATGTTGTTGTTGGGACTTCGACGTTACATTTTCACAATCCTAAACATGACATGGAACAAAATGAACTGTGATTGGTTGCTTTACATGTTAGTCAGACAGCCTCTGGGTGGTCTGCTATGGACCTTCTGCCGTCAGTCTAAAGGTCTGGCTACGGGAGACTAAGAGAAATGAAGTCCTAGGGGAAGATTGTTACAGATTTCCAACCCATGCACTGTAAACCATACAGAAGTTCAACCAAACATGAATAACGCACAAGAACAAACTTCTTCCGGAAGCTCAAATGTGCTGCTTAACACATGAGAGTGAACCTCATTGATTATACAGCTCACTTGAGCTTTTGAAAGCGGTTTGTTGTTGTGCGTTATTCATGTTTGGTTGAACTTCTGCTTATATTCGCTGATAAGTGTTTGCATGCAAGTAAAAACCTAAATTAAATCTTTTCATCGTTAAAAAAAAAAACGATTGAGTCTCTTCAGAAAATTTGGACCAAACCGATCGATTCATATGGATTAGTTTTTATGTTTAACGTTACTTACACAAAAGCTTGAACTTCCTGTTTTTTGCATTATGATATTTTGCATTTTTAAGAGTTAAATGAAAAATCATCAGGTAGGCCTATTTCAGTGAGAGAGAGACATGAAACAACATGGAAATAGTAAGTGCTTTTGTTTGGCTGATAATGTATTTGCTGTCTGTCTGTTTTTCTTTGCGAGACAAAAATAACTTTGTATAATGATTTCATCAAGTGTACCATCGCACAGAGAAAAGGGAGTACTCCAATTTTCACCAAATATCGGCTAATTAACTGTATGGAATATGGGTACCCACTGGTAGAAATATTATTTGGCACTGATGATGATGATGATGATGATTATGATTATTATTGATGATTATGATGCTTATTATTTTACTACATTACCATGTAAATTTACTGCAAAAGCAGTCAATATAACCTATCGATGAGCCATAGTCAAATCGGTAAGCACAGATTTCTAAAATTAGGGACATGATACAAATCCGCAAATGGATTGTGAAAGCATGGGCACTGATTATGAATTTGTGGGTACGGTATACTAATACATGTGCACGATCTGTTAAAGGGAGGGAACAACTCAAGAAACCGAGAGGATGAACTACTACAGGCCACAAATTTTAGTGGGTTTTTTTCTACAGGTGACTTCCAGGACTTCATAAATTATTGTGTCTGAGAAGCTGAAAAAAAGTGAGAAAAAGGTAGTATCGTTCCCCATAGGGGCACAAGGAGCACAGATCAATCCAGCCAATGATTCACTTCAAAAACATGACTGAAGAAGTCAAAGAGTCAAACAATCTGTCAAGCAGTCAGGCACTAAGCCTTGAAGTAGCGACTCAAAAAGACAGTCAGTCAGGAAGAAGGAAAGCACAGAATCAGACAGCGAGTCAGCGGGTGAAGCATTGAGTCTAGACTGTGGCGAGACGTAGTCGGGCAGTCATCAGAGAATCAGCTGTATCTACTGCATGAATTCAAAGATGTAAGTAAACAACAAACCACATAAATGGCAAGATGTTTTTTTTTTTTTTCAACGGACGGCACTAAGCCCAAGCTAGGATGATAAGAATCAAGATATCAATCAAAGAATGGGGGCACTATTTGGAAAGATACCTTCAAAAAACACCTGGCAAAGGGGTCAATGCCGAGCCGAGTGGGGATGTGAGAGGGCGCCGCCCTCATTGAGAGGCATGGCAGTGGCATTTTGTCAGCCGTCTGATCCTTTGTCTCACTCGCAGAGAGGAAGCTCCCACTAGAGCATGGTGCCCAGGACAGGTCAAGACAGAGCAAGAAAGAGCGAGGGAGAATGAAAGGCAAAAACAGTAAACACAGCTCTGAAGAGCTAAGGAGGTTGAGGCTGATTAGCTCAAATCTCCAGCAGGATTTCCGGAGTCGCACAGATGTTAAAACCTCTCCGGAGAAAAACCTGACTTCGAATAATTGGAGGGGCAGACACTGAATGAATAATGTATACTGATATGCAAATGCTAATCTGATAGGATTATCCAAAAGGCCCAATTTATCACAGAAACCCCTCTAAATCAGGATCAAATCAAATAAATTGTACCTCATAGGAACCCCATCTGCATGTTTCACAAAAGAATGCAGAAAACTGCAGTTGTCTTTATTTAAAATATTTACTTAAAATTGTGAAAATGCACTTAAAATCAAATAGCCATTTTTTGTCAATCCAGTAAAAAAAAAAGCCAAGAACCACACCAAATGGAGTAGGGATGTATCAAAATTTTCAAATATTTCGATTAGTTGTTTTAATTATAGAATATGGAATGGGTTGTGTGATTATTGTCTAAAAAAAATTCCTCATGTTTTCCATATAGATACGGTGTGACCAGCTCATTCATGTAACCAGAGTGTGGCGTACGCTACCAATAACGCACCTAAAAGTTATGAATCAACTCTCAGACAACAGAAGGATACAGTGTCTCATGTAGATTTGCATGGCATATAACAGATGTTAAAATTAATGTTTATATAAGTGTCATCATTCAGGCTGTTCACAATAAGTAATAACGCAATATGGCTTTAGGTAGGCTTATTGCGCTAGTCTGTGTTGCCAGTTTTCAAAACTAAACGTGTCTGCTCAATTCAATATGAGCAGAACAAGAGTCGCAGCAGGAGTAAGATTTCACCTCACTGTTGAATGAAAAGACAGCGAGTGGAAGATCTGGCTTTAAAGCGGAATGTAAAAGAGACGATTTAAGCGTGTTTGTCATTGTACTGCTTTGTTGTTGTGCGTTTCATTAAGAATGATAATGAACCCACCATTCAAGCAAATCGCCGCTCCCGAAATGGCGCCAATTTGAAAGTGAAAGTAAAAAGCTTACGGCCGCATGGCATTCATAATGGTGCATGTGCACTGGCGCAAAGCAAGCATTTTCATTTAATTCCTACGGAAGCTGAACTTCCAGCTCAATCCTCGCTCTGCTCCGCACCCTTATGAATGGCCATGCGCATTTTACTTTCGCTTATTTGCTTATGTTTATTATATTTAATGTTTCAGCACGTTACAATCATTATATGACTTGAGTTAAGATTAGGGTTGGGTACCGAAACCCGGTGCCAATACGGCACCGGTACCTATATAACCGGTATGTACCGGATCGAATCAGAATGCGAATGTCGGTGCCTCATTTCGGTGCCACTTAAATGCCTGAAGTGATTGAAATATTTGTCTTCTGGTGCTATGACACGGACGTAAGAAGCATCAGATTCATCAACACGCCTGATCACTAGTAAAATTGAAATACTGCATTCATGGGGTGTGAGAATGCTCGGAAAAATTATTTCCTGAATGAGAAAACTCACGTGAACGTTGGAAAGCATTGATGATAGCCTACAAACCCAATACATATTTGTAGTAATGTTACTGTCCATTTTGTTTTCACATTCCAAAGTAAAAATCACAAATCGTCTGGAAGTGAGACCAACCGTGAAGCGCAGCAACTACACTTGCGTTGACTGCAGTGCAGCAGGTGGTCAACCGTTAGCTTAGCTAGCTAAATTAAACGCGCTTAAATTAAAATGCCTAAAACTAAACGCTCCAAGTGTGGCTATATTTCACCAGAAAGGATTCTGACACCGCGACGTGCAGCAAATGTTTTATAACAGTTGCGTGTAAAGGGGAAAACACGTCAAACCTAATAAAACATTTGAGGGCACATGGAATATGCACTGTGTTTGACAGCTTGGGGACATCAGCTGGCAATATCAGTGTGGATGACCCCAGCCCCAGTAAGCGGGACAGTTTTCCCATTTCAAACAGGAGGCATAGACACCATCTGATAGAGTTTACTCCTGTGCAGGACATGCCCTAAGTCAGGAGAGGTGTCTCTGCAAAAAAAATTGCTGAAATTTGGAGCTGTTAAATTATTGTAGTTGAGCTAGTTGGCTTAGGTTTTACTGGTGTGTTTTGTATTTACTTATTTATTCATGCATACTTTAAACTTTTAATATATTGTTCAATTTAAAGAACTTTTTTTGTCTAGTAAAAATGTATTCTTGACTGAGTCATCCACTATCATTTTGTGGCTTTAGTTCAGGGACCGTTTTGGCACCCAACCCTAGTTAAGATGGCCTACTCCCTAATGCATTAAACTGTTGGTTATCATAAAGATTGAAAGTGTGAATGGTCTCCCTCCCTCTCTCCGTTTATACTTGTGTAGCTTATACATGCATGCGTGTGTGCATGCGGGGGAGGGGTGCGACTTTCGAATAATAATCAAATAAAAGGGAGGCATGTCCCTCACCCCTACAGGTTTTCTGAAAAGATCCTCTTCCATCTGCAACAGAAGATTCATCCACTGAGGAACAAAGACTAGCTTCTCACAGATAATGGAAAATGGCAAGCCCTTTAAATTCAGAAGCGGTCACAAAATAAATGGCCCCAACCTGGCCAGATAAAGGGAACAGTGTATCAACATGTCTACTGTCAAGCCTTGGTACAGTACGTTGCGAAGACAATGGGAGCTCTTCAGTGCCCCAGAGCAATATCTATATTCATCTGTCCAAATTCCCTTCAACTGAGTCAAGAGAATGAATGGATGCCCAACAGACTGATCTGATGGAAGACGGGGAGACAAAAACAAAAGGAAGTCAAAATCTTTTATCACCACTATCTGACCTGGTTACCCAGTTCTGTTAAACCTTGTTTTCAAATTGCAGAATCATACATTTCTTTATAGTTTATAAATTTCTTCAGGCATTTTTTAAAAAAATATGTATGATTAAGCACCCAGAGACAGTGTTATACTGCTGTTTCTGTTTATTTTCAAGCAGAAAAGCCTCTTCAAATCAGTTCAATTCTCACACTATAGAAATATACTGATCATCCATAGAGACTATAAAACTAGGATGAAACTGTCTCGCCAAATTCCACATCAGCACTTGGAGCATGAAATTCTTGAATTCTTTGATCCCTGAATTGGAGATCCTGTCTGACTTCAGGGCTGTCTACTTTTGAATAACTTTAGAGTTATTACAGATGAGCACCATAACATGCTCTATTCTGGGCATCCAGCAAATCACACAGAAGTAGAGTTGTAGACACTGGGCAAAGGCCAACTGAGTAATCGGTGGATTAAGTAGCCAGCAAACACATCAGACGCAGGGCTGATGAATGTGGAGAGAACGGCTGTGGAGAATCACAGACTACAGCCGATCAATGGTGCGGTTATTTATGATGCCAGGGAGGGGAACTGGGGGCCGCATCCATTTTCTGCAGTCCATTTCTCTCTTTCGGCAGTGGTTCCTCATTTCTGTGACTTTAGACCCTGCAGTAGGTTCTTAGCCTAGCTTCTCAGGATGCGTCTGAGATGTGTTTCGGAAGAAGAATACGTTTCTTCTGTTGTTTACTTGGGAAATGGGTGCTTCTGTTTATACAAATTCAAAGTGACATTAGCATTGGACACACTCATTAGAACAGCCAAACGTTTTAACGGAGCAAGTATTCTGTAAATATCTTCATGTACTTCCCTTGCAGTGCAGTCCGTTGCCTATTACGCGCCTTAAAAATGCATATCCGAAGGGCACGCATAAAGAGAAAGCATCACTCCACCGCATCTGTGCCATCAGCGACAGAAGCCTCTTTAGAAACAGCCAATCCAATTACAGAGGCAAAATCTTTCTACAACCATGAAATGGTTTTAGGAGGCGTGCCAGGTTGATGGTAGCTAAAAATACAGGTTATCTGTGATGACAATGACAGACAATATTCAGTCCTTATTCTATGTTTACAAAACTATAACTCTGGTCTTAACCTAGCAAGTTTCTGGTCTATAGTACTCTGAGAGAGAAATATTTGGGGGGAAATTATATGTAATGTAATGCAAATATTTTTGACAGGTTTACCTGCAAAAATAAAAAAAAAAAACGTTTTGAAGATTTATGACTTCAAAGACATTTTAGAGGCATTAAATGGAATGACCTCTGACCATTAACTACACCAAAGCAGGTAATATGTATTTCTACCTACACATTGCATACTTTTGGTACTAAAATTTAATGCAGCCAAAACAAAAAACAAAAAAAATGACCCGGTTAATAAAAATTGGTTCTCAGTTCCCAAGCATAACAGTCCTTGCATCTAAAAATGCCTTTTTTAAAAAAGAAAATACTGCCTAGGTTGGCAGCTCACTAGCTTTCGGAACTGAGCTTTTCGGAACAAGATTTTATTACATTTATTCCAAGAAATATAATGCAAGCATATACTGTAAAAAAAAAAAAAAAAAAAAAAAAAAATGATGAACCAAATCTAACAGCAAGTTAGTTTTTTTTTGTTTTTTTTTTATTTTAAACTAATAAATCCAGCAGTTCAACAGAGCAGTGTGAGGAGTGTTTGACAGAGCTCATGTCTAGTTCTGGGTGCAGCAGCTGGCTTTCAGTACTTAGCTGCCATTATCGCAGAGCTCGCTAATGTCATTAACATAGAAAATGGCCACTTAATCATTCCGTTGATTCCATGGCTTCTGTGCATGTCATCATTTAAATATTAATCTTCACACCCCGGCTAAGTCATCATTTAATTGCCAGAGACAACATCTACACAATCTGACAAACAGTTTTATTTATAGGCAAGACAAAAGAAAAAACAGATGTGAGGGCCACAAAATGTGAATTTTTACCCAGAAAAAGTGAAATATATTCAAAGAATCTTGAAATGGTTCACCAACAATTAAAATTATCCTCATTTATTCAGTCTCATATTGTTCCAAACATGTATGATTTTCTTTCTTCATTATATATATATATACATTCAAATACAGTGCATCAATATGCATTGTGCTAGGTCTTTTAAGTCTTTTTTGTTTTGTTGTCGTTAACCTTCAGTCCCAATAATTTTTATTTAGAAAAAAGCAATTTTGAGATTCTTCAAAATTTCAAGTCATACCAGTTTGGTAAAAGTAAATGATGACCAAAAAAAAGGTAAAAAATAAAATGTTGGGTCACCTATGTCTTTCACTCTATAGAGGTTATGCAAGTGACATCATCATCAGCCGTTATGAGTGTGGTTACGCACACTTAGTGGCAAAAAGAGGGAGCATTGGTTCTCAGCGTGAATGCCGCAAAAAAAACGTACAAAACACATCCAAAATGGGAAAGCGCTTTGCGACTGACTGTACAGATTAGGGGTGTGCCATATCACACAGTCCACGACAATGCTGGTATAATTTGATGCAAAATATGCAAGGAACCTGTTAACGCTGGGTAGAAACACAACATACTTGTTTCATTCTTTCGCTCTTTTCTCAATGACGGAGAAGCAACACATACCTGTGCGGGTGCTTCCACTCTCTCGCTCGTCTCATTTGCTCTGATTGAATAGTGCTTGTATTGCGCATAATTTTAGTAATTCCTGCAGGTTTCATGCTCACACCAAAATGAGCGGCTTACTGCGCTAAAATGGTCAAATACATACAAAATGATGTCAAAATGCCCATCTTGGTGAGTAACCAGTTAAATAGTCAGTTTTGGAATGTTAAATAAACAGCAGTCCAATATTCTTGCTGTCGTCGGTCATGTAACTCAAAAGACAGAAAAATCACTTCCTGCTCTTGGCTGTGTTATGTTTATAATACGTTTTATAACTTTAATAGTAAGCATTAATCTGTATTTAATTTTTACAATGAAGACTACAGAAATTAAAGTAAAGTAATCTAATGTAAAATAACACTGGGTGTGAAAAAACCTATTTAACCTGAAAAACTTTCATAGCCCTCTTCAATGCATTTATTTGTGCTGTTTGCAATTTTTTAATTGATTTTATTACTGACATTTTAGTTGTTTTTTTTTATGAAAATTAAATTTGAAGGAAAGTAGATTTTGTTTGTATTTGCTGTCAATTACAGTTCTTAGAAAGAAAATCGGAAACTATAATAAAAATTGCACTATAATGCTGCTGCTGCCACCTTATGACAAGAGATTTACACTTCAAATTATTCTGTCATCAATGACAGTAGCTCATTGGAAAAGGATGGAAAACACCCTTCATTTTGTTTGCACTAATAAATGCTGCTGTCTGCCAGTTGAAATCACTAATAAAAAGTTCCATATATTTTTCTCTATATCGTTATCGCAAATATTCTTGAAATATCATGTTATAATTGAGGCTATATCGCCCACCCCTAGTACAGATAACTTAAACGCAAAATCTGAGGTATACTTTTACAGACTGCTAAAAGCTACAGAAAAAAGTAGCAAATGGATCGCTGCAATTCACAGAAACAACTGAACTCCAGGTAGAGGAACATGGATTTGCAGTTATCATTTTGCATCAAAGATTGGATTTTGGAGTAAAATAATACCCTATATATTATATTGTTATATATTGTGTTGACAACTCATTTAAATATTTCCCATCTTATATTCTGCAATATTGGGTGTTTTTAAATTAAAACACTGACAAAAAAACTATTCAAGTTTTAAGGTTGGACGATATAACGATATATATAACGTCGATAAGTGATCATTCCGATTTAGACCTACCTATAATTGTAATTGTATAATGCCTTCATAGGCAGATTTGCTTTACGTATTTTCCCGCCGTTGAAATCAGGCACATAAAAATGTGCGGAAACACTATTCCTGGCTGAATGTCAATCTCCATGGATTAGGTTTCTTTGACATGTTATAAAAAACACTTTCAAGCCCAACCTTTAGTGTAATCGTTTGTTTTAGTTGCATTTTCGCAGTTTCCCCTATTAAATCCAATCATGCAGCTGGATCTTTTGACACTCAGTCCAGCTGAGAGAGCGTGTTTCAGCAGGAAAGTGACTTCAATGAATACCCTCTATTGAGAATGAGTCCCAGATTCTGTTTTGAGGAAAAAATAAAATGGAAGATAAAACTTTATATCCATCTTACACCTTTTAAAGCAATGCAAAATAATATTTTTTTCTATAGACCCTTCACAGTGAGTTTGACAGGCGATGCAACCAATCATAACGCTGAATCCTCAGTTTTGTCCGACAAAGCAGTCAGGGGAGTTAGTAGATTAACGTCGGTGGACTTGAACTTAAATTGTGTTCTGACTTCTTTATGCGGTTGAAACATTCCTTCTGATGAAACAATCCCTCTCATTCATCTTTATTTGATGCTATAAATGAACTAGTAGGAAGAGTTGACCAGTTCACGAGCCGCTTGAACTGAGGCGGTACCACGATCAGTCATGACAAATTAAAGAGCCACAAAAAACGTTATTGTTTAAATTTCTTTAAAAATGACAAAATTTGAGAATTTGTTTCAAATAAAAAGTAACCTGCTCTGTCTTGTCTGTCGACACGCTGTCAGTGTCCTCTTTGTGAGAGCGGCATGGCTTGTCGGGCATAGCAACGGTTACTAAAGGGGGCGGGTCTTTGCGAAAGGTCAATTGTGAAGCCAAGGAGGCTAGAGCAAATATCACCTTTATTGTCTATCATCATAGAGATATGAAAGAATATTTCAATACAAACTTTCATAACTAGAACCTTCTGCCCATATCCTAAAACCACCCATTTCATAATGAATCCAGGCAAATGTATATGGGCATCTTAACTTTGAAGCACTTTCCTTAGTTCCTGGATGATGTTTTAGGTATTGAGTCATTCTGGCTCATTCAGTGGACAACATTTTAAGAGTGTACGTATTATCCATTTATTTTTCATTTTTCATCATTTAGCAGACGCTTTTATCCAAAGCGACTTACAAGGGGAGCAATTAGGGGTTAGGTGTCTTGCTCAAGGGCACCTTAGTCATGGTATCGAAGGTGGAGTGAGTGCTGTTTATTTACAATCCCCACTTTCAATTCCTGCCGGCATGGGAATCGAACCGGCAACCTTCTGATTACAAGTACAACTCCCTCACCACTAGGCCACAACTACCCCTAGTTTTTTTTTTAGTGATTTATATTTCATCCACAAGACAATGTCTAACTACACAAAATAATTAGTAGTATTAGTAGTAGTAGTAGTGGTATAATGATCTGTTTTTTTAAATTCATTAAATGTGATCCTTACTATTTCAAAACACAGGGTCACGATATCCTGTTTAAGACACACTTCCTGTTTATTCATCCAGAGAGTTTGACATGGGGGGGGGGGGCTGATTGGCAACAGGCTCCACTGGATTTAACAGTAGAAGTTAACAGCAGCTAAGAGAAAGACTTCACAATAGGCTGGACGGCCCTGAGACACCTTTTAGCAGTGCAGATTTATCTTCTCTCTCTGACAACAAACAATCTCTTCAAAAATGCTGCCAAAATAAAATCTATCATCTCTACTCCACTCCTTTTTTCATTACAGCGCAATGTAATTTAATTAACTCCCTTTAAATCTTATTTCAGTAATGACAAGCAAATCTGATGAGTCTGGAGCACAGCCACATGCTGCAACTGAAAGTGCTAGACGATGGAAAGAAAACAAGAAGGAGAGAGAAGGCTTTGTCAGGGGGATATGGTAAAGAGGAGCATGAGCTAGCAAGATCAAAAAGGCGCTCGCTATCACTGATCTCACTTGAGGAAGGCAGGAGGTGGGGGAGAGTAGGGATCACAGTCTCGCTTTGGCTTCTTCTGCTCACCGGATGTGCTTGTGCTTTCATCAGAAGACAGCAGATCCAGCCAGGGGCTGGTGAGGAGGATCAGAGCTGCAGCCACACATTCAGACCCAGACAGAGAGCCTGGAGGCCAAGAGGGAAGTGTTTTGCTCTTCTAACACCGTAGCTCATTTAGGACAAGCAGCCAGACTAAAAGAGAATGTTTTAATGTGAAAGGCTGTGATGGTAGGATGGAAATACTAACGATTCAAAGCCCTTTGGAGACGTAACGTTAAACTGAAGTGCAATCCTACAACAGAGATGATAGACCACAGCAGACATGTTACATCCAATCAAAGTGACATACTTAAAATAGGCACCCCATCCTGCGTAAAAGGAAAACATAGGTAACATGGTAGCAAAACACATGAACTCAATCCATGAGAGGAGACGAACATGCTGGGTTTGACAAAGCGAATCCATGTTGACCTTACGATGACACTGGAGGCACATGCGTGCAGGGTAAGTCTAAATCCAAGGGATTTTGCTTTGAGATGGGGCATGTAAACGTATCTGCAATAAGCAGTCACACAGTCACTAGATGGACAGAGCCACCAGCACCCATGGCTCAGATAGATCGACACTGATTGTTTTAGGCCGATAATAGCTTTATTTAGTTTGAGCGGTGGTCTCTGTAACACTGTTCTTAAGTACGGGAAGAAGGAGGCAGGAATCGGCGAACATTCAACGTAATTTGAATCAAATAAATAAACAAACAAAAGTAAAATGGCGGCAATCCAGGCCTGGTCCTCTCTCATCCTTCACTGTCGTCACTCCTCTTTTATGCTTCCGGAGCTCCTCCGTGAGAGACACGAGACCGGTGGACCGAGCAGATGACGCTCATTAGCAATCATCTCACCGGCCTCGCGCCGTTCCCTCATGGCTCCCTTCACCCGCCCTGCTCGTCACAGTCTCTATAAAGGCCGATCAGATAACGCAAAACTGGCAGTTCTAACAGGTGTCTGAAAATAATCAATTTTCAACTTTATGGACAGTGGAAAAATTGCCATGGTAGCAACCCAGCTGCCCAAATCAGTTAGATCACAGATTGTAAAACACAGTCAACTGTTGCTAAACTGCAGGACATACTTGAAAATAAGAAGAATGATTAAAACGGCACTAAACCACGAAAGTGATACTGTTCCTCGATGGCGTATTGCGTGCATGCTCTGAGTGGAACATGGACAAGCAAACTGAACTTTGAGCTTAGGGTTGGCAGCTAAAAGGTTATATACACACAAATGTCAAAACGGCTTGGTGAGCTTTTGCTTAAAACACCGTTGGATATGTCCAAGTGAAGATCAACAGTTGGGAAATAAGTACATTGAGTACATTAACGCTTGTCTGCTTTTAAATTATGTCAAAGCTAATAGAACACTTGTGAGAATATTGCTTCAGAACAAATGACATTTACATCACAAAAAAAATATCCTATTTTTTATCTGGAATAAGCAATTTTTTTACTTGAACAAGTGAATGACCGATTTACTCGTCCAAAGGACAAGCACATGACAAGGATTAAAGGGTTTGTTCACCCAAAATTAAAATTCTCTCATTAATTACTCACCCTCATGTCGTTCCAAACCTGTAAGACTTTCGTTCATCTTTGGAACACAAGCGAAGACCTTTTTGATGAAATCTGAAAGCATTCTGTCCTTCCACAGACTGCCTCTGCAACTTGATCTTTGATGCTTCAAAAAGTTCATGAAGAGATAGGAAAAATAGTCCATATGGATAGAGTGGTTTAGTCCTAATTTTCTGAAGAGACTTGATCCCTTTTTATGATAAACAGATTTAATTTCATGTGTGTTCCGAAGATGAACAAACGTCTAACTGTTTTGGAACGACATGAGGGTCAACGGCATGAGAGTGATTAATGACAGAATATTTATTTTGGGGTGAACTAACCCTTTAATGCTGAGCCCTGAAGTCGCATATGTAACAGTATATTGGATCTTTGCATTCGGTCACCTGTATCATTGATGTTTAAACAATAAATAAATAAAAAAATCCCTCAGTGCTTTTTAGTAGATTTAGTAGGATATAAAGGGAATGGAATATGAAATAGAAAAGGAATGGAATATGTTGAACATGTTGCTTGCCATTAAATAAAGAGTTGTTAATAATTTCTCATCTCTTTCTCATTTTTTATACTTAGTTGGCCTATTATTTAATTAGGTGATCAGTATCAGTGATCAGTATCGGCCAATACTGCTTCCAGTGACAATCATGACCTGCTTCAAAAATCCTGATCGGAGCCCTGCCGTGCCTTTAAAAAAAAAAAAGAAAAAAAACAAGAAAGAGGAAGGGCATGGGGGACAGAAAAAAGAAAAAAAAGAAAAAGATGTCAGTCTAGATTTAGCCTAGATTCCAACATGCCCATTAATTTCAAAGCAGATGTTAAAAAAAAAAAAAAAAAAAAAGGAAAAAAGCTTTGCCTAAGCCAGAGTAAGCCAGAGCTGTGTACCAAACAAGCAAACGTGAGCTTTAGATGAAGAGAGAAAAATGTGATCAGTGCTGAATGGGATTTTAGTTCTACTGATATGGTTTAAGGCTAAATCATTTTATGATGACCATGAGCAAGGCAACATTGTTAATGGTCAGTGGAGATTACATGTTACCATAACCAGCTTGATTATAGGGATTGGAAGATCATGGGAGGAACCTCACAAGCCAGAAAGGAAAAGAAAGAGAAGGAGTGAGTTGATGAGAAGGGGGAAGAGAAGAATATTGGCAGAAATTTTAACCAGCCCAGACATGCCAAGTGAGCTCCTCTATCTTACCCTCATGAATGAGATCACACCAGAGACAGCTGAAACTATGACATACATGATAAACAAAGAAATCTTTTCCCATCTACACATCCTAAAATTTGTAATAGCAGACAGGTTTCCAGCATCTGCCAAGCGTTTCCACTTTAAGCAGTGTTTTGTCATCGCTAAATGCAGCTCTGTTCATGCCCCAAATAGTGCATTTCAGGGCATCCCTCAGGGATATTTGGAAGTTTAAGCCAGGGAATGATCGTAATGAGACAAAATGCTGAACAGAACAGCAAACAAGGTTTTCAAGTTGTATCTAATTTGAACGCAACAGAGGCCATCCTCTAGGCATTTTCTTTCACAATGGAAAACGGCTTAATTCATCCAAAAATTTTAAATCCTGGACCATTTAACCTCATGTTCATCCAAAACCATGTCACATTCTTTCGTCTGTGAAAGAGAAAGGAAGATGACTGGCAGAATGTCAAGACCATTTTTTTAATACAATGATAGTAAACCATCAGTTACTAGACTGTACAACACTGTTACCCTCAGGTAGGCGTTATAAAACCATCTACTCTCACACAACCAGATATAAAAAGAGCTTCTTTCCCAGAGCTGTGGGCACTCTAAATCTAACTTGACACTCACACTGAAACTAAATATTTACACATTGTTAATGTGTACTGTTTACATGTATATATGAGGACACATAAGAGGAACACTGTGACCATTGACAAGACTGTTTCTTGCTTTTGCACTTTATCTACTGTTATGGTATTAATGTTTGTATGATTTATTGTCATAAACGTTTCTGCTTACAATTATGAGTATATTATGAATGTTGCTATAATTATTAACAAATAGCAATATTAATGTTGTTTAAAAGTATTTCTGCAGTATAATGTGGTTGCACTACTGTTTGTATTGTTTAACTTGTACAATCTGTTGTTATTATTTTTATTTTATTAGTTATTTTTTACTTGCTTAGGCTTTTTTTTAGAGTTGCTAATTTCATTCGTTGTTGTGTACTCCTGTATGCATACAATGACAATAAAGGATTATTATTATTAAATGGAGACTGCCACTATCAAGCTCTAAAAATGTTACAAAATCATCATAAAAGTGCATTATTTTCAAAGTCTTCTGTAACCAAACGATAGTGAGGAACAGACCAAAATTTGGGCCTTTTTTAGTTCCAGAAAATCTTCCTCTGTTCTCACTTTAGCCCATTCAAGTTTTACATGCAACGATCGGTTACAATACCAAGAACTTCAAGAACAGGGAACATCTTAAATTTTGGTCCGTTTCACACAAAGCTATTGTATGGTTTCAGCAAGCTTTAGAATAAAGCGCATGAATAATATGGACCCCTTTCATGATGGAGCTTGAAGGCATGCTTCCCCATTCACACTCATTGCATGGAAAAGAAAAACTAGGGCATTCCACTAAATTTCACTTCAGGAATAAAATAGTCATGCATAACATGAAGGTGATAAAATTATTATAAATTTCATTTTCCACTGAAAAACCTAGGGCTGGTATTGTTCATCCCAATGATGGCGGCTCCGACTCCTGTGCATGCTGAACTAATTCCACCAGTCTTAGTCGTGTGCCGGTAAATAAAGATTGCATTATACTCAAACTCATCTGGTGTGACAAAAGAATTGACAGTGCCAGTGATTTGCAAAGTAGGATTACAGTGTGTCCCTGTTCTTTCCTCTCAAATCCATCACCAGCTCTTAGGGGCCAGGGAGCGTGTCATTTACTTGGACAACAACTAGGAATGTATTTGAACATGTATTATCTTATACTCATGCTGGTGTGCAATTTATTTAAACATTTGATCAAAGTGAAAAAGAGCATGTGGAAAAGTTATGTGATAATACTCCATTTAATATCTTGTCACTACTGCAATACTGATCTTTAAATATGCACATAAATAAGTGCTTGTCGGTGAGATGTTGCATATCCTATTCCTATTTGAACCTACATTTTGGAATGCGAACAGAGAGGACATTAAGAATCCCAACAATTCACAGAGCTCTTCCTATGTTATTCCAGCCTGAACTTGTGCGGATTCTTCCAACAAAATAAACACAAACCACCGCCAATAAAAATCACTGCATAGTGCAGCATTATCCAGAGTCTTGCATGATCTAATCTCCTATACCTCTATATCCATTTTTTTGGGTCGCTACCATTACTCACCCTTTAGGTTTGCCAATAAACTATGAAAGATTCACACCCTGAGGTAATCCTATTGCTGGGAAACCCCATCCATTTACGACCAAACAATATAGCTGACGGCAAATACAGTGTTGTTTGCCTTATATATATATATATATACAGTACTGCTGTGCAAAAGTTTTAGGCAGGAAAAAAAAAATGCTGTAAAGAAAAGAATGCTTTCAACAAAACTTGGTAGATTATATTTTATTTATAACAAAACAAAAATGAGAAGTGAGTGAACAAAAAAAAAAAAAAATCAAATATTGGTGTGACCACCCTTTACCTTTCAAAACAGCATCAAATTCTCAAGGTACACTTGCACAAAGTCAGGGATTTTTTTTTTATATAGTTAGTTAGTGTATGATTTAACACAATTATACAAAACAGGTGCTAATGATCATCAATTCAATATGTTAGGTAGGTTGACAATCATTAACGAAACAGAAACAGAAAGTGTAGGTAGGAGGAATAAAACTGGGTGAGGAACAAACAACTCACAAACTGAGGGTGTGTGTGCTGAGGGACCAGTTACTGGTCAAAAATCATACACCATGGCAAAGCATGAGCAACAAACAAAGAAGGAGGTAGTATAGCATCAGCAAAAGGTCTCCCAGGAGGGCAGGGGCAGAAGGCAGGGGTTTCCAGATGTGCCAGTCCAAGTCTTTTGAAGCAAGACAAAAGAAGAAACAAAGGTTGAGGACCGTAGACGCAGTGTCGCCCCGACCAACTTACTGCACTTACTGAAGCAGAACAAAGATGCTTACTTCCCTTCGCGAATCGGAAGATGCGAGGTAGCAGGAGCCCATGCATTTACTCACACAAAAGAAAGGTGGGTACACCCCCATACCATCTACAGAAGTCTGGAAAGTCCTGGTCAGAAGTGGCCTTCATGAAGACTTGCGGCCAAAAAAGCATATACCCGACGTGTGAAACAAAAAGCGCGACTCAACTGCACGAAAAAACAAACAAAACGGGTGGTGCAAAAAAAATGGCAGCAGCTTCTACTGTGATGAAGAAAAAAAATTGAAATATTTGGCTGTAGCAGAAGGCAGTGTTCGTTCGACGGGGGGAAGGAGAGCACGAGGAGAGTGATCTGCAGAAGACAGTGAAGCATGGTGTGGTTTTTCCTGGCAAGTTTGCATGCAAATGGAGTTGGGCATTGGTTGTGGGGTTGTTTGGTTTTGGATTGCTTCAGGAATTCATGGTATCTCAGTCAGACAGAGAATTACATCCATCCACTGATTGTTTCAATCAGGGAGGCATCTGATTGGCCCCCAATTTCATCACGAGGCCAAACATACAGCCCAAATTATTTCGAACTAAGTCATTAAGTAGAATCTTCAAGCGTAAGAAGAACAACAGGAGTCTGGAAGTGATGGTATGGCCCCCGAGCCATCCTGATCAACATCATTCAAGAGAATGGGGATTGAGGCTGCCTAAGAGAGAGAAGAACTGTGGTTATTAAATCCAAAAGAGAGGAGACAAGGGTGTGTGTTCCTTCAAAACTTAAACCTACCTGCCGAGTTCCTTCAAAAATGTGTGCAAGTGTAGTACCTAGAAGAATTGAATTGATTTGAAGGCAAAGAAAGGTCACACATTCAAAAATTTGATTGATTTTTGTCTTTTTTTAAATTATCACTTTGTTATTTTTTTTTGTATTTAACTTATTCTATTAACATGTCTATTTTTATTTTTGTTCTTTCTTTTTTTTTAGTATATATATATATAAAATGGGTTTTTCACATTGTCATCTAGCAAGTGAAAGGAGCTGGAATCACTCATCATATAATTGACCTGTTTTATTGCAGTGTATGTGGGAATGCCCCGGGAGAGCCTATAAATACACTGGGCTGAGCTGGAAAACTCACCTCCCCTGGTTTGCAGTCTTTTCCTTTGAGACCAAATATAAATGCAAGCTGTGTGATATTTATCTGCATTTTGCATGAGTAACAAAGCATCTGAAGATTTACCATGTGTCACTACAGTAATAAGACACTTCTCAGTAAGTTGTAAGTTTAAACCAAAAATATATATATATTTTGATATTTTACATATTGTCCCTGTCTGATGACATCATTCCAGCATAAATGGCATAAAACAAATCTTATCTACATATATGAAGGGATTTTTTTTACATGTTATATCATATTTGGGGTGTAATGGTACATGTATTCGTCCCAATAATAACGATAAATCCTAGCTGATGATGTATTTCTGTGCGTGATCCATTCGCAGCTCAAGTTCAGAGCGAAAACTATGGCGGAAGGTGGATATTAAGCAGAGGACTTTATCACTAAACGACGAGCTACCTCTACAATCAGGAACTAGTACACAGAGATATATTTTCACTCGCCAAACACTGCGAATTAACACTTGAGAATTTTGCTCTCCATCAACCGATCCATAAAGCGCACCATTTCATTTCCTCTCAATGAATGTAGTGTATTTGATGGACAGTAAACACTAGTGTGAGGCGCCTGTCTCGCCGTCACTGTTCTGAAAGCGCTCAGTGTTTCTTACGCACTCAAAGACTTGACCAACAATGTCTTAAGCACCACCAGTTCAGTTCAGTTAAACTGACAAATATACTTTCATTCGTTCTCATTCATACATGGTTACCAGTTTTAGTTCAAATTACTTTAGTTCTATCATTAAATAATGCTTGAATATTTGCACTTTCTTGTATTTTTGTAACCTATCTGAAGAGATGGTTAGGATTTTTACTTATGCTGTTTGCACTATTTTTGCCACTGTTTGCACCATGAGAGTATAAATACAAAATCTGTGCTAACATTTCAAAGTTGTAATTGATTTGAATTATTATTGTGAGATGTTTTTCAGCACAGTTGCACTATTTAAACATTATCTGAACTTTTACTGAAGAAAAGCCTATCTCCAACTTTTCCATTTCTGCAAGGTGTTTGGATGCGCTTTTTTTAATTCTTTTATGTAATTGGTATATTATAGGAACCTAATTACATTTTACTTTAGATCAATGTTTGTGTTTCTGAGGCTCTCAAGACTGCATGCAGCTATCACTTGAATCCAAAACCAGTGGTGAATGTTACTATATTTATATAGTCATTGACATGTTATCGCAATAAAATACTAGGGAAAAAAACAGTTTAATAAAAAAAGTAATTTTATGTTTACATTCACAGGAAATAGTTAGGCTGGGCAAAAAAAAAAAAAAAAAAAAAGATTTCTCCATTTTAATTGATTCTAATTTTGATGAAACTATATCGATTCTTAAATTCCAAGAATCAGTCTTTAATATATCCTGTTTTCAGTTGATTAATGAATAGAACATTGTAGCCTGCATCCTATCCAATCGCAACAAGCTTTGTGACTTTTAATATGAAACAAAGATATATTATAGTAAAATATATTATAGTAAAGTACCAACCAACTCCCTGTAGTTTATAGCAGTAGTTAAGAGGCTGTTTTTCCTTGAGAAAATGTGTCATATACTGTACTTGATATACTGTATATCCAAAATAATCGCTATAGAATTGAAATCAAAACGCAAGCTTGTGAATCAAAATCGAATCGTGAAACTTATGTCAATACACAGACCTAGAAGACTGTTAGACTTTCTACTCAGAACAACAGGAACAGCATTTTCATACCTTCCCTCCATTCTAGGCTGCAGAAAAGGTTGAAGACAAACAGTCCATTTACTTCTATTCAAACTGGAACCTTGACTCGCAGAAATATTAGAACTAAAAACCAGTCAAATGGATCACTATCTGAACTACTCCACAGGCCACTGCCAAACTCTTTACCCAACAACCAATCCAAACTTAGAGCTGCTTGCTCAAATCTCAGCACTATATACACTTGAAATATGTCTGTATGGGACTCAACCCAAATCCGCCTTTTCAGCCCAGCATGGCAAGGTGACGAGCATACACAACCCTTCTGAAGCGTCCTGACATTTACTAGACATGAATAATACAGTGAGTGACTTTCAACAAAGCTGTATACCATTTCAAAGGGTATCCAAGTGACTTTTTGCTGGTCTGCATTTCAAAGAGAAAGGAACGACAGGAGGCTGTATTATATGGCCATTAATATAGAGAGAATTATGTGGACTCTTGGAGGGGGGGGGGGGGGGTGTTCTAGTTGTGAACAGAATGCAGTTCAATCTATTCGTCTGTCCATCAATCAATCAATCTGTAGTGGTGAGCGACGTGGACATACATTTAGAAGCACTTCCAAGCTACAAAAAGAACAGGTTTCCTTTCACTAGAGAAAACTAAAGTCAAAAACCTGCCTGGTGTATTGACTTGAATTATAAATCCATTCTATGTGACCATTTTTAATAGTAATTATGGAATGGAATTAGTTTTTCAAATAATCAGACAACGGGTTTTGCAACGCGAAGACTAAGAAAGATGCAGAATCATTTTTTTCTAATGGTACTGCGTAAAAAATACCGTAGATGTCATAATAAGAGTGCAAACTATTTTCGTCATGACTGGCTTGACAGGAGTTAATCACTCAGCCACATGTTTTTAATGCACTGTTAAGTTAAAATAATTATTTTAAAAGAGCCGATCTCAAAACGGAACAGTCTTTCCCCTTCATTTGCGTTCAGTCTTGTGATCACTGTGACAGGATCGGTGTAATTTCAGAGTACTCGTCCACTTCAAAGGTCTGCGCGGAACTTTTTTTTTTCGTCCAGGTACTGCCCGCTCTTACAAGGTTCTATTTGCATCCGCCCACTCCCGCTTAAAATTAAATCTGTGTTCACCTGCTATCCGCTTATGATTTTCTTCCCGACCCGACGGATTCCGCTAAATTTAGATAATTTCCAGAAATCTCATTTAACAAATATATTGACCATACAACAATTTTATGTTATTTGTCTTATGATACTGTGTCAAAACTGTAAAAAATATCATAGAGAGAAATAGGCTAAATTAAATACCGCATCTGTCACTCAAAACTACAAGCCAAATTGTAGTAAAAGTTGCAAGCATTCTGAAAAGTTGAGATGTATTCATCTAGCCGCGGCACAGGCGCGCCAGGAAAAAACGAGTGTCGCACCACATGCTTCCATTTTGCGCGAATGAAAATGCGTGCGATAAGTGAACGGCCCCTAAGAGTCTGTACAACCTTGGCAGAGGTGTACGGCATAGTTTTCTTACAATGTTTACATATTGTTTGTGTCTTGTGTGTGTTATTCTTTCGCCGTTTATTATTTGTTTCCACACAAACGATTTGAAAGCGGTGGGGGCATCTTCAATAATAATTACACCCTCACACTGATAGAGCGACGAGACAACTTTTCACCTCGACGAGAAATCTCGTCACGTTTTAGTCTCGCGGTACGAGATCTCGTCACACCCCTAGTAGCTTGTGTTATGTTGTAATTTTTTAATATGTGAAACAACCCAATAAATTCATTGAACATCTTATATTTGGGAATTTAAGACAGGTTGGAGGTTATCCTAACTTTAAAAAGTTATTTACGATGATTTTTAAGAACATTCTTTTTGGGAATATGAACACTTCTTAAAATTTATTAAGAACATTCTTAAGAAAAGTTTATGGGAATTCAAAATATTTGTATCTTTTTTCTTAAATTGAAATTGGAAGATAAGAATAACTTTATTCTTAAGAATGTTTCATGAATCCATCCCCTGATTGGTCATTGCCTTCACTTAACAGATATGCCTGTGATTGGCTACAAAGCTCAACGCTGCAAAGACGCATGAATTGAAACCTTTGACGCTCATTACAGAGCACAAACACAAACTCTTACAGGAGAGTAAGCAGCCAGCTATCAGTGGGTACTGCAGAATGGCAGGTATCATTAAATGATCAAATAATTCCCTGCGACTGCTATATAACCAATTAACCATCAAAAAAATACTGCAATCAGGAGCAGAATGGGAAGCCTTCTATCATGAAACATTATTTCCCACCCATATCTGTGCTTCCCATGAGCAGAGGGAGAAGATAATTGATGTGGTAGTCAGTTTTTGTTGGATTTTTGGCATTTAAGCATGCTTCATTTACCGTCCAATAACAGATAGTTAAGCTCTTATTGTACTGTTTAATTAAGTACATTTCTCTAGATTAATTTTTATTCGTGTGACAAGCCCAAAAATGAGAAGGGGGGGGGGGGGGGTAAACAATGAATCTCACTGTAACTATTCATCATCATCACTCTGCCACTGAATATTATACTAATGAGGCAGGGAGGGAACACGCTGGGATCTGAGAGAGATGATGTCTGACGTGCAACACAATGGGGAAAGGAAACGGGAAATTCTGTGTATTCCGATGCTGACATTCCAGGTTGCATCCCAAAAGTGTAACGTTCAATTAACACTTTAGAAGCATGAGCTCGAGAGGCTGCATTGTGGTTCTCTCATTAGGTGTGTATGAGGTTTAGTGCCTGCTGAGTGAAGCTCAGTGAATAAAATAGGAAGTGTGGGAACTGAGCCCAGACTTTGAAAAAGAAAAATCTATTCTGTATCCTGTACTGATGTATTGACTTGTAGGCAGAGAGGGTGAGGGAAAGAATCTAATCTAGTGACAGCTATCACAAGATGAAGAAGGAGAGTGAATGCACTGGCTAGTGCTTTGTCACACTTAATATTCACTTCAGCTCATCACAGTACTAAGCTGATAGCAGACCAGAGCAATTTATGTATTCACAGGAAACACGTATATAGCATGAGAGGCAGCTGATTACTAAAATATTACCTCAGCAACCATACAGTTGAAAGGCACAGTCATTTAAGGCAGGAGACATTTGGTACACTTTAAAACTTGGCCGTTTTAATTTTTAATAAGTGAAAATCTGCAGTGTAGGGTTTAAGTAGGTCACAAATGAGATCTCATTTTTACTATTAATATTTGGACTGGGCATTGACACAAATTTCACAATTTTGATTCAACTTGATTGCACCTTGACTCTATTATGATCTATATTCAATTTGATTTGATATTGACTAATAGCCTCAGTTATCTAAACTATACAGGGAACCTAGTCAGCTGGTATATTACTATAATATTAAAATTTAAAATTAACGGATTTGTAAACAATTGCATATAATGCAGTTCTATAATGTTTTACAAAAAAATACCTTTTTAATAAGCGTAAAAATGTGAATATGTAATATAGTGCATATTTTTTGAAAAATTATTTTCTAGAGAGAATTTTTCTAGCTAACTATTGAATTTGTCATTGAATGTCTTTCCTGAAGTAACTATAATGTAACATGGCATTGTTTACAAACTGTTTACAGGTTGAGGCCAGTCCGAATTGACTTTTGCAAACAATATTTTTTTTTCCCATTGTTTAACAATGGAAAAAATGGTTGGTGAGCCATACGCATAGTCCAAAAGGGTTGTACCTAGTTTTTTTTAATGAGTCATGGGTGTGATTTGGGCGTAACAGGCAATAAACCAATCAGAGTGTCATCTCCCATTCCCTTTAAATGCCAGGTGAGCTTGCACCATGCCAGAATATAGACACCCTCAACCCGACGAGTCAGTTTAAATACATGTGTGAATTGCCACAATCACAATCAAATATTTAGCCAGTTTCATTTACATTGTCATTACTGCAAATAGGTATTTCTGATACATTCAATGACTATCCATAATGACATGTAGGCATTTTTATCTTTATGCCTTTTATTTTTAATATTTGGCATGTTTGTGGGCTGCTGCGCATCTCTGTGTGAGTAATAAGCAGAGTGTACATGTATTGCGCAACGGCCTACAGGCGTTACATTACTAACACGCCCTTTAAATTAAAAAAATACTGCGCTATTGTCTTTTTTATCCTATAGGATTTTGTTGGTCAATGGCACAGACTTTTTGAGTTGCCTCAAAATAGCTACACGCCAACAATATGCCTGAACACTCCTCGTTTTCAGACCAGCACGCCATGAGTACATTTTCTATTTAAACAACGTGGGCACTGGATGTGAAAATGACAACTGCATTGGGCTGAAACTAGCAAAAGTAAACACTTTGAGTTGCACCTGATGTCACATTGCGCCAGGTCTGCGATAGGGCCCATTGAGTGATTACATGAGACATGATGCAGTTCGATACGATTTTCACAACATACCTTCAGATGCTCATTAATGTTTATTTTGTGCTGTAACTAGTAGCAAAGAGGAAGAGATTATCAGTTCAAGTGCCTCTTGAACTGAGGCACTACAGCGACCCGTCACGCCACATTAAAGAGCGCTAAAGCTACGTTAATTGTTTGAATTTCGTAGTAAAATCAACGATTAAAAAAAATTATGTTAAAAGTAACATGCTCCGTGTCTTGTCTACCGGCATGTTACTCTGCAATGTATTTTTTTCTGTGCGAGAAAAGTAGTGTCAATCGAGCGAGTATGAATGCATGAGAGTTGGCAGCCCTGCATGAGATTTTTTTTCTAGTTATGTTAAACTTTCCCACACTCTACCAGTTTGCCATTCTTTGCACTTCGAAGAGCAGTGTCTTCTATTGGACTGCATACGGCAGAGCACACCATTCTCTTTGCTTAACCTTTCCATTCTGTGCCAATTCAGCCCAGCCGGTATGGATATCATTTCATTTTACACTGTGGTGTTGATAACAGAGCTCTTTGGAATATAATGCAAATACGTCCATCGTTGCCTTGGTAACACAAGAGTTTACAGACTTTGAGCTATTGATGAGTTCGATATCCCCTTTAAATTTTATTATTCATTTGTGTTTACGTCGCTCAAATACTGCGCTTTAGCCAGCTACAGAGAAATTGGTAGCCAGGCAACAGACAATTGACCAATTCTGAATTGCGACGTCACTACACGCATTCTACCAGCTTGCTTCAGTATTCGTGCCTTGGTGAACCAGGCTCAAGTGGAAATGTAACTGGAACCATTCCTTACTGTTCTTAGAACTGTTCAGCCCAACGGTGGAAAAGCAGCTAATGTGATTTCCTCCCTCTCTGAGCTCTCGTATGTGGCTGGTGACAGCACTTTACAAACAGTTTGAGAGTTATCAGCTCCAGTTATCAGTCCGTCACACTGCACTGAGAAGATAAATCTAGGCAATTAAAATTTAAATTGCTGTGTGCATGGCCATGACACTCACATTTCTTTCACCATCTCGCTCTTTCAAATGGTCTGGATTCTAATGCAGCGAAAGCCAGGTATCTGTATGTGTACAGGATGGGAGGAAGTGAGTTAGTGTGGTTACACAAAGAGTCCCATCAGCCCCACCACAGCCCCTGTGTCACATGTCTACGTGCCTTGCCTGACCTTAGTTGCTGGGTTAAATTAGCTTTTTTCCCCCATCCAGTTTTCAGACACACTTAAGAATAAAAAAATCTGCCTTGAAATTTAGTGTCTGTTAGAAAAGCTTGACAGAAATATGACAGACTACATTAATAAGCTCTTAAAACATCTCAAATCTGCCCAGCAAGTGAAAGATGACTCAACAGCACGGTCCACTCTGAGGCTTGAGTCAGCTTTAAACACATGCTAGCAAAGTGCTTTTGCAATCAACAGCGAGTTTTAAACACCAGGAAATAAACGCAAAAGTAACAGAAGAGAGGTTAACCACCAGAGTCCTTAATTATTCAAATAACAATTAGACGAACATTTTAAACACAGCCGGAACATTCTGTTGTCAATAACTCACTCCAGGACTCTAAGATTAGAGCCAGTCGCTCCATGATCAATAGTTCATTGATCAACTCTAGAATTAGTATTTTGAGCTGTTTCAGGCCTGAACTTGCTCTTTGCGGCTCAACATACTTTTTACCTTATACCAGTCATTAAACACACATTACACTTGCTTCTCATCCAATATTGATGTTTGGGAGAATCCTAAAGCTCACGAGTAGGGTAAAAAGAGTGCAAAGAGACTCATTTGAAGGCAAACCATCTAAGGGAGGTTGAGTGAGTTTTCTAAAAACTGTTTCACTGGGCCATTGCGATGTTTATCATACTTTCTTTTGAATATTTTTTGTAAACATAAAAGACATGCACAATAAGAGGATGCATTTATTTAAATGCCTGCAGACTGAGAAGTATGTGCATCGGAAAATTAGAGCTACACAAACCTCATCACAAACCACACTACTCAAGCTAATTTAAACCAAAGGCAAAACCATACACACCTGCTGCATTTGCATCTATAAAATAACTTTGTTGTCATGGCAAATTTTCATACTTGTCTCACTGAAACAAAGTTGAAATACACATCAGCAAGCAACTGTATCACACTAGTCTCATACAGACAAATAGTCTTGGGGCTATACTTATGACTTACCTACTGTTACCTATGACTTAACAGTTCATATGACAACTAAGTGTGTGAAGACCAGGGTGGGGGAAGTGAGAAGTGGTTGTTTGGTTTTAAAATAATAGCTTCTCCATATGGCAGCTGAACTTGACTGAAGACTTCTATTCATAAGTGATTTCTGATGTAAATCCAATTCTTAACCACTTTTACAGTAATAGCACAATTGGTATCAAATCAGTAACACGGGGCAATGACCTTTACATCTGTTTCTTTATAACCACTCTAAGGGGGCAGTCTAGTTCTTGGCTTAAGAGATGACAGGATTAAAACTGGCAGGGGGAGGGGTTTTCTGTTTTAATCCTAAACTGCCGATGAATTTTACCGTATCCCAACTGTCCTTTTTCACAGGCTTTGTAACGAAGGAACATTAACTGCACCACACTTACACAGTGATACCATGTTAACTGTAAGGATATGACCAATGAGACTGCTCACCTAAGCAATTCACAAGCAAACATGGGTACAACCCGCCAAGCTCTATTCATCAAACCACGGCAGAATAAGCCATATTATTGTAAAAATGAATGTGAATTCAATACAAGCCAGAGAAAATAGTCATTAATAGAGATATAATGGTTTCCTACACAGCTGTAATGGATTCTGAATAATGCTTACAAATTGGACATGTTGAATATTTACGATTAAAAATCCTGTTGTGTGTGTGTGTGTGGGGGGGGGCTGAGCACAAACATGCACACACTCTGAAAATTATCACGTGAAAAAAAAACAATAACCAATCAGAAAGAGAGCTGACGAAAGACTCACCTCCAACTGTAACATGTAAAGTCCATGTTCAGACAAACTCCGACTTCATCTAAACCCCCCCCCAAATTTTCTGTCTTTTCTCTCATTCATTTTAAGCCGCATTTCTTTTTGTCGGTTGTCTGCCATGTTTGTTTACTTTAAAAGGTTAGTTCACACAAAAATGAAATTTCTGTCATTACTCACCCTCATGTCGTCCCAAACCTGTAAGATCTTCGTTTGTCTTCGAAATACAAATTAAGATATTTTTGATGAAATCCGAAGGTACATAATCAGCACATAGGCAGCAATGACATTTTGAGGTCCAGGAAGGTATTAAAGACATCAATAAAATAGTCAACGTGACTACATTGGTTCAACCTGAGTTATGGGTTTGGGACAAAGTGAGGATGAGTATTTAATAACAGAAATTTCATTTATGAGTGAACTAACCCTTAAAAGTCACGTTTGATGCAGGAGATTTTGAGAGATTTCCTGTGTTCACAGAAGGGACTCTGGTTGCTTGTGAATGGAATCTGTTAGTGTGTGGTCTGCTTTCCTGGTCTGGTTGTGGCATTCCACTCACTACAGGAACTAAATAGTTAAATTTAAGACTTCTTATCGTCATGTTTGCGCCCTCTCACATTTTGAAAATCTTTTAGTGTGGCCCCAGCTTTGGTACTCCAACAAACAATGAATGGTGAATTTAGTTTAGCCAAGTACGTATGATGACATGATGGCATTCATAATGTTTGGTTTTAAAAACAGCATTCCGTGTAAAACTCAGATGCTTCAGATGTTTTGGAAAAAAAAGAAAAAAAAAGTAACTTCCCTTCTATGAAACACAAACTTTTTAACATCCTGGATTTCATGCAGAATTTAGACACAAGAATTCTTGGCAATCATCCAAATCAGTGCGCTTCCTTCCCTCCCAGTGGACTCAAGGCTACCATTGGACTCAGCTGTTAGTTCTTCACAACCACTGCCCTGAACCCAGGTCCTGCTGTCCACTGCTCTACGCCATGCCTTCCCCCACCTATTTCCTTCTCTTCTTATCAAAGTATTTTTAGCCTTAAATCAGGAGCGCTGGACCATTAACAGGACCTGGTGCAGGGCTTTCCGTATCCATTAGACGTCTGAGCCAGCAGTAGAGAGAGAGGGGAAAGCACTAACAGCCAGTTCCGCAAAAGTCAGGAATTGCGGGGGATTCATAATTCATTGTGCTTAATAGAATATATAAGCTCATAAAAAAGTTGGAGATCCAGGCAAGCATGGCGGACTGTGGGAAGTGATTCATCTCATAATGAGAGTGAAACAGTTAAGAGGGGCAGGAGAACAGCCACCTTTCCTCTTGTTATTTGCCCTTCAAGCTCTATTCCATGGCCTCAGTGCATTTATAAGTCTGTGAAGCACAGTAAGGCTTTCTTAATGTGCTTTAAAGCTCAGTCATTACATAGCCCAGTGCGAGCCAGGGCTATGTAAAGCACTTTGAATTTCCATTGTGTGTGAAATGCACTATATAAATAAACTTTCTTTGCCTAACAACGTGCTGGGTGGAGCCAATAGCCTCGGACCTCGAGCCGTGAGCCAGAGTCCTACGCGGGTCCTGTTTGATAAACCCAAAACCGCCCCGCCCCGCAGTGATTAACAGAACACCCGACCCGATAACCGACAGAAAAACTCATTTTAGACGACACCCGACCCAACCGGTTTAACAAAAACTGCACTCGCATTAAATCTCCTATATCAAGTAGACAAAAATCGTTTTCTCATGTAGGCTTATAGAAGCAATAAAACCAACATTAGGCATTCTGGGTCATTGCAATTAATTAAACATTGCATTATACAACACATAAAATAATGTTTTAGTAGGCCTATTTAACTGTAAGCTTAAAGCTAGTAAATATTTTAAGCAGATTCACTAGGCATTTAACGTGGTTGTCTCTTCCAAAACTCAGCCGTGGTTACCTGGTTGCTGGTCTTCCTTGTAGCAACACGAAAAATAGGCTAAAACGTTTATTCAAACTGTGAACCTATTAAAAACAAAAAGCGAGCAAAGCGCTCCCTTTAATATAATCACTATAGCTTTCAATCAGATGCAGCACAATTGACTACAATGCTAAATGCTGCAAATCGTGCTGTAATTCAGAGCGTGAAAACATAAGCATGGGACCATTTGAAAACAGCTGTCAAATGCACAGAACTGAGTTGAAAGAATGTACTTCAGAAAGAATGTGCATTTCTATTCATTTTTCCACAAAATTATGTGATTTGAGGAGGTTTGAGCAATCTCTCCCATCTGACTATACTGTTATCCTTTCAGTCAGAGCAACAGAGGAAGCTCATGGACAGAAATCAGGAGTTATGAGTTATATGAATTAATTGGAGTGCATCTATGCGGATGCATTAGTTCGTTATCGACAAAGGCATAGGGAAGTGACATGAGACCAAATAAATACATTATTATAATCATACATGATTTGTCAAATATGAATACTTCTATTCTTCAAGTAGTCTCTGGTATTTTCCATTATTATATGGATATTTATTATTTTAATGGTTATCATAAGCTGTAAGTGAGTTGAGCTAAAAAACGCTCAACGCCTCAAATGTTGAGGTTAGCTGGAAGCCTGATATGATAACATGGGAAATGAGCAGTGTTGACCATCTCCTGACTTTGTTCATGGCCACTCTTCAAATCCAAGTTGGCCCACTTTGGACCTAGATTTCAGGAGGCCAAAAACTGCTGACTGTTTAAGCCCCAAAGGTAACAGTGGAAGCACTAGCACACTAAGCTTATGGCCCGGCAGTAAAAACGCACCAATTTTGTTTGCTTGTTAGACACGATTTAAGAATGGGGAAAATTCTGATTTTTGTAGGGGAGGGACTGTTTCACAAAATTAAACCAGACTTTGTCAGCTGATGTCTTGTCTTGGAGAAGATGCAATCACGCAACCTGAAATGTCTAGGACTGTATTCTAATAAGGCATTGCAGCCTCAACAGACCATAGAAAATCACACCACTGTGAGCACTCTGCTGTCAGAGCAGAAGTATTTTCAATTTATCATCTGATTTCTATGAGAGAAGTATTAAGTTTCTCAAACAGACATAGAGAGTTCGATCTAAAAGGGGAGTCAATTTCACAATTTTATTCTTTGGAAGATCTGAAGCGGAAGCTGTGCTTTGTGCTGAATCATCATCTACTCATAAATTATGCATTATATATTTTTCAAAATGCCTTTTGCTCAACAGCCTATCTGCCAAACTGACAGCGCCCGATCAATCCCTGATCAATCCCTCACCATAATTACGGTTTGATCAGTCTCGTAACATTCCACCCCAGCAGCAGTAACCAATCATAATCATTGGTCTAGAGGCCATCAGTCACTATAAGGCAACCAACCAAAACAGCTGCAGAAAAAGCAGCTGATAAGTTGAAAGAAATTGAAATGACTTATTTTTCCTCTTTAAGGATTAATTTAAGGTGTATAGTCTGAAATTCTGTCAAAACCAAAAAGTCAAATTTTCGTCCTTTCACATGATTCATGCCAACATTCACTAATCTATAAGTCCGTAGTAAGAAATACAGGGCTCTAAGTAGGGCTGTGCTCAGAATATCGATACAGCGATACATCGTCATGAACTCATGACGATGCGCGTATCGATACAGCAGCTGCTGTATCGAGTCTCGTGCTTTTAAATGTAGCCAATCATGTGACGTCGATTGGCGCTAGCAATGCAAGCAGCAGAGCAAGACATTCAAAATGGATAAGAGGATTTTTCCACCGCCGACAAAAGTAAAATATGGGAGAATTTTGGGTTTAACGCTAAACCAAACAGTCAGACATTAGACATGAGTCATGCGATATACTGCAAAGCAAAAGTTAAGTAAAACGCGATTATGCGATCGCCTGATTTAATGAATAATCAGCCAAAGTCCGCATATTTATGCGGGGGTCGCATTTTTTCAAATACGCTGCACTTGCCGATTTCAGCTAGCAAAATATGCGGGGCTAGCATGATTTCATAATGCTTGTATTTTCGTTGCAAAAAAGTCACATATATCTTAGCAGAGAGTTGAAAAATGTTGCGTTTACTTCACACAAGTAAAGCGCCATTATTTTCCCCTATTGCCATGGGAACCTTATGAAGTGACGTAATTACACGACGTGAACATCATCTGCAAACCCCACGGTGAAACCAGGGACGAAGCACGCAAATCATTCTCATTTGCCAACAAAAATAAGTGCAAAAGACTGCGCGAAGCAGTTTCCCGGTGTGTCACAATGCAGTGGGGGCAAATTATTTTGCACTCCGTGCAACTGCTTGTTGGGCCACAGACAGAAGTTGACGCTAGAAAACCATTTTGCCATCGCCAAACATTTGAGGATGGTTACTCAATGTTTTGTAAGTTTGAGCCATGTGTTAATGAAGGTCTGAAATAAAACAGAATGAGAACTGAAATATTCTGTGATTTAGTATGCTTGCTTATCATAGGAAGTAACTTTAGAGTGACTTTAAAAGCAAAAGGAAGAGTCATTCTAAGCTTTTTTGTGAAAATTTTTTATATTTAATTTAAAACAAAATTGTTTTTCAGTTATCACAACTGATATAACACTGGTTATTCAATAAACACATTATTGTTACTAAACTCTACTCAAAAGAAATTTAAATTCCAAATTGAACCATATCGTGATACGTTTCGGATCGTGGACTTAGTATCGTGATGCGTATCGTATCGTGACATTGTTGGTGATACACAGACCTAGTACACAGTGCCACAAAGTTCTACAGATGGTGGCACCAGCAACCAATTTGCGAGCACTGCATATGTAATATTAATAATTTTATCGGATAACTTTTAAATATGTTGGCTGTTTGTACTGATTCTACTTATAATGAAAAAATTTTAAAAATCATTGTTCTTCCATAGTCTCATGTCTATAGTATCTATTTTTGTAGATCATGATAACCACTAGTAAAACCACACAAAGCACCTCATTACCACGGTCAAAACTATATGGATTCTATGTTATTTATGAAAAATCATGAGATTTAGAATAAATACAAATGCACAAAAACTGCTATAACTTAATAATAAAAATACTGTAATTATATTCTATTACTTACAGCCGCACAGCTAATCATTTTAAAATTGCGATCGTGATTCAAACACCCATGAGATCTGATTTCTAAATGACAATGATTCGGCTGAGACTATTAAACCTCTGACAAAAATCACAGCGAACATTTAAATTTGTGTTTGGACTGCAACTCACCCAGAAAGGGCAGTTGTCATGTATAGGTATGAAACAGCTTCACAAACAATCTTTTCAACCACATAGTATTGTAATTTCTGAGTTAAAAATGCTCTTGAGCAAGGTACCAAACCCCCAGTCGCCTCGGCAAAAATTTCTCCGGGCGTGTGTCCACGGTTTGCGGTGTGTGTTTGTTCACTACTCACTACTCCTAATGTGTGTGCACCAAATTGTATTGGTTATATGCTGAGGAACAATTCCAAATATGGGTTATCATACTTGGTCTTCACAATTCACTTTCACTTTCATTAATACAAATCATATGAAAGGGTGAAATAGTATACAAGAAAGTTACTTCACCTTGTACTTTAATAATAAGAATTGTAAATCTCCAAGGACTTATGTACATATAAAATGGTTTTAAATTAGATGAGGAGAGTGAGGCAGAGTGAAAGAGAGTTTGCCTACTACGGCCTCACTGGATGTATGGAGGCTGTTTTATGTGTACCTCCTGCACTAATCTAATAAGGCTCTTTGCCGCTTAAGATTATTTTTAATGACTGGAAAACAAAACACAATGAACAAGACAAAGCATTGATGCTTCCTGAGGGAGACATAGACTAACAGATGGGTGTAATACTCACCAAATGAAAACCTCAACCCCTCGTGCAAGCGCAAACAGACCTTGTGTGTATGTATGTATGTATGTATGTGTGTGCATGCATGCATACGGTCAAAACAGTGTAATCAGTGTTTCTTCAAAGGTGTAAGATTAGTGATAATGATTCAGTTTACTTGAATTCAAATACATTTTAAAAGAAATATTTGGAGCTTATAACCATAATCTTTTCTGACTTATTTGTTTGATAAAATCAAACCTTCTCACATGTTTTTCTGTTCGTCAGAGTTCAATTAACATAGGACAAAGTCTAACTTCCCTACTTGTATGAAGCACAAGCCACATATTGACAAGGGAATATTTAATCAAACTCTCACTTCAGGGTTTTTTCCCAACGCCTCAATGAGAAGTCTTAGGCTGAACCTGAGGGGTGTTTGGCTGGCAGGAAATAGGACATGTGTATATGCAAATATCAGTGCTCAATATCGGGGACAGAGGCAAGATTATCTCTGCTACCATGATGATTTTGGCTCATTCAAACATTCATGAGCTTGTGACAAAGTGAAGAGCAAAGTCATGTAAACTTGTTTCTTCTTCTCCTGGCTGTCTCTCTCACTTGATTTAACTGGGAGAAAAACTCATCTCTTACTCAAACTTTCTGACAAGAATAAACTTTAAGTGTTTTAACCTTTGGGAATTTTTTTTTTACTGTGATCATATGCTGCAGGTTCTCCAATTTTTACAGCTAAAGATTTTGACAAGCTAATTGACAGAAGCATCAGAGTACATCTCGGGCGAGTTTATCTCTGTTCAGCACACTGGGAAACCAGGAGCAATTCCAACTTTGTCAAACGTTTTGTTAAAACATTCATTTTAAGCTCTTACCATTCTTACCATTCTTTAAAACTTAAATAAGGGAAACAAAAAGATTATGAATATTTTTGTCTTTGTTTTGATCAGCTGTAAAAATTCATATTTTTTCCTCCAAAAAAAAAAAAAAAAGCCCAGTAGATATTTTTTTCCTTAACTTTTACTAGGTTAAAACTGTACTAAAAGATATACTTTTCCTACCATTGTTTGCTTTTTTTATTCTAAGGGGAGTCTGGATTTACTTTATTTTCCTTAAAATATAACAAATCAACATTCCCTAATTAACTTGGCTAAGCTTGGTGTTGAGCAGCACACCGAAATATACAAATCCTGTGAATACCTTAAAGGTTCATTAAACCCTAAAAAAATTTTTTGAGACACTAACAGATCTCTCATCATATTTATTATTAAGGGAAAGAGGTTATTTTCTTTCTTTTTTCTGGGCCATTTCATTTTTCCGGTTTAAAAAACAAAATTGTAACAAACATCATGAAAATGAAGGTATACTTAACCTTCGGTGTGGTGATTGGCTGTGTGTAGCTGTTCAGTGTAGTTAAAAGTTTTACTTTTACTATTCCCCCATCTCCATCTAATCGATCTCAGCATCATATAAGTTTGAGTCGCTACAATAGTATCAATAAGCTTAAATTAAAATGTCTAGCTTTAGTCTGCCGTTCTGCTAAAGAATTTTAGTCACCCTCATGTTGTCCCAAACAAATTAAGATATTTTATGAAATCCGAGGGTTTCTGAACCACACATAGGTAGCAACATCATTGCACCTTTTGAGGTTGTGAAAGGTATTAAAGACATTGTTAAAATAGTCCACATGACTACAGTGGTTCAACCTTAATGTTATGAAATGACTAGAATATTTTTTGTACACAAAAACAAAACAAAAATAACAACTTTATTTAACAATTTGAACTGTTATCAAACTCGGTTGACGTCCTGAACGCAGTGCAGAGCTTCCATGTTTACGTCAGAACGCAGGCTCAATATTATCCGACACTGTATACGTGAGCAGCACGATGCATGCGTTTGATGCTAATACAGTAGCCGGCCAATAATTAGTCAGCGTAATGACGTAATGACAGAAATTTCATCTTTGGGTGAACTAATCCTTTAATTACTAACACTGAACCTACAGTTGTGTTCAAAATTATTCAACCCCCACTGAAATTGATTGTTTTGGCCGGTTTGACATTGATTTTGATCATTCAGTCATCCTGCTTACAATTAAATCAAAGAGGCACGTGTAGGTCAGACAAATATAACATAACATTTATAATGAAATAACCACAAATGTCTTTTCTCTGCTCACATCATTATCAGTTTTATTCAACCTCCAAGTGACATTCAATCTTAATACTTAGTACAACATCCTTTTACAGTTATAACAGCTTTTAAACGTGAAGCATAGCTTGACACAAGTGTCTTGCAGCGAGCTACGGGTATCTTCGCCCATTCATCATGGGCAAAAGCCTCCAGTTCAGTCACATTCTTAGGCTTGCGCACTGCAACTGCTTTCTTTAAGTCCCACCAGAGGTTCTCAATCGGATTTAAGTCTGGTGACTGCGATGGCCATTTCAAAATGTTCCAGCCTTTAATCTGCAACCATGCTCTAGTGGACTTGGAGGTATGCTTGGGATCATTGTCCTGTTGAAAGGTCCAACGTCTCCCAAGCCTCAGGTTTGTGACGGACTGCATCACATTGTCCTCCAAAATCTCCTGGTACTGAAGAGAATTCATGGTACCTTGCACACGCTGAAGCTTCCCAGTATCTGCAGAAGCAAAACAGCCCCAAAGCATGATTGACCCCCCGCCATGCTTCACAGTAGGCAAGGTGTTCTTTTCTTCATAGGCCTTGTTCTTCCTCCTCCAAACATAGCGTTGATCCATGGGCCCAAACAGTTCTAATTTTGTTTCATCAGTCCACAGAACACTATCCCAAAACTTCTGTGGTTTGTCCACATGACTTTTGGCATACTGCAGTCGACTCTTCTTATTCTTTGGAGACAGCAAGGGGGTGCGCCTGGGAGTTCTGGCATGGAGGCCTTCATTACGCAGGGTGCGCCGTATTGTCTGAGCAGAAAATTCAGTACCTACATCTGACAAATCTTTTCTCAGTTCCTCAGCAGTCACACGGGGACTTTTCTCCACTCTACGCTTCAGGTAGCGCACAGCAGTCGAAGTCAGCATCTTCTTTCTGCCACGACCAGGTAGCGTTTCAACAGTGCCCTTTGCCTTGAATTTGCGAATGATGCTTCCTATGGTGTCTCTTGGTATGTTTAACATCTTTGCAATCTTCTTATAGCCATTGCCCTTCCTGTGAAGAGTAATCACCTCTTCTCTTGTCTTCCTGGACCATTCTCTTGACTTCACCATGTTTGTAACCACACCAGTAAATGTCTAGAAGGAGCATTTTAAAGCTGCCTAATTGGTGCTTATTAGGCTTTATTGCTGCTCCCTGACATCCACAGGTGCTTTCAATACCTGATTGAAAACACTTCAATGGACCTCTGTTCTTCAGAGTGGTAGTCTTTAAGGGGTTGAATAATTGTGTCAATGAAGAATTCACAAAAGAAACATTTACTACTGTATTACAAAACCAATTGATGTCATTTTAGTTGCATATGATTCTTTAAGAAGTCCTTGTAGGATTTCATTCTGAATTCAATTACAAATGTACTCTAAATTCTCTAAAACCATTTACAGCATTGGGGGGTTGAATAATTTTGAACACAACTGTAAATATATTAATACAAATGAGAAAAATGTTCACAAAATAAAAACTAAACTAAAACTAACAAACACCTAAATGAAACTAATAAATACATAACTGACATTTATAGCAAAATTGAAAACTAGCCTAAGTAAAAACAAATAAAAATGGAAACTACATTAACCTTGGTGAAAACCTTGCAGATTTAGTCCATCCTGTCGATGTCTAATTAGTGAAAGTGGAAGTGAATGAGACAGGGTGTCGGCAAAGGTTTGGGGGTCAGGCGCCTCTAACATCTGGATGTCAACTTGTATGCAGGCTGAGTGTCTGAGAGGCCAGACAAGATGCCTTCTCCATTAAATGAACTTGCAAAGACATTGGACAACAATCGGAGTCCTGAAAATCCCGCCGCTCTGCAGACAAAACCATCTGCATGGTATCAGACAAGTGTGACCGCACAAAATAATACAAGAGCATAATCAGTCAAAAATGGCATGCTAACAAAGAACACACTGATTTAATGAACCGACAAGACTAATTCTAGCCTGGGGACTAGACTCATTCTAGCCATTAATAAGGATATGCACACAGTAGGGAAATGAACTCTTAATAGGAGGCCTCACCAGAGAGATATGCATCACAGGCCAAATGAATTTCATTAAACCAGGTGAGGAGGGATTTGGATATGGATGCTTTTCCTTTTTTTCCCTCTGAAGTTAAGCACAGGTGATGCTAAATGACCTGTAAAGGTTCTGTTGATTACAGACTAATTTAAGCAGGAAAAAGTTAATCAACATGCTCCGTTTCAAGCTAAAACTAGATGTTTGGGTTAAATCAGGGTCTAAATTTGGCCTTTGCATGGAAACAGAGCAGCAGTGTGAAACGGTCAATAGTTCCACCTCATCATGGCATTTGTGCTTGACATTTAAACAAACATATCAAACATCGATGAGATATGGCAAACGTCCCTGTGAAGCACTGGCACAAAGTGACATTAGTGTTGGAGAATGTCGAATTCTCATTTCCATGCAAGCAATAACATGCATACAAATAAAGGAAAAAGCATTTGAATAAAGAGAAACGGTCACATTATGCCACTGCTGATGGCTACTTGAGCTAAGATGGATATGATTTTTATGTACTGTTAGGCAGCTACAATTGCAGTGTTCCAATACATAGCGGAGCTGCATATCAAAGCAGAGTTTTAAGGCATCACAAGTAGACAATGTAATTACGATGCCATATTTAGCCAAATTCTAAGACTGCACATATCGTTTGTGTAGCTCAGTGAACAATTAAAGCCAAGATGGCAAAAACAATGAGAGAAACGCTGATTACAAGTAAGCATATTCAATTAGAAAGAGATAAAAAAAGCAATCAGCTTAATTAAAATATATTATTTTATCCAATTTGTTTCTTTTTTTTTTCCTTTTCTTTTTTTTTGCATATTAGCTTTATAGAAACCCCAGAGTGCATGCATGAAAGTGGCTGACTCTGTGGCAAGTCATCAAGAGAACTGCAGAAGTGACCTGGATTAGCTATACAGGAGGAGGGTGACGTGTTGGTTTAGCCATGTGTATCTGTTTGTAATGCCATGCAGCAGCAGGCCTGGGTGAGGTCTAGCAGAAAGATGAAGCGATGGGAGGAAGATTAATGTGCCCAGGCTCTGCAGTTCATCATCTCAGGAGTCCGTCTGGAAGTACTGGTCGAGCTAAACGCTATTCCATACTCCAAAAACACTCTGTAGCCAAGGTCACAGAAGAGAAGCATAAAGATGATTGGGTGGAATCTGACCAGAGCAGTGAAACGAAACCAGACAGAGGGACAAGGACAATCATTTACAAACACAAAGGTTTACAAAAACTGCTCAACAATTTTTTTTTATTATTATTTTTTAAATTAAATACCTTGTTGTCAAAGTTAATATTGTAGGTTTATATATGGCCAGAAACTTGCATGTGTCATATCATTAGCATTTTACCAAAATCAAACTCAAACGGAGTTACGAGGTGTTTCACCAGCGAATGTTGGGAGATAGGCTTTTTTGACCGTCATTAGAATGACCTAAAAATCTTTTCAACTTACAAAAGGTTACTGTGGGAACTCAGTTTTTAACTGTCATTTAAAATATTCCATTTTGGCAAAAACACTATTATAAAAGACAAATTGCTACACGGGCTGTGTTGGCTATGACTAGCAGCAGCTCCCTCTAGTTTTGTCAAAAGTACCGACTTCAGTACCAAGTTGGTAATGAAATTTTAACAATGTGACAATACCAGTATTTCCCCGTAGCATTCTGAGCACTGTTGAGAGGATTTTTAATCACCTCTGATTGGCCATTGTGGTCACGTGTTCAACAGATATGTCTGTGATATGTCTAGCTACAATGATCAACGCTTCATGTTGTAAACAGACATCTCTGACGCAATTCATCGAGCGCTTATACAGATACACATGGGAGAGTTTAAAAGCAAGCCGTCTATCAGCGGATCTGTCTCTCATATTCTTTTGACAACACTAGCTCCCTCTGTGTCTTCCACTATTTTCCATATGCCATTTGTCAATGTACAGAATAGTTTCAGAGCACAGCACAGAGATACGACTAATCGATAATCAAATTCATTGTTGATTATTTTCACTATCGATAATATTCAACTTTAATCAATTAGATATTGCAGCCCTAATTCAAATGATCAAATTCCTTTCAACCCAAATTAACAACTCTTTGTATCAAGATGCAAAAGTATATAAATAACTGTAATTCAATAAAATTTGTTTGCAGTCCATCTGCAGCCCATCCTTGAAGGAAGACACTTATCCTGTTATTTCGACTCTTTATGTGGGTGTCAAACAAGACAACAAGAGCTGAATATTACCCATATAAAAATAGGACTTAGTGTAACATAAGAGGGGGTTGAGAAACACCAAAGACAACCTAATCCTGCGAAATGAAAACAGATCTTCCTCTGCACAGAAAATCTTTACGGGGAAAAGATTGGCGTGTACTGCCAAGGACAATACAGTATAGAAGAAACATACCAGGAATATACTCCACTGGGTGCTATCCAGAACTAATAAAAGGAGGGAAATAAAATGGTTTTGTTCGCACTTGGAGAAATACACTAAGTTTAAATCTCTAACCTCCCAGATGAGTGCTTTCTGTCCAAAACAAAACCTTTATAATTTTGTCATAAAACTAAGACACCAAACTACATTGTGCAGCAGCTTCTGAATAATGAATTCTAATCTAACCCGTAAATTCTGCAGTGAAATCTCCCCAGGAAAAGGACAAGATGGCAAAACGTGACTGAAAATGGAAACACTAATCTCATACACTAAAAGCAGAAGCGCTTGTCTCACTCAGGAAACTATTTTAAGCTGTTGCACCTGCAGAAACAAGCACTTGGCTTCAGCACAAACTTGTATTAGAAAAATGTCATGAAAACTGAGTCTCAACAGACAATGTTAGTGGGTGTGCTAAGTATAGTATACTACCATGTTGCTGTTAATTTCTTAAGTACTGATATTGTGCTTGGTATACACATTTTGTGTGTGTCCATAAAGAACTAGATTTGCATAATGTATACTAGACTTACTAGGCCCACAATGCAATACGCTCACATTATACATTCTGTTTGCTACTTCTTTTTATTTTTTAAAATAGTATAATACAGTTCATACTGGAAAGTATTCAGTACTATTCTAGTAATCCATTTCAAAGTAATATATTGTGTGGCTTCTTGCAACTGTTGCTAGTTCAAATTAATTAAATCAATCTTCTCTATAAATGGGGGACTGTTTGAATTACAGAGCAAAATTAGTTAACATTTTAACAAGATTAAGATGGGAGACAGAAGTAAAAGCAGAGATGTGGAGTGTATATGAACCATGTTGTAACCTTTAAAAATCATAATACCCAGCAAAAAAATTTAAAATAAAAAATATTCACAGAATGCTACAAAAGCCCTTGTTCTTGCACTAAGAACTGCAGACAAGATTCGGCCAGGAAATCAGATGTGAAACTGAACGAGTGAGAAAGAGAGACAGTGGCAGAAAGATCTAAGCTTGAGCTATAAGAATAAATCCCCTCCGGCTACAAAAAGTTATTATGACAGATTCAACAAAAACGAGAAGGGAGAGAGAGTGGCCTCCAGACACAATGGTGTCCAGTTTTTCAGAGCATTCTTCATCTTGGAGCTCCTCAGGGGTGGGGATGGGTGTGTTCTGAACTCTCTGTTCTTCTTCCAGATGTTTCTTGTTGTCCAGATGAGGGGAGGGAGGAGAGGTTATACAACCCTAACTCCTCTCCTTTAGTGCAGAGAAAAGCCGGAAGATGAAGAAAAGGCCTAAGGAAGTTCACAGAGGCTAGTCAGCCTGTGCTTTCTTGTTGTTTGTTTTTTGCAAAACCAATGACAATCTCGGAAAAAAACCCCTTCCTCAAGACTAAATGGTTATGGAGGATGGGTCAGTTTCATTCAAAATGCTCCGTTTCACTGAGACGGATTCGCCTCAGATTCTATCAGATCTTCACTAGCTCTTTTGTTTTTTATTGTTGTTTTTCCATCCAAGTCGCTTCCTGCAGGATTCTCAATTGTTTCAGCTCTAATCCCTTCACAGCCGATCGGTTTCATTACCAGCCTGCCTTATTGCTGCCACATTTCTCAACTTTTCTCCTCCTTAATGGAAACAGCCTCTCCATAATCATACCCGCTGTTACAATGTCTTCTTCCAGCACCCAGGAAATTGCTTTTGCAGGTGTGATCCATCAAGACTGGACACATGGTCTCTTTAAACAACAAAAGCATGTTTGGGAAAACTTCTTTCATTTATTATTAATTTATCACAAAATGCTGTAAAATGATAGACATCAGAACTGACTAACCATGCTCTGTGTAGGAAGGCGCTCCCTTCGTTATTCTACAGGGAATCCAATTTGCTAGTGAAATGAACACCATGCCTATCAAACCGGACGCTGTGCATGATTACATGATCAGATAACCCATCATGCACTGTGGAGAGAGGTGATTATCTCGTGCTGTGGCCTTTTCTGGGAGAGAAAATGAACTTAGGCTCTAGCGTCTGTGATGACTGTTTTAAATAGAGCCTGCTGAGGAACATGAGTGGGGTAACTGTAAGCAGAAGTATAGTGATCACATACAATCATCTGTAAAGCATAGTGTAGATGTTATTATAGGGATCTTTTTTTTAAACTGATCAGTAGGGCTGGGAACCTAGTTATATCATTTAAATTACTTTATTAAATTAGTCCCAACTGATTGGCACTGACAGTATTTACTGCTCTTCTACTATGCCTGAAAGCACCCTTCATTAAAGAAACATGTGAAGGGTTGCCAGATATCACAAAAAACCTAAACAAGCCCCTTAAAACCTAATATACCAAAACTACCACGTAAAGGAATATACACAATATAAATAGTATTACATCCTACAAAGTGAAAAGGCTGGAAATCTAATTTATTATGAACAGTTCAATATAAGATGATTACATATTATAAAGTGATTGAGAATGAACAATAATAATTCAACTTTAAATTTTAATCACATCTGTGAGTTGTAGCCTATTTAATATCAGTTGAGGGAAAAGGATTTCTTATACTTGGGGAGGAGGGGGGGGGACTTTTGAAAGTAACTGGGTGCTTCAAATAATGACTGGCAACAAATTACTGTTAAAATTTATCTATCATTAAATCATTGTTTACAATTTACAAAAATATTCTGTATCATGTGTCTGGATCTTACATGCGTGTTCAAGCATCTTATTTGTGTTGAATTTGTGGTAACACTACAATAAGGTTCGTTTGTTAACATTAAGTTAATGTATTGACTAACATGAAGTAACCACGATCAATACATTCGTTACTGTATTTGTTAATCTTTGTTAATGCCTGGCAATATTCAAGAGGAGCTGAAAACTCGTCTCTTCCGTGAACATTTAATCCCCTCATTAAAAAAAAAAAAAACCTCTATCCTTCCGTTTTCCCTTCCTACTCTAGCTTATGGTACTGAGCAATGTATGAAACTTGTATTGTGAGCACTTCCTGTGTTATTTTCCAATTCATGAAGAATCGCTAGTTTGTTTTCCTCACTTGTAAGTCGCTTTGCATAAAAGCGTCTGCTAAATGACTAAATGTAAATGTAAACCTCCGCTAATAAAAATAGTTTCCTCATTTTATTTCATAGTGAATTAACTAATGTTAACAAATACAACTCTTAATTTTAATAATGTATTAGTAATGTATGTTAGTAAATGTTGACATTAACATTAACAAAGATTAACAAATGCTGTAGAAACTTAGTGGTTGGGGACATTGGAGTTTTCCCCTGTTTTCCACCTCGCTTTTAAATCGTATATGAATACTGTGAGGCTGTGCGCATTTTACTTTCGCTTTCAAAGTAGCGGCAATCGGGGTTGGCAATTGCTTAAATGGTGGGCTCATTACTACACAGTAGCATGACAAACTTACATTAAACAGAACTTTTATTAACAAAACAAATAAGCACGGCACACACCATGCTGTAGGCCTAATATAAAAAATAAATAAATAACTTAATGTTTAAATAAAAAAATCAGCACACTGATGGAACCAAATAAATAAGAAACAAATATAAACTCGCTTATATTAAATAATAGGGATGCACCGAAATGAAATTCTTGGCCGAAGCCGAATAATAATGAAATGCTTGGCCAAAGGCCGAAGGCCGAATACCGAATACCGAACGCGGTGTTTCACATTTTTTCAATTTTTTTTGCCAATTTTTTCACCATTACAATAATTAAATAGTAAAAATTTGCTTTTTACTATTTTGTGTTGCTTTTCAGAGACATAAATCAAATAACAAAAATATAATTTCAAAATATTTATTTAACACTGAACATTTTTTTAACATTCCAGCAGATATTATACAAGCAAAGCACAATATAACTTAAAATGAATAAATTAGTAAAATAAAAAAAAAATTATTTGGCCATCTTTGAAGCCCCCCTTCTTGAATAGCCTATGTTAGGCCTATAACTGACTGCTGAAAGAATGTAACTCTGTATGTCTACAACAACAAATGTGCATTGAATAGTGCAAAAAATGTGGATGAACCCACAACAAATAAATAACTGTCCTAGACATAAGCCTACTTAGCGTGTAAAGCGCGGCCGCCGCGTCGCTTCCTCCTTCTTTTGCAAGCGTTCGGGAGCTCGCGCTTCTGTGGCGTCTGTCGTTGCTATGCAACCGTGAACTGTGGATTCTGACGATGAGAAAGTTTCAGCAAGGGATAAATTGATTTTTAGCCCTTGCTTTAGCTTTACTACTAGATATATTTATGGAGATGAGACATAACAACCCCCCTGTACAGCTATGATCAGCTGTTCGGCTGAGATTTCCATGTTTTGTTACGGAGGTCGAAGATGATCGGTTGGTTCTTGTCACATGACCTGCGGTGCGCTTGCGGCATTCTGAAAAGTTGAGATGTTCTCATCTCGCCGCGGCTCAGGCGCGCCCGGAAAAAACAAGCGCGCCGCACTGCATGCCTTCCGTTTTGCGCGCGGTTACTGCGCGCCTACATAGGATATAAAGAATATGCGCGCGGAAAAGACGCGATATGTGAACGTTAAAACGTCATTAAAAACGTCATTGTTCGGCAAAATTTATTCGGCCTTTTTACTTATAAGTTCGGTTGCCGAACATTCGGTGCATCCCTATTAAAAAAGATTGGAGGCACGGCACACACTATGCTGATCTATGCTGTGACTCTTGTTCGGCTCATGCTGAATTGAGCAGACGCGTTCACTTTTTAATTGTAGTGTCTGTTCTCTAACTGAACTAAATTATTTTTATTACTCAAAGGATGGTGGGCAAGTGGCAATCTGCGTGCGACTGAACACTGCGTAACAGACTAACTTTGTTTTTTTTTAAAGTGCTAAACAAATTCAATTCAATTGCATGAAGTGAGAGATATAAATAGATCAAATTTGTTTGCTGATGTAACAGTAAATGTTTTACTGCCCAGCTCTATTTTGAGCTCAGTTTAACAGATTGCCACTAATCCAGACTCTGCTCAGAAGGAAGCAACAAAGGGAAGGGTGGAAATGATACACAACTTCCTGTTTGCATGATTAACGAGCATGCCAGTTGAGGATAAGATCAATACACAGCAGCCTTTTACAGGATTCTCTAATGTTGCAATTTCTACCTCTGTACCGCTCCTCCTCCTGTTCCAAACCCATTTATGAGATATGATCAATTCTGGTCAGTAATGGGATTTTAGTTAGTGTTGTGGTGGGGGGGGGGGACTGTGAATCCTAAAATGTTACAAAACAGGCACTGCAAAGGACCCATGTCTCTAGAGACAATCATATCTCTAATGTTGTTGGTAGAGATATTAGAAAATGTTAAGAAGCTTATCGTCATACACAGTGAGAGGCTGGCAGGAGGAAGTACTGGTAGGGAGTGTGTTTGGAGAAGAAGGAAAGGACTGTTTGCTTGTCCTCACCACACTACTCTGATGGTTATCTTCACCCCAGTCAGAAACTAAAATCAATCACCATCATATACACAAGTATGCTGCATCAAAAAAGAAAAAAAGAAGAAAAAAAAAACAATAGCACAAGAGAGTAGGATTGGAACTAACTTTTTTTTTTATTAAAAAAAATTGATTGCTCTACACTTTTTTTGGATTTACAGCATCAATTTGTTACAAGTGTGGATTCTGAAATGTTTTGTTCATTCAGGAGAGTCAAGTAGCTGCCTGAATATGTTCGTTCAGCTGTATGAACAAACAGCTGAAGTCACAACCGCATTCGAACGAACCATAGCGATAGTATCAAACACGGCGGTGTTCATAAAACCTTGAAGTTTTACAATGATTGACAGGGCGTTAAGTAAATGAATCCAATCGAGGCATAAGCTCATGCATTCGATATTTTAAATAACCAACAATTGTGTTAAATGCTTTGTAACCAGTTGCAGAGACTATGTTTGAGTAGCGCTCCTTGCACCCACGACAGCTCGGAAAAATATGGCTGTGTTCAGACAGTATTCAATAATGGGACTGACAACCGTAATCTAGAGCCGTGTTAAAATTCAATGGCTGACTTTTAGTATGCCCGCGAATCAGAGCCGCCATTATTGGAGATGAACAAACAGCGATTTCAATGCGTTCCACGCAAAACAACTACTAATTTACGTAAGAGATTATCATCATTCCAGCCCTGCAAGAGAGAATCATAGGAATGTGAAAAAGACAGTCTTTTGAGCATTGGCAGCTATACATTTATATCTGTACGCATCCTGAGGGAGGAATCAGAAATGCTTAGGAGCAGGAGACTTCATCATAAGATGATACAATAAGAAAAGACAAGTTGAACATTGGCAGAAGATGATGGTGTATAAAGATGCTTCCCGTCTCAAAAAAAAAAAAAAAAAAAAGGCAGCCATCTGTTGGTTGTGCCTTACTGCCCTTCCACTCTTCTGGGTGCAGTGTGCCCATGCCTGTCTCAATGCACTCTGAAAGTCAGGACTGTTTCTTCGACTCATCTGTGTTGATATTCCACAACAAACTGTTCACAGATGGGGCATTTATGAACATAAAATCCCTATGTGGGTTCCTCGTTACTTCATTCCTCATCACTTGTGATGGAGATGCCATCTCAAAACCCTGCAGGGACTCCTCCTGGCTGCATTGAGGTCGAAAGCCACCAAATGATCTGGATGTTAAAATGATAAATAATTTGCTGCGAGAGAGAGAGTTTAAAACATAATGCAACTGTTTAGTCTCTCAATTATCATTTCCATTCCCTGGGTCCCACTTTCATAGCTATTAAGAGTCACTCTTAAGATAAGCCATTGCTTATGTATAACATTGTTATGGAATTTTATAACTGCAACATCAAGAATGGTCCAACAATCAAAACAAATAAATAAATCTTATGTAGACGTCCTGTTGATTGCATGCTACGATCTCGGATTTCCTCCTGCCAAACTCTTGGATATGAATTGCTCAAAAAAAGTTTCATATATCTTGTGCCTTTCAACATGATCCTCCCTCTAAACAACAGCAATCTGGTCTGGCAGAGCTACCATGAACTGCAATAATATTCTCTCATGAGCTTGGGCGACATGAGATCAATCTATCAAGCTGAACCCTGGGCTCCTAAACATGTCTGGTCATGGTGTGAGGTCTTGCTTAATCCTTGTAAGCTCGCTGCTTTCTCTGTTGCTTAATAAAGGGTCTCCCTAAAGAACGAACAGGAACCAGTGAGTAAACGGTTCCACGCATTCCAACAGACTAGACGGATCACAAAAGCACAGAGACATGAAAGATCAAGCCGGACAACCACAGACCAGCACTGCGTTTCTCTAACCGTCCGTCTTTTGTTTGCAAATAAAGCAGATTTGAGTACATTTCAATTTAATTGAGTAGTCTCATATTTCTGACCCTTTTACAATCCCATTCACTTTCTTTAAAGCAGCTGGTCACAGCTGCACGATGCAGGAAGTGTCCCTAACAAGCTCTATTGATAAAATTACCTGCACCCAGCTGCCAGGGGTCAAAGTTCAGAGAAAGGCCATGCTCATAGATTAAATTAACCTATTAAGAGAGAAATGCTGACCTCACAACACACCCACTTCTCCACTTCAGAGAGGCTGCTACTCACCCTGTCATCTCCATTCACTTCCGTGTGAGTATAATCATCAAAACCCATATTCTCTATTGTGAAAGTGTGATTATTGTGATGATGATTTGTGCTTGTGTATTTATTCTTTATGTTGTTCTTTCAGTTTGTTTAAATAAGATCACTCAAATCCACAAAAAAAAAAAAGAATCAGGATCCTACACAAAGAGACCTCCAACAGATACCAGAGGCCAGGAAGTGTGGTCAATGTCTGAAAACAGAAGAGACTTGTATGAGATTGTGGCTGAAGGAGCTCACACAAGAGAGCGAGAGAGAGAGCGAGAGAGAGAGTGAGAGAGAGAGCAGAGAGAGAGCGAGAGCGATGTATGAGTAATAAATCTTAACAAAATCTTAAAGATGAAACCAATTATACTTGCAGCAGAAATACAAGAGTTATGAGAATGAACGCATCTAAAAACAGAGCTAAAAATGAATAGGCTGTTAAAGGCAAATGGGGAGTACAATAAAACGCATAAAAGTACTACGGTGAGCAATGACTCGTCTCACTCCTTCTATCTGCCCTGTGTACGTGCTGAAAGACAGGCTGAATTTTCTAAGAGGAAACAGCAGACATTGCTAACTCCCTAAAGCCCTGAAGAGAGAGGGGGCAGACCTTGCTGTTATGACTGAAGTCCCAAGACAGTCCCCAGGCCAAGCTGGAGGTGATAGAAACTATATTCGCATGTATTGCAAGCAAGTACACACACATTCTCAGTTTTGGCGCCAGAATCTTCTCTAAGGTATTAGCTGCTACCAACCACGTGTACATAAAAATAAAAGTAGAAAAAAAAAAGAAGAAGAATGCAGACTTCAAACATTCAAAACCCACAGAGCTATGTCTGTCAGACAGAGCCAGAGGAAATGACCTCCCTCATCCTCCTGGGACCTCTGATCCACCTCAACCTATTGTATTCATGGCCATACCTGTGTGCAACTCAGACTTTAGACTCCATCAAAAGGCAAAAATTGCAACATTATAATATCACTGATAAATTATTCAGACTAAATAGCAAAATACACAATCTACATAATATCAGTAAATAATGATAGAAATACGTAGTTTCATATAAAACTTCAAACATTTAAAAGGGATAGTTCACCCAAAAATGAAATTTAGACGATCATATACCATTATTTTTCTTTAATTCAAAACTAGGTTTATAGTGACCGTCAAGCTCCACCAAGGATGGTGGCAAAAATGGTACTGAACATTGAGTACCAATGATAGATTTTAAGTTGGATGTGACTTGGGTCAAGTCTCTCACACAATAGTTTGTTCACACAAATAGCTTCAAAGGGCATGAAGTTTAGCACAAATATGGGCTATTTTATGACACTTTTATGGTGGGGTCTGCAAAACGATTCTTAAAAATCACTTGTGTGTCCAAAAAATAATTACACTATACAGGTTTGGAACAGCTAATAAATACTAATAGCATTTTCATTTTGAGGTGAGCTAATCTAATAAAACAACCTTCCGGTCAGACAGCAGCAATAATCTAGTATTCATCTTCTCAAAATACACAAGCACTAATTGAAAGAGTAATCATCCCACTGAGAGGGGAGCAAATCCTTTGCATTCCATAGACAAATAAAACATTCATGGCCCATGTGATGTAAGCAATTATGATCTGAGAGAGAGGAAAAGCATCTCTCCATGTGGCTGACACCAACAGTACTGGCACTTGGGCCTTACTTGTTATTGCAACATTCTTTGCTTGTACAATGCCTAAGCTCTTGCACATTAACATTCTTTTCGGAAACACTTGTCTATTAACTAACGCCTGAGGCTGTCCTTCCAGAATTTACTGCTATAATGGATGTTTATGAGTGACAGCCAATCAGCAGGCTCAAACACAATAACCTGATTATGAAAAAGGCCTACTGCACTAAAATGAGGAACATGTGAAGCATACAGAACAGCAGAAGCTTCAGTATCGATGGACATCCACCACAAACAGCCCACATAATCACTTCATCCTGATTTAATGGAGGTAGTAAATTAACAACCACTGTGTATCAAAGCACACCGTGACCTTTGCTGCGTATAAATCACAGCTTCCATTGTGCTGCCAGATCTCCCTTTCAAACAATTTGTCACAACGTAATACCACACAAAACCCTACCATGCTGGGAAAAGTACTGTTGTGGGAGGATGAAAGGTCTGCCTCAGCAAATAGCAGCGAAAACAAAAGCCTACAGGAGCAACAGCTATACACTTAAGGGTGCAGCAATTGATCGGTCACCAATCGTTATCGGACAATAATAGCTTTATATCGTTTGATCGGTGGTCTCTATGAAGGCCGATCAGATGACACAAAATACTGGAAGTGGCACACTCCACAGACAAGATACCATGAACTGCATTATTAGACCATTTTCAAAGGGTACACAATATATAAAAACCATTTAAAAATCCTAATATAGCATAGTACTATTGCGAAATCACAAAGGTTGTGATTTGGTTCAGCAAATATGCACTGGCGTCTTTCAGGGTGACAAATTGATCATGCTGTAAAGTGTAACAACAACAATCACTAAGCTGTTGGCCAACTCTGAAGACATTTACTAAAATACGTAATATACAAAAGTTTATTATGGATTTTAACTGCCTGTATAATAAAACCAAATGATTACTAGCTTTTGATACTTTATTTCAACCAATTATTATTGCCTCATTGTTATTATATATGTATTTTAAGTAATTTTAATGGCTAATATTCACTATTTTTAGCGAAAACAAAACAAATTCCAATTAACCGATTAATCATCATAAAAATCAACTGATTACTCAATTACCAAAACAATCATTAGTGAAAGCCCTAAAATATTTTACAGAAAACAATATTACAACAGTAACATTTATTATTTTATTTAATATTTTTATTTAATGATAATAATTAATTATTATCATCATTTTAAAAGAGTCCATTTTGGGCCAATCTGTGCAGCCCTACAAACACGCACTGTAAACCTACAGTAAAAAACTACAATTTAAAAAAAACAATGCATTTAAAAAAGAAAAAAAAAAAAATCGTTTTATCAAAAAATTGCAATTAGATTTTGTCCCCCGAATCATTCTGCCTGTGACAAATGAATTTTTAAAGTAACAAAAATTCCATATAGTTTCTAAATTGATATGGGATCATAGAAGCTGCATGCATAATTATAAAACAACCCGCAATATGCGGTTTAAAATACCTTTAGATCAAGTATAGCTTGATCATGACAAGTTAACTTCACAAAAGTATTTGCCAGCTCCCCATAAATCTGTAAAATACTGCAGTAAGGTGCAAGACCAGGGTGCTAAATACAGTTCAGAACTCGGATTTAGAAGCAAATAATCAATGCATAAAATGAGGATTCAAGTCTTTCATCTTGGTATTTATGCTTTGTTTTGTTTTTTGTTTCGTTGTCTTTATTTACAGAATTTTAAAACAGTAGACACCAAAGCAAATCCCAAACAAAAGGGTTTATTTTCTGGACATAGGGCCTTAACCCAATTGGGTAACACTGAAGAGACATGCTAAAGGGGTGGGAGACAGTGGAAGGCATGTCAACACTTACAATAGGCTACATCATGCTTCTCTGTATAGTCATATTTACTGGTAGGAACTGCTGTTGCCACACATTCCTTCACAAAGACCACTGGCTGAAAGCCACATTCCTGAAACCCACGAAGAACTTGCTGCTTTTCCTGGTTTATGTTTACAGAGATAAGAGCCTCGGCCCTCCCTTAACATTAACCTTTAAACCATGCACAGCCTTACATACTTAAGTTCAACTGATCAGGCTTATACACACACAGCATGCACAGCGCTCCAATAGGAAGTTCAACTGTAAATACCTATATGACACTATCTAAGGAAAGTTAAAAAGACACCTGTGTGCTGCACATCAAACTGCTTGCTGTTTGTGAGATACTTGAGATTTGACAGGTAGGCAATTATACATAATAGCTATCACTATAGAACATTAAAAGGTTTAGTTCAGTTAATATATTTTCGATTAATCGATTATGACAGATTGCTCGGACATCCCAATAATGCTCGACAACGACCCCTGATGGTAAAAAAATACTGCACATTCTCCTGCTGCCAACACTATCAATCATCCCTGACAAAATTGGTAATGTGACGAGCATTAAAACACACAGGCATGAACATTAACTTACTTGTGACATCTGAGGCCTGAAGTTGATCTGCTTTAGGTCCACGGATCCAGGAGAAAGATTGTGCAGCATCTGGCACAGGAGCACCCCATCTCTGAGCGCCTGGGCCAGGTCGAACACCACCGCTGAGGGCCAAACAACCCGGTGGTTCGGGGGCAAAACCTTACAGTCAATCAACCAGCGCCCGCACTGCCTCCACTCCTCCATATTGACAGAAACGAAGACGAATAATGGCAAAATGAAAACTAGAAATCTGGCAGCCTGGCGCACGCAAGTGAAGTGCCAAGATAGCTGACGTGAAATTAACCCAGTTCCACTCTGCAGTCCAAAGGGCACTAAACCGCCAAAGGTCAATTCTGTGAGGAATTGTTTCCCCCAGGATACACGCTTAACAACTTTTTAACGAATCAAATCCAGCTGGTTTGAGATTGTGTGCTACTAACAGCACTGTAGAGCTATATAAGACATTATATGACGAAATTGTTTCACTTATTGAACTAAATTGTAGGAAGACTATAAATAAATGACGTACAGTAAGCAAAATATATGATTCAGATGCGTTTTCCCCTCAGAGAATTAGTTGAGTTTCCTCTTCTTCATCATGGACTGACATATTTGGCTCCGCAAACGCGTCCTGTCACAGCAAAAAAATGTGTCTCTCAGGGCAACAATAGATATTTTCATTAACAAGAAATGCTGGAAAAGCTGCTACATGCAATTTCGGACGGTTTATCAAAGTTCTGCCGTTAAATTAAGGAATAAATCCATGGTTTTTGGTCTTCGGGAGACAGCTCCTCAAAAGCTCGCGCGCACCAGGCGGGATGTCAACTAAATAACGTCCAACTCCAGACAGAATTCGGTCCAAACTTGTTTTTAAAACTTCTTGAGTAAAATATCACAAGACTCCGTGAAACGCACAAACTCTGGCGTATTTAACGCGAAAACTGTTGTTCGTCCCGCTCCTTTTGCTTCCACGGCGCCGCGAGGGCTTGCTGCTGGACATTCGTCCGTTGTGTCGCGATGGTTTCTCGGTTGTTTCTCAGTTCATCTCAGTGTAGATGGTTGGAGTGTTTTGATTTCTCCGCTCGCGAGAAGCGTGAGCGCGGGCGGGCGGCTAAGCAGCAGGCGTGAACGCGCGCGCAGCAGTAGGAGAAAGGGCGCGCGGCGGTGAAATCGCATCTGGGTTCCGGTCGCGCTCGTCCACGTGTGAGGAGGAGGAGAGGGTCGGTCTCACTAAATCGGCGACCCCAAAGCCTTTTTGTGTTATTTAGGAAATTCATCACACCACAATAAATACGAACGTGTAAAGAAAAATGTATGTTTAGCTGGCCATTATCACAAAATGCATCTTGTAGTCTACTTTTTCCTTTTTTTTAAAAAAAAAAATATTGATTTGAGTTTATATTCTTTGACCATCTTACTTGTAGATGATAGTAAAGCTAACTATTGAAATGATCAATTATCTTATATTAATTTACATTATTAATATTTCTTTGCCATTCAGGGTATTTCTTCAATGGACAGGTTTGGGAAGTCTTTAGGATTCCCTGGGAGACTTAATCATGCAGTCTTCATCAGCTTAAAGTGTGCCAAGTAACTCATAAAGAACATGCACCAAATTCATTTCCACTTTTTATCCCTAAAAATACAGTATCAGCATAGTCTCACTCCATTTTTGTAGGGCCCTTCGATTCACCTCAATGAAAGTATTTACATAGATGAGACATGTATGTTCTGCTTACCTAGATGTAAACTTGCTGTAGTGTGACTACCTGTCCTGGGTCCAATATGAAAAAGCCAGTTCAGGATGAGAGATGGCTTTTTGAGTCAGATGTGAGTAGCTGTCACAATACTCAAAGCTTTGATCAATCTTGGTTTCTGCAGTATTGTGTTAGTGGGCACCATGTTCTAAACATTGCAGCAACAAGGTTACATGTTCCTCCCCTCAGAAAGTGACAATAAACCCGAGACATGTACAGTAGGCATGAGTAATTGAATAATTTTTGGGCTGGTATCACTTCTGTTAGATTTCCCCATTAACCGCACTACGTTTTTGCATTATTATAAAACGTCTGTTAACATAATTTGAAAAAATACTAGTATGTAACCACAACAGACAACCAACTCAAAGAGAAATGGGACACCATTCCCATCTAGTGGTCAGAGGCGGTACTTCAGTGATCATGTACTTACATGGTGGCACGTTAGAACTAATCAAATTATGAGAACTTATTCATAGTTCATAAGAAAGTTTTTATAGTAACATACTGGCAAAACTGCAAAAAATGCATATCCACAAAAAACAAATTAGCAAAAAGTGAAAGTAAACACAAAATAAAGGCATTTTGTCATTTATTTTATCAAGAAAAAAAATTGTACCTGTGTACAAGACATTCCAATTACATCAAATGTTAGCCTTTACTACTGCCTCCGACCCAACATCCCAAACCTATGGCCTGTATCGCAATAAACAAGCCTAAATCTACTCACACTGTATTCTTGATTTTGTTGACTGACATTTACATAAGTGTAACTATAAACAGCTCAAAAATATGTATAAGAAAAATACAATAAATCAGCATGCATGTCAAAGATAAAAAGCAAACTTTTTGTTTTAAATATAAAAACTTTTTCAAATCAGGGCCTAAAATGAAATTAAGTTGTGTGTATATATATCTATATATAATTTTTTTTTTTAATCTATAAAGTCATTTTATTTTATTTTCCGTCTCTAAAAGAAAACATGAACAGAAGCCAGATAAGACTTGAACGATATTTGTATGAGACACTCAGAAGTGATTTAGGTTGCAGTCGTGTACCCCTAAATAACAGACAACAACAACAAAACCATGAATAAAATCTTAAAATAATTGATTTGACTACATCTATTAGTGTTTTAATTAGTCTGAAAGACACATGCCCCTCATGAATTTTGGCCTTGTAAAAAAAAGATTAGAAAATTAAGTGATTTTACAACTGTTTAAAAAGTCTTCAAAACAGCTGTCCATAAACCAAATGTATCAGAAAATGAAACAAACACCAGTTCCCTTTACAATAATTACAACGGTTTAAAAACAAAAACAAAAACAAAAATCAGAGAGGACATTACTATATCTTACAAACACTTTAGAAAATAATCTCAGTTGTCCTAAGAGATATTGAATAGTAAAGCAATCCACATGAGGAACAGCTTGAAACCTTCTAAGGGAAAACGACTCATTCGAAAGCCAACTGATTTAAACTGCATACTATTTATAAGATGTACTGTAGACTTACATTCATGAATCAATTTTGCAAGAGCGTGAGAAGAGGAAGACACTGTGATTTAACTATCATTGTCAAAACAAAAAGAAATGCATCGTCATTTGCTTTATCACAATATAGCAGTAAAGATCAAGATACAGATGTCACATTTACTGCTTCCAGGTCTTTAGCCACGTAACGACACATCGTCTCATTCAAAGTTATCTGATGTACAAATGTCAGTAAAGGTGAAACTATTTGGAACTCTGTATATTTATTGCTGACCAAGGTGTTTCATAAAACAGGAAGTCTGCAGGTGATCCAGCTGACTGATTTACATGTTCAGGTCACTGCAAAGCATCTAAAGAAAACCCCCAAATCTACTTAATTTCCATAATAATTTTTCAATCTACCGTACATATTAGCTGGAGAGTATGAGATTCTGTGTAGTGGTTCTACAGCTATAAAACTGGCCAAATTAACTTTAAAGGGTGTATGCTAATTCAAGCAATTTGTTCCCCCAGACCATCTAAAGATTTGTGACATTATTGGGAAAGGCATGATTTTCAGACACACTTTTTAGTTTGAGAGGACAACAATACAAGGAATGAATAAAAAAAAAAAAAAAAAAAAAAAAAGGGAAAAAAAAAATCAATAATGGCACAGCACCGAATGGGGAAAATGAGGCCACAGCAAAAACAAATGGAAAAAAAAAACAAAACAACAACAATAAATACAGCAGACTGGTGCAGAAGTGAAATCAGGACAGAAGAATGTGAGCTTTCCGTTTTCCTTATCTCATTAGGTGAGATGGGATGGCTTAAGTTTGCGATTGCAACATACAGCATTACCAGGACGCCAGGGAAGAGAATTTGAACTGTAAAGTATGCTTCAAGACTTCCTCTCCTTGAAGATTGACGTTTGGACATCCCTTTCAGAGTCAGTTGAAATAAAAAGCAATTTGTTAGTTTGCTTTTTGTATCTGTAATTTTCTTCATGACATTTCCAAAAGAAAAAAAAAAATGTTCTGACATGATGCATTTTTATTGTCTCTTTTCTTATAAAAAGTCTCAGAAGAGAAATAACCTTGACTGCATACAATGTTTTTTAAAAAATAAAAAAGTAAATAAAAAGTGTTCAGTCGGAGTCACTGCTGTCTGAAGTGGAGCCACTGGAGCTGCTGCTGCCCGAGTCTGAGGAACTGCTGCTGCCGCTGAGCCGAGAGGGACCGAGCCTCCTTTCTCTGAGACCAAAGAGACGAAAAACGGTTACTGAACCGAACCAAGATCATACTTGCACAACAAAACAAAAACACAAACACGTGTGAAATAAAGAACAAATATCCTTGTCCTTAATAATTAGCAATACATTTTATGATTCTAATAAGCACCATCAGTTTTAAATAGAAATCAGAAAAATCACCACCTTTTGATAAAGACCCATATAGCGTGTTGTGAACAGCACATTCCAGGGCCAAGTTTTATGGTAGGACCCCTCTCTTTACTGCATCAGTGGAAAAAGGTTTGCTATATTTCGATTGGGTCTTGGTGGACTAGCACAAACAAATTTCCAACACCATAAGATAAGAATGCTAGGGCAACTGACAGAGACTTCAAGCATGGGAAGGAAAGGACTTCTAATTGGTTCACAGGTTCTGCCCTTCAACCATCTTGAGACTGATTACTAAGGTTTACATCCGAACCGCAATAAAAATGCAGCAGTAGTGGCGGAAACAAAGGGAGGCCACAGGGATCTAATGCAACTATGTTGGGAAACCTTAAAACTGATGATGTACGCAACAAAACACCAATTTCATACTTTGTTCAGAGAAGCTGTTAATGCACAAATGATTGCATGCATGACAGCTCAAGACTCTTATTTGTTTAGTACATTGCCAAAGGTATTCTTGTGGTGGTTTGTAAAGTGAGAAATGCATTGATGACTTGAGACACTGTTCTGTGTAACTGTAACTTTGGTTATGCAAATGAGCGCCACAGGGGAAAGAATGAAGGACCAGCAGCCAATCACAGCTCTAAAAAGGAGAAGTGCCAAATTGCAATCTCATCAGAAAAGGTGATAAACGATATCAGAAAGAAATGTACACTTTCAACAGACACTCCTTATTCTGAACCTCTGTCCCATAACAAGGAAGGCACTAACAGGTAGATACAAGTTCTGAGTTTCAGTCCTGTAAGGGGAGAGACAGAAACAGATCAACAAAGTTCTGCGTCTCCCATCTAGAGAAACAAACAGATACACTGTCCTGAGTCTCCAGCTTGCAAAGGTCAGCATCCCACAGGGCTTTATGTTCAAACGGATTCCAGCCCCTTTCCCTACTTCATTGTTACCCAGCATAACCAAAGGAAGAAGTCACCACCATCGGACTGCTCACTCGGAACATAAACATCACTACTTTTTCCAGAAACCTTGGCATTATTATATGTAATCAGTATATGGTTCTCTAATTTAGATTAGAGGTAATACAACTGATGCTAGTTAATAAATAATCTTTCATTCATCATTGTTTGATGTAAAATAAGGGTCTTCACCTTATTACTTTCAGAGGAACAACAGTTTATCTTTCCATTAGATAATGTAACTTTGCTATAGCCAGACCCAACTTAATCACTTGTACTTTATACAGCTTATGCACTTCATTACTCTATCATTCATTGTATTTGTTTAGTATGCGTTTTGATCTCTTTTTGTTAATAACATTTATTTTATTACACTTTCTTGTGTTGATAATGCACAAGTTAACCGTCTCTCACAAATCCTTCAGATTGGTCAATGACAAACTCCCTCCAATTTACATCATTTTCTTTATTCAACGATCATCTTTGAATGTTATTTTACTGTTAAGGTGAAAATCCTCAGCTTGTGCCCCAAGGAAACGGGAGTAAGAGATCATCTGACATTCTCACACTCATCTTTCGTGACATGACCAAACCTCACAATATTTGGTGCCTACAAAGACCAAATCCTTACATTTATGGTGCCCATTTTGAGCATGAATCTCTACAAGCAACAGCAGTGCTGTCTGGCATTTGGGTATGTGTGTAGGGCAAGAGTGTGCACTTACGTGGAGGTTTCCTCTGTTTCTTCTGTAAACAGGACTTGACATATCGCTCCAGCTCACGCAAAGTGGAAGGTTTGAGCGTCTCAAAATCTATTTCGATTTCGTCAGGGTTGGAATCCCGCAGCGAAGGCTCTCTGGACTGAATGATGTGGACCACCCTACCTAACTTCTCTCCTGGCAGCCGGTTGATGTCAAGGCTCAGTTGCCGTTTCTCATCGTACGTCATGGGGAGTGACATCTCCTCGTCAGACTCATAGCCGGGCCCTCTGCCACCCTTCTTTGGTTGCCTGTAAAGGTTCCAACCATAGAGCAGAGACACATTATACCTGAATTGATTGTTTCAGATTCAATCCATATAACAAAACAAGAACTGCTCAAAAATAATCAAACCTGTTGCCAGGAACAGTGCTGTTAGCCTTTCTGGCAGGACCCTTTTTCTGCTGGGCTGGTTTCGGTGGCTGTCCTGGCTTGCCTTTCTCCTCTGGCTTGGATTTGTTGTGCTTGTTCTCTTTCTTTTTCTTGTCCTTTTCTTTCTTCTCTTTCTTTTTCTTTGGTTTACTTACAGGGGCCTGAGAAAGAGCGGCTAGCTAGCTGTTCGTGGACAGCTTTCAGCTGGGGAGAGCCAAGAAAGGGGTGTTAGTGATCTGCCCCAACTCAGGAAAAGCATACATATACATTTGTTCATGAAATTAAAGACTTCATTTTGGTTGTCCAGTGGCAAAGAATCAAACATTCAATTATGGCACAAAAGCAGTGCAAAACAACTGTCATTACTGAAATAAATAAATACTTTCTACCCAATTTTTTTTTTTTTTACCAACACTGGCCAACCAAAAATTATTCATGTCTGCTGTTATCTGTGACTAAGAAAAGGGTGTATTTCAGGAAAACAGAATGAAAGGAAATAGGACAAGCTTTTAGAAGCAATTCTGCCATTTAGCATTAAATAAAAGTTGCATTAAAAAAAAAAAAAGACACGCTTGTTTGTCAATGCCCTTGCCGATTACTAGTTTCTCATAAGGGCCAGATATATCTTGTCAACATTTCACAAAATCTCTATATATTTTACAATGTGTATTTTGTGACAGCTTATGGTTCATTAAAAAGCTAATAACAGCAATCAAATCTTACAATATGGATGATCATATGCATTTCATTTCCTAATCAATGAAAAGCAATTATCTGGTATTTACAGAACAAACCAAAACATTGAATCGTGCCAATATGGCATTGTTACACCCTATTAACCACACAGCCATGCTAAATGTTGAAGCACAAAATAAAACCAGGGGCTCATCCTATGAAAACATTCCTTATAAATCCAGGTGTCAGTAAATCCTTTATTGGCATAAATGTGGATAAAGGGCAGTTAGACCTGTAATGGTTCTCTGGAACTAGCAAAAGTTTGTCTAAATGCAAATCAAGCTAAAATGAACAAAGCAATTCTCACATTCATGTTCAACATGCACACACACTTATCTTTTCATTTCAGCACTTACATCCTAAATACACACACACAGCTGGGTTCCCAACACCACCCAACAAAGTAAATATTTTTCTGCTGATTTTAACCCTCTACCGCTGATCTCACTATCCATATCATGCGCTTGACCATCTGATACAAATAATGAAAGCAACTGTACAGCTAATACACAATGTTCATAGTCAGGGAAATGAAATATAAAATCACCTGATTATTCTTGGTGCACCCGTTTTTTATCCCCTGTCTGCTACCAATGGGGTGCTCCAAAGAGATACACTGGTAAAAAAAAAAAAAAAAAAAAAAAAATGGCAAGGGAAGAAAATATGATATAGTGCTACAATAAGACAAACAAAGCCACACAAAAAATACTACTACATCTACATTTAGGCATTTTGGAATTTAATGCAAAGCAATATATGCAGCTGGTTGCGGTAGAGGGCTAAAACACAGCTCTACATATGAGTACACAAAATCAAAACTGCAAGCAGAGAGGAACTTGCAGTGAAAGAGGAGGGTTATTTTAAGTGGAAGCCCCTCTAGGTCCTACAGAGCAAAAGCATTGATTGAAACGGTCGTGTGGGTGTGCTGTGAAAAGGATAATCAGGAGGCCTGAGAGAACATCTCTGAGCCTGGAGAGATTAAGGGTACTTGGTCCTTGTTTTGAAACCCACCTGTTCCGCACCCACCTGTTCCTGCAGCTCGGCGAGCCGGGTGGCCCTCTCCTCCTCGGAGTCGGAGCTGTCAGAGGTGGAGGAGTCGCCACTGCTCTCACTGCTGACAGTACTCTTACTGACCACACCGGCCCCGCCTACACCGCCTGCCCCAGCCACCTCCACTGGCTCATCAGGCATCTTTGCAAAACGCATTTCAAACACATCCTGAGAGAAAAGAAGAACATGTCATTCAATAATTCTTTTTAAATAAAGAAATTGAAGGTGTGTAAAAGGAGAGATTGGCAAATGATGGGGGGGGGGGGGGCTCACCTGCAGCTTTCTGGCCATAGCGACTACTTCATGATCAGGTGGGTTGTACTTGTAACAATTTGAGAACATTAATCTGACATCTGCAGCGAAACTCTGTGCGTCCTGGTATTCTCGACTGTCCATTTTTTTCTGCAAACAAAACAAAAATTCAAAAACTAACACTGAACTACAATAAATGATCCATTGTAACAAAATCAAGGCATTACAACCATTTTTATGCAAACTCAACATACTTTCACTGTGCTCAAGTCCATGGGATGCTTGATTATGTCATGGTAGTCATGTAGCTCAAGAGCCTCCGCGTCGACAGGCTTATAAAAGGGCCAGGCGTATGCTGCATGTTTTTTCGAAAGCATTTCTTTAAGGATAACCTCGCAGTACTTGAGTTGCTCTGAAAGCCTGCCCTTTTTGCCTCCGTGCACACCTAGTTCCCCATCTTCAAAATCCTTTTTAGGTGGTTTGATGGGCCGACCGGTGCTCTCTCGTCTGGATGCCACCTTGCCCTGTTTGCCTTCTAAAAGAGGGGTGGGCGACTGGCTCCTGCTCGCGGTGATGGCAGAGGTAGTAGGGGTGGTTGTGTCTGCTTTCCTCTTTACCCCCTTCTTCTAGGAAACAGCACAAACCACACATATGGGGAAACAAAGCCGGCGGTGAGGCACTGTCACGGCATTTATCACGTGATATTTTAAGAGGTCCTGCAACTTACTTTGGACATGGGTTGCGAAAGAGGCAGGCCGGGTATCATGGCGGCGGCGGCAGTTGTGTTCTGTACAGCTGGTAGGCTAGGGGTGATGGTGGGCGCTGGCGGTGGAGCTGGAGACACAACCGCCGTCTGCGAACTCGGTGAAGTGGCACCAGGGAAAACAGAAGTGGGCGAGCCAGAGGAGACAGCCACATCCTGCTGACCTGCATTGATTATTTCTTGATTAGAAAAATAATGATTAGTGTTTGACTTGTGTGTGAACACAGTCAATTCGTCATTCAGACTATTTAAATGTTACCGGGTCCTGCTGGTTTGCGCCCTTTACCCTTCGGAGCCGGAGGAAGAAGCTCAACCTCCTCCTGAGGCATCAGAGCCACTTTCTGAAGGAAGATCTTCTCTAATGCTTGTGCCATCAACACAATGTCATCTGTTGGCTGAGAAAACAAATAAGAAATAAACATGGATTGCCATGTGCAAATACAACCTCGTCCCCAAACCAGATTGAGCCAAGCCATACCTTGTTGTAAATATAACAATTTGTGAACATTGTGTTGAAGTCCTGCATACACTCGCTTGCACTCCAGTAGTACACATTCTCCAGTCTTTTCTTGATGGTGCCCATGTCCATTGGGTTCTTTATGATCTTATGATAGTCCTGGACACCAAAAAGCAGCAGAAAATCTTTCAACATAATATGTAATCTAAAAACATTAAGGATCAACTAATTGACAAGCTCTCATGCTCTAGGGAAAACACAGCCGACATTTCTGATTGGATGCTAAAACAGCTATATCCATATACATCCACTCACCGGAAGACCAAGCTTAACAGCATCAACAGGCTGATAGAAAGGCCATGCAAACTGATGCTTCCACAATGTCTTCACAACTACATTTTGCATGTACTGCAGCTGGTTAGTCTTGCGGCCAGGTTTGGTAGGGTTAGTCACTTCAGGTGGAGGAGGGTTGGCGATTGCAGGCGGCTCTGGGGTTGCTGAAGTGACCGTTGACATTTTGGCAAAGAGGGGAAAACAGCTTAATGGGGAAGGGGTCCTTATTTTTCTGCAGAGGCAGACTTATTTTCAAATTTTCAATGTGCTTTCTCTTTATGCTTTTCAGTTTCTCTCTCTTTTAGCTCTTCAGTCATCTGAGAGAGACCACATCCCATTGCAGGACCCGACCTTTGACCTCTAAAAAACAAGAAACATGAGTCAGAACAAACATTTTTAAAAGCTTTATGATGTTAGAACTGAAGGCAAACAGTACTGCAGTTGCATTAAAAATATTTCACGCTTTAAAGCACGATGAAACGAACGTAGCGACAGACATTTTCTTCTGTTTTGTGAACGGAAGGTATTTCATTTCTTCTGAGAAAAACATATTTTTGGGAAAGAAACAAAACTATATAGCAGGAACTTGGTACTAAACATTGTTGTCATTTGAACGGAGGTAGAACTGAATGTGAGCAGTCGATTGTAAGGAAGGGGTTGGATGTAAGCTGACTGTTCTCTATTGATTAGAGAAGTCTGGCACACATCACCACAGAGAAGTCTGTCGCTTCACCCGCAGATCGAGTTATGACCTATACGACTAGAAATACATACTAATTTTAAGAATCATTTCCCCAATTATAACAAACCACCAATTGTGTCCAAGCACAAAAAATAAAGCACTGACATCACTCAATTCTTAAAAAACACCATACATGTGACAGGTATAAATACGGACATTAACTCCAAGCTGGAAATGCTATAATGATGTTTTCGGTTTTTGACATGTCAACACCCTATTTTATAATCCTTCCCTGAAAGCATGATTTAATTAATCTCTTTCAAGCCAGCATGATTTTTCTTCTGAGGAATAACCTGGGCAGAACGACCTCTTAGCCACCATTCACTTTTATGGTATGGAGGAAAGATGAAAAGTAAATAAATATGAGACTTTCTGAACACCGAAAGTTCCCCTTAGGTATGAGAAAATGATAGAATGGTGTGAACTAAGCCTTAAAGTTGATTTTCATCCGCTAACCTTAATGGGTGTAGTTGTCTGAAACGACAGCAGTAGTCGCAGAATTACCGCGTAAACAATCATGCTGCCTCACTGGACTAGGTCCACTCACGGTTTCCAAATAAAATAAAACGTTTCTTTTCAAAAACGTTCACGTTTACTAGTAACAACAATATCAAAACCCAAACGGCTAGCTCGAACAATTGCACACACCGCGACTAGGAGCATTTAATCAAAATCAATTATTTTCAACGCAGCCTTTATATTCCAACAGCCTCCGACCATTAATATAGCCATCAAACAGTTCGTTGTGTGTAAAAAAAAATAAACAGCCTCCTGGTGTATCTGCACACGTGAAAATAGAACCGGCGCGCAGAACGCAGCAGCTGGTTAGCTTTTAGCTTTAGCCCACAGTCAGTCACACATATAAAGATGGCGCGCAGCTGCAGCTGGCTAACCGAGTTAGCATCCACGCTGAACGAGTAAACACCTTCCCGAGCCCCTATTATTGATTCACACCCATCCGTAACACACACAGAGAGACTATGGCTAAATAAAGACACATATTACGGCTTAGCGAGTGAACGAGCTCATTTGGACATGTTACTTCAGAGAGGCTTTTGTTGTAGTGTCGCTTTGTTGAAAACAACTAGCCACTCGCTAACGGCTTCTCGTGGAATTCACTGATTGAACGCGAGCTATATTAAAATTTGACATGGAATGCGAATTACTAGTTAAAATATGTTGTTTCATTTAAAATGTAACGCATTACTCACTCAGGGGCTTTAGGAAAGGAGCTAGCGTGTGGAGATCCTAGTGGCTCGTCGCTTGTTTGGAGGCTGGGCAGCAGCACAGAGATGAGGTACGCGGAGCGTTGTGCGCATGCGCATTGGCGCGCTCTGTCCAACGCCAGGCCATCTGCTGTTTAGTAGTAGTACTAGTCAGACTCCTTTATTTTCTGTTAGTTACCATTCCCACTGAGGTTATATGTTAATTTTCTCATTGATATAGTCTTAACCTTGGGCGTCCCCCGCACTTTGATAAAAAGTAAATTTGCCCCCTTCATTTTTACGGGCTTGTGTTCACGGTAGTTTATATATATATATTTGACATGGAATGATCTTCAGGAAAATATATGAAAAAATATTTTAGAATACAAATTATGGGTCATTGTTTAGCAGTGTATTTGATTTAATAGTCAATTAAATACAAAATAAAAAAATTAAACCTTTTAATTAGACATAGGTCGGAAAAAAATAGTATTACATGACATTTATGTCTTCCTCACTTTTGAAATGATGGCTACACCACCTGGATGGCACAGACCATATGGATCTAAAATTTAAAACATAAAAACATATGTTTCAATAAAAAAGACCCAATTTATTTAAAAAAATAATAATAATATTATAAATATCTGTAAAATCTTTTTTGTAAAATATTCACCCAAAAATTAAAATTCTGTCATCATCATAAGTAGGAAAATACTTTGTTAGTCAATCTGTTTGGTTACAAACATTCTTCCAAATATCTTCTTTTGTGTTCAGTAGACCAAAGAAATTTATTCAGGTTCGGAACTATTTGAAGGTGAGTAAATGATGACAGAATTTCAATTTTTGGGTTAACCAAGAAATTAATATATTGGAAAACCACTGATCCAAACAACAAATTCTTTATATATATTTGACAATATAATAAAATATATTTATACACTTCTAAATAATAATAAAATATATTTATACAAATAATCTGAATAATTATTTTATGGTCAAAAATACTTATAATATTAGCGATAACGCTATTGACACTATAACAAAATAATCTAAGCTGTAACGTGGGTCTTTTACACAACCGTCGTTATTTACGATCAAAAATACTTGCGAAAATTGTGCACGGTACGGTCTAAGCTAGGCGTTTGAAAAAAAATGTCCCTCTTGGTCTGCCGTTGAGCCTTGCGCATGCGGAGTTGTTGTCGCTGCCACATTACCGCCTGAGTCTGCGGCGGAGAGGCGCTCAACCACCATCGTATTCAGTGCGATCACTTGATCATTGAACAAAACGGCCTGGCGAGCGATTCATGAACAAATCTCCATCCAAACCCAGCAGTGGACTCATACCAGCAGCCGAAAGCAGCTCTTATTTCCTCCTCAGCAGCCGCCGGTGAGTGATTTTACTCGCTGCTTTTGTTGTCTGAATGTATGGGTAGAGAGAGCGAGAGAGAAACATGTGTGCAGAGAAAAGACATTCATCAATGTGTACATTTATGTAATGGGGGATGGGACGGACGACTGAAACGATTGCAGTAAAACCATCCATTTAGACATGAAGATGTGTCAACGACTTGGATAAAATGTGCTGCAGGTGATCCATCGTTTCTCCGAGGCCCTGCGTCTCTCAGATAGCCTAGCAGCTAACAGTGATGCTGCTTCACTGACACACACGAGCTTTCTACATTATATCGAGGTTTTAGCTTCTGTGTGTATTCAGATGATTTTCGACTTCGGTCAGTGTCGCATTGCCATCAGTATTGTCATGCATGTTGTGGAGATGTGGGCTCTACATGGTTTCTACTTGAATTATTATTAGTGTACAATTAAATCATTTGTTCAGATGGGTTGTACACAGTGTGCAAAGTGTATTTACGTGTACATGTGTGCTTAAAACAGTATGAACTCCTTCCAGAATGTGAGAGATTGTAAAAGTTCATATTATTTACTAACTTATGAACTTGATCTAATTAGTCTTTATTTATTCGTTTACATAACTTAAGTGCTTTATTTTGCAATTGCCCAAAATTGGTAAAGTTGGGATCTCAACGTCATATAGTGGGGAAAAGCTCAAACATGCAGAGCATGCTGGGAAATAACATTTGTACAACATTTGGAGGCTGTTTTTCAGCTGGGCAGATTCACAAACCAGCCTAAACACTGTATTAAAATGTCATTTTAAGTATGTAGACATTTGAACAGGGTTATTAGTGTAAATTTAATGTAGGTACAATTTGTTTTGTAACAGATGTTTTAACATACCCCCACATTAAATAGCTTAATTAGCACAGTACAAAATGCTTTTAGGTATTTCTCTAAGTACATTTGCCAATAGGGCTGTGCAATATGGACAAAATAATCACATTGCGTTTTTTTTTTTTTTTTTTTTTTAATCAATATTGCAATTGCGATTTATTTTGTTTTTGCTTTTTCAAACATGCTACATTCTGAATGTACTCAGTGCACAAGAAGTACATAACAAAATGTTTCACAATGAAGTAACTGTATTTACAGCTTCATAAACAAAACTGTAATTAACTGTCTTTAAAATAGACAACATAAAATAAAGTAAGGTTATCTAACCTGAAATTCCAGTCATAATAAGTCAACTTCAAAATTGTATTTCAGTGCACACATTTCACAATGAAGTAACATACTGTACAGTAGGATTAACTGCTTGATTAAAAAAAATTGTCTTAAAAACACACAACATAAAATAAACTACGATTATTTCACCTGCTTAAACTCGTATTCAACGCTCGCCTTACATTTCTCATACATTTCGGGAATTTCTCTTTGGTACCAAATCATTTTTATTCTGAACCGCATCCATATTTTTTCTTCTTTCCTCCCGTTTGCCTATTCTGTTCTCCCGCTTTGCTTTGTTCGAATTTGTGCGTTGTGCCGAGCGAGCTCTGATTGGTTAACATCTTAAACATGCGCACAGTAACGTTGCATTATTCTGAATTAAAATATAAATAAAAAATTAACAAATAAAATTGCAGACTCATGCGATTTAGAAATTGCATGTGCTCAAATCGCGATTGTTTTGCGATTAATTGCACAGCCCTATTTGCCAAGGTCAATTAAATGTATAAACATGGGCAGAACTGTGTGACATTCATATTAAGATGTTGTGGAAACCAACCGGTTAGCCTGTAGAGTAAGACCCGTGCAGGATTCCCCCACGAGAGATTTTACAGATGTTGTACACCCTACTGAATTCCTCCATTTATTGTGTGTTGGCCAAATTAAACTAATATCCTACAAACACTCATCAGTACTTCTCTGTCGAACAGTCAGGTTGACGTCGAACTTGCTTCTGTAAACCCGTTCTCTCTAACTTGGTCGCCATGGCAACTGAGGAGAAGAAACCAGACACGGAGGCTACTAAAACACAGCCGGCATCAGCTGCCTCCGCCAGCCAGAGCAAGGTAAAAACATCGCTGGCAACGGCCATCAGTTTGGGATAGTTTTCTGCTTGGTTTTTGGATGATTTTTATGTTGTGTAACAGATATGTAGGTATTTAAATGGTATAGTAGCCTTATTACAGAAATGTGCTTATGATCTGTGACTATCATTTCTCCTTATAATGATGTGAGGTCTGCTCTATCGCAGTCAGCACCTGTCAAGCCAAACTACACCTTGAAATTCACACTGGCTGGTCATACAAAAGCAGTCTCTTCTGTCAAGTTCAGTCCGAGTGGGGAGTGGCTCGCCAGCTCATGTAAGTACTTGTATTAATACTTATGATGAACAAAGTTCAAAAGAACAGCAATTTGTTTAACCCCTGTTAGTCGGAGTTCCCCCCGTGCACCGCCCCGCAGCGTTTTTTTTTTTTTTTTTTTTTTTTTACTTGTTACAAATGTAATAATTACCATGAACAACATTACATTTAAAAAAATGAAAAACTCAAGATTTAAATTTTAATCACTGCTTTACTCTCAATATCGTATAGTGAAACGTAATTTGTTATATGCGTCAGGAGTATTATGAATGTGAAAAAAAGCTCAGTCGATTTTTTTTTCTTTGATGAGCGTCAGCCACATCCACTGATAAAAAACTCCTCCTGAGATCATCATCACAAATCCTCGACAAAAACAACATCCCTCTGCGCTTTTAGCTCAAAGCTCTGCACAAAAAGAGACATAGGAGAGATGGATTCTTAAATGTTATATGTTTTGGATTTCTAGAGGATAGTATTATTATTTATATTTTTTAAAAAATTTTAAGTTAATCACCACGAGCGCTTCACCCTGTGATGTACTGGTGTGTCTGATTCATACTATGCCTGATACCATACTTGCAGCAGGAGGGATTTCCAAATGCACACTTAGTCGAGGAACAGCACACACGAGGAACAGGCACACCACTGTCTTCCAAATAAACACAGCTATAAGAGAGAACTATAAACAGAGATATATACTTAACATAACACTTTTGACTGTGACAATAATTGTGACTATGTGACAATGAATGGGTCTATGTGTCTTCATTTTGAAGATTATTAATTATAATCAAAATATAATGCATTAATGGTTTCCCATTAATCGCGATCTTTATGGCATGAAAAATAAATACTATTTAATATTTTTTTTTCGGTATTGCGAATTTTGCATCACATCATCACACACATTTATTTAAAACAGTTTATTTGCAATATAAAGTAAATTTGAAGCAAAAACTTAGTTTTTTACTCATAAAATGTGTTGTTTTTGAATGGTTTAGTGCTTAATATATAACTAATACACATGCAACAGTGCAGTATATAATCTCATAAATTGTGATTCATTTTTTCAAAAGTCAAAAGTCAAAACTAACTGAAATTTTTCTTTTTTCCACATTTGATAACATTTTTTTAAGTGAGAAATGAGGATGAAAGTGAGAGAGAAGAAAGAAATTAGAAATTGATAATTTAAGTCTGAATGAATAATAGATTGAGACAAAAGAAATGGAGAAGTGAGATGGCCACCTGGCCGAAATTATGTGAATTGTGCAAAAAATGGAGGTTTAGAATTGATTGATTGGGATGGCTTACAAAAACAAAACAATAATAGATACAAATGGGTGAATGGCTAAGAAGAAGAGCTATAAAACATTGCATAGAAGAGTTTTCTCAAAATTAAAAGAAAATGTTCATGATCTTATAAAAACATTCAATTAAAACTCAGAGTTTTAAACGCATAACGCAAAGATTAGAGCCATAACATGGGCAGGATCATCAGACATATGTGGCTTCAGCTGGATCGATTCCAGATCATAGAGGGACTGGAGTGCCTTTTTCATTTCTTTTTAATTTTCCATAAAATTCTATTAACGATAAAGAATTTTGAAAAAAATATATTCTTATAACTTTTTTTTTTTTTGACAATTATAATATTTATAGTTACAACATTTTTGAAAGTGTCTGTAATTTTAAAATGGACCCATACTTTTGCTTTTAGTGCAAAGGGTTTCATGACATGCAATGTTTTTAGTTTGGTATCGTCATTTCTTTAGATCTTTCAAAAAAAGGGAGGAGAGGAGTACAAAAAAAAAAAAAAAAAAAAAAGAAAGCTAATGATAGTACCGTTCAAAAGTTTGTTTAAAGAAATTAATACTTTTATCCAGCAAGGATGCATTAAATTGATCAAAAGTGACAGGAAAGAAACCTACAGTATTACAATAGATTTCAGAGAAATGCTGTCCTTTTTGAACTTTCTATTCATCAAAGAACATGTTTTTCTTTAATTGGACCTAACATTAATTTTTTTAAATATTGTTCTATTGTAATACTTTCAGATTGAATCTTAAATAACGTAGAAACAACATAAAAATGCTTTATCTTAAATATTTGTTTAATAGTATCTTTTTACTAAGCACTGTGAAGGAAGGACTGAATCACTGATCCCAGTACTGATACTGATACTGTCTTTTTTTCTCTCTCTGTTTTAGCCATTAATTATAGCCACTCAACATTGCAGTCTTGTGAGAGCTATCAATTTTAACATTTAATAGGCTTTAAAAAAATAACTTGATTGAAGTGAACTTGAAACAATCTTCACACATGCCCATTAAATGTCACATTTAGCTGGCCTTTAATGGTTTAAAGGTTAGTTCACCCCAAAATAAACATTCTGTCATTACTCAATCTCACGTTGTTCCAAACCTGTAAGATTTTTTTTCATCTTTTTGATGAAGTCTGAGAGATTTCTGTCTCTCCGTAGACGGCTACGCAACTGACACACTTTGACGCTTCAAAAAGTTCATAAAGAGATTGTAAAACTATATGAATTGAGCAGTTTAGTCCAAATTGTCTAAGCCGCCATGTTCGGCAGCGGCAGGTCTTAGTCACAGCAGCCTAATAAACCAGTTAATGTTCATCAAAGAACAACAGCGACAGAGAAAATTATAGCTTTATTTTTGAATTTATCAATTAGAATTTATAACTTATGCAGCGAAGACTGCATAGTGTTGTATATTTCCTATCTGTGTTAGATCGGTAGGAAGGCCACAGGTAAATATGACATTAATAATAATGGGTTTGTGAAGATTGTTTTAAGTTTAGTTAAATTTATTTTTAAGGCCTAATAAATGTTGAAATTGATCGTGTTTAGTTATACTGTAATGTTTAATGTATATAATTAATGTTTAAAAACATAGAGACATCAGTACCAGTGGTACTAGCCTTTCTTGATGATAATAGAAAAATATGCCATTAAACAAATATTTCAAATATACTGTCTGTACTGAATGTGTGATTATTTTTTTTTTTTTTTTTTTTTTAATTAATCGATTGACAGCACTAATACAGTAATGTTCATGGTCTTTTATAACCAAAATGTTGGAAATTATGCAAATGTGGTCATGGTGCGCATTGTGTTTGTAGTTATATGCTACATGCAGAGTGGTAGTTTGTTTGGAGCAGCATTTACTGCAAACCAAGCCGTTCCGCATGACTCCAGAACACATTGTAAATGGACACACCGCATCTGACTACATTGCAGGCTTTTGGGATTTGATAATCACACAAAGCTATATTATGACTTCAACTTCAGTTTGATTGCAGCTCAATTTATTTATTTTAATTCTACACTTTGATTTAATTATTAGATTAATGAGAAATTTTTTGTTATTGTTTTTTTTTTTTTTTTTTTCCCTCATCCAGCTGCTGATAAGTTGATAAAAATATGGGGTGCATATGATGGCAAGTTTGAGAAGACGATATCTGGACACAAACTTGTGAGTATCTCAAGAGTCGATCTCAGAGTAGTGCTGCTTTTACTGTATGAGGTTTCTGTGACCTGACTTTCTCAACTGCAGGGCATCTCAGACGTGGCATGGTCCTCTGACTCCAACCTCCTGGTCTCAGCTTCTGATGACAAGACCCTGAAGATCTGGGATGTGAGCTCTGTAAGTCAACATCACAAAGCTGAACCTTTTAATATAGAATTTAAAGCATCTGAGCTGTTGAAATCAAGTGCAATGTATATACAGAGGCAATGTGCAAACTGGTGAGTTATTTCCAGACAGACCGCAATACATAAAAAGATTCAATTATTACAGCACAAGCGATCAAATTCAGTACCTTTCCCCTTTGTTTTTTATATCACCAGGGAAAGTGTTTAAAGACACTGAAGGGTCACAGCAACTACGTATTTTGCTGTAACTTCAACCCCCAGTCCAATCTCATTGTATCTGGATCTGTAAGTCCGTTCACAATCATTTGTCATTTTACAACTTTGTTAATTCAGACATACAACTTGCTAATTATTACCTCTTCGGCAGTTTGATGAGAGCGTGAGGATTTGGGATGTTAAAACGGGGAAATGTCTGAAGACGCTGCCAGCGCACTCGGATCCTGTCTCTGCGGTGAGTTTTTTTTCTTTTTACCTGACCTATGATGATCAAATAGTCAAATTCACAACTCTGTACAGTGAGGGATACATTTGAAGTGATTTTTTTTTTTTTTTTTTTGAATTGTAAATGTATATTGTTTTATTTTAGGTTCATTTCAACAGAGACGGATCATTGATTGTTTCCAGCAGTTATGATGGACTTTGGTGAGTGAGCTTTTGCTCTGAAATTTTTTTGAGAAGATGTCAGATGCTTAACTAACAACCATACCCACTTATTTGACTTTTAAACAGCCGCATCTGGGACACAGCGTCAGGCCAGTGCCTTAAAACGCTTATCGGTAAGTTGACCAGTGTTTTACATAAAATAACTTGTTCAGACTAGTTTTAAAGGCAACAATTTGTGTCTCGAAAGTAGCTGTGTTTCCGTCAAAAGTCAAGAATTTAACTTAAGCACAAAATTAGAATATTGCATAAAACTTTGGTGAATAAAGCACCGTTTTCATCCCATGTGTTTAAGAGAACAAAATAGTTACTTCCTGGGAATTTGGGGCAAATTTTCTGTAATAGAAATGAAAGTTTCAATTGGAGAAGCCACTCTTTTTCGTTCGTCATAAATGACTTGCGCCTCAGAGCTCACAGGTGAAATGCAATAAATGCTGTTTTTGCCTTCCGTCCTGCTGTGTGGTAAAATTCATTATACCCAATCATTTTGATGACAGACTTTGGCTCTGGAATTTCAGAATGACCAAACCAACATTTGAGATGCTGTGCATTGAAATTGAAAAGACTCCACAGTCTTTTTCATTAAAAGTAATAAATGATCTTACCAGTGCTGATGCCGCTCTTTCTCCAGTTGCGGTCTCTGATCTAGAAATTGGCTTATGATAAATAAAACGAAGCTCATATCTTGCTTTCTTTGACATGAACTCTGATCATTTTGAATATAGCATGGGTATTGAAGATTAGATTTATATTCGTTTTGCGGAGACACATTTGTTGCCAAGTGTAAATGGGACAGTTTTTAACCTAACTGAAAAGGAATGACCAGGTGTAAATCGGCCCAATCTGCTCTTCAGAGTCTAATTTAAACCTGAAAAGAAACTAAAGGAGTTTGATATTAAGAGTTTAAAGTTCTGCACCATTTCTGTGTTAGCCATTAAGAATGTTTAAAATCTGTTTGTGTATTTATATATGGGCAGGGGGATTAACTCAAAAATGGGAAACTTCTATTGGTGAACTTCAAGGGGAAAAGGTTGCTTACCTCCTGATTTACAGGCATTATAAATAATGTATACATTCACATGTCTAACAGATGATGACAACCCACCTGTGTCATTTGTGAAATTCTCCCCCAATGGCAAATACATCCTGGCTGCCACTCTGGATAAGTGAGTCATAGATTTCCTTTTATTCTGAGCCTTTTCTGCTGTCTATTCTGTAAAAAAAAAAAAATGAGGGAGAGAGAGAGAAAATAGTCATGAAGTAGTAATTTATGTTAATCCATGACCTTTTGAAAAGACTAATTTCCTTTGTGCTTTAGCACTTTGAAGCTTTGGGACTACAGCAAAGGAAAGGTGAGAGTTTTTCTGTTTAGTTGGTGCATTGTTTAATAATTAAAAAATGCTCAATCTGTGTATAACAATATCCTTTTTCTTTTGTTTAGTGTTTGAAAACCTATACTGGTCATAAAAATGAGAAGTACTGCATATTTGCTAATTTCTCTGTGACTGGGGGAAAGGTATGTAGGCTCTACACTAATCGGTTGTTAAGCATGACTCCCTAACACGGGCAAACTCATGAATTTACTGTTGTTCAGAAGCATTATACTATTATTGCCAAAAGTGATTTATTATTTTTTATTTTTAAGTGGATTGTCTCCGGCTCCGAGGACAACATGGTCTATATCTGGAACCTTCAGACCAAGGAGATTGTACAAAAACTACAGGGGCACACAGGTAGGAGCGGTTTAAAGGGTTATTTCACCCAAAAATGAATTTTCTGTCATTAAGTTCTAACCCTCATGTTGTCCCAAACCCGTAAGATCTTCGTTAGTTAAGATGTTTCGATGAAATCCAAGGGTTTCTGAACCATTTACATTTAGTCATTTAGCGGACGCTTTTATCCAAAGCGACTTACAAGCGAGGAAAACAAACAAGCGATTCTTCTTGAATTGGCAGCATCAACATTGGACCTTTTGAGGTCCACAAAGTTAGTGAAATGGTTAAAATGATCAAAGTGACTGCAGTGGTTGAACCTTAATGTTATGAAGCAACAAGAATAATGTGCAAAATAAAAATAACGACTGTACTCAACTATTTGAACCACTGTCATGCGTAGTTGACATAGTGAACTCAGTGCAGGCTTCCTTGTTTACGTCCGAACCCGGACTCTGCATTGGACGGCTCCCATGCATGCATTGTGCTGCTCACGTGTTCCGCTTCGGCCAATACTGAGTCAGCACAGGCTTCCTTGTTTACGTCAGCTACGCACGACAACGGTTCACATTGTTGAATAAAGCCGTTAAAGCGCACAAAAAGTGTTCTCGTTGCTTCATAACTTTAAGGTGTGGTTCAGATACCCTTGGATTTCATCAAAAATATCTATAATAAGGTCTTACGGGTGTGGAATGACGAGGGGGAGTTGCTGGAAAAAAGCCATCGAAAGACATTTTTATTTTTCTACTGATTTTTAACAAAAAAAAAAAATGGCACTTCTTATGTAGTTTGACAATCTCATCTTGTTTTTTTCCTTTGTAGATGTGGTGATCTCCACCGCATGTCACCCTACAGAAAATATCATTGCATCAGCAGCACTAGAAAATGACAAAACCATCAAACTTTGGAAGAGTGACTGCTAAGCCTCAAGCTTATTTTACTTTATTATTTTGTTATTTTTTTTATTAATTTTGTACTATTCATTTTGTGGGGAGGAGGGGGAAGAGACTTGTTTTTCATTCGTAAAGGTTCACTCAACGCCGTTCACATTGACATCGAGGCTCGGCAAGAGGATTGGTGAAAGTGTCCTGCCCCGATACCCTGTCCTAACACAGCACCCCTCTCTCCACTCGTGCACTAAAACAATAACTTCTCTCTGCCTTGCCGTCAGCTCTCGCTCATCAATTTAAGCATCCAGCAAAACTGTAAATCTAGGCAGCTTTGTTTGAAATCCACAGACCTGTTAAGACAACGAGCATTCGTGTCTTTTTCCTGTACGTTTTGTAGAGTCAGTGATGGTTTGCACACTTCCTGAAGCCAGCAGAATGCCTTGGGCACATTTTAAGTGGCCATTTTAACAGAAATGTTTGGGGTATTACATTTCTCTGCCTGATTTTGTAATTTCCATGAGCAATTTGCAGCTTCACTCCATTAGTTGGCCAAAAAGAGGTTTCACAAACTTCATCTGTGAACACCTGAAATACTTTGACTTGCTGATGTCAGATCAAACCTCCATGTATGAAATGTGTCGTGTGGCAGAAGGATGCTTCGAACATCCTCTATTTCCTGTTTATTTCTGTACAGCACAAAATTGCAAATGTTAAAAAGGCAATTAAAACAATTCATTGTGTTACAGTTGCTAAGCTAATTGTCAGACTTCGTTTATGGTTTTCAGTGGCTTTCAGTGTCGTCTAGGCAGTGCTAACAATAAAACTCCTTTTTCTTTTGTTATAAAGGCTTATTGCGGTTACAGACATAATGTATGCCAAAAGTTCACGTTGTTACTACAGCTGTATTTACCTGTAACACCTTTGTTCATTTCAGTTTTGGTGCTTTTGATTAATAAAACTACAATACATCGGGATGGAGTAGCCGTTTGGTCAGAGTTCTTAAAGAAAGCATTCAGTTAAAGGGGAAAAGTTTCACAAGCTATAAATATTCTAAGCTACAAAGACAACTATTGTTATGTGGTTACAATTACACAACATATGCAAGGAGGAGTGTTGCTGTGATCTGAATATGCCATAACTTATCTCTCGTGACCAAAAGCAGTCTCGATGTATTTAGAGCCTTGAGATGTTTTCTGTACCTGACACTTTGTACATACTTGCAGCTTCTCTGTTCTTTGATACGTTTACCTTTCGTTCTGTGGTCTTTTTAACTGTCTCAAGTAGCTGATAGTACTTAAAGACTGTCGTTATGTTTTTTGCTCGATGTGGATGATGGTTTGGCATAAACCCATCCTCTGCTTCTGGACTCTGTTTGGCCAGATTTCCAGTGCACTGCAGTGATGACAGGGGCCGCATGAGGAATTGTATCTGTATTGCATTTAGTCACTTTGGACCCGTGACTCAATAAAGATTTTTTTACCTGTATCAGTGCAACGTTGTCCATGCATTCACACAACTGATCGTGTTTGTGGTGTAATAATTTAACTATCGCTCATGATAATTAAATGCTTCGAGTTGGACAAACTCGGAGTGGCTTGTCTGGGAAAAAAGGATTTATTTGTGGTGTAAATTTAATTTATTCTTTAGCAATATTCTCAACAGTGTTTCATCAGCTTTTACATATGGCATATTTGTGATATTTACCCCAAGGGCAATTTTCTTTTTTTTTTTACCTTTATAAAGAGCAATTTTTTTCCTAATCTTATTCAATTTAAACTTCATCCTTTATTTCAAATGTTTATATTTTAACATTAAATTCAATAAGAAACTTAAGATGTAACCAATCAAATTAAATCATTTACACTGAAAATTAGACTATAAAAAAGTTCTTTTAAATGAATATATGTAAAATCTTATTTCAGTATTGTTTGTATTTACATATATTGTATTTAGTATTCTATATTGTTGTGAATGAAATGAAAGAATCGTTTCTGTCATTGTAATAAACTTGTAACTGATTACACCACACATTTTACAAGAAAATATAGTTTGCTCAGGATCTGTGGTGCTTTCATCATTATTGTTAGATATTTACATCTTTCCCTTTTCCCAAACAAATGCCTTAAGTTGTGGTCCACAACTCGAGACTCACTTAAATTAAACAAAGAAATACTTGTATATTTCTCTCTATATTTCTATAAATACTCGTTTTTATCCTCAAACTTTCCTCATATAAGGGTGTTTTTGCTTATAAAATACTACATTTTAATGAAAAGTCACTTTAGTAATCACTTTAGTGTCTTTGTGTTACTGGTAACTGTTCTCTTACCTCTGGATACTGTGGGCTCATCCCTCATAGTTATTATTATATGATTCTCAAAAAAAAAAAAAAAATCCCAAATGGGAACCAAATACTAACGTTAGGGGAACGCTCCGTTATTGATGGGGCCCAGCTAACAATTTTCCCAGAAGGTTTTTTTTTTTTTTGGGGGGGTGTTAGCCAGGAAAGTTTTCTTAACGGAAAATAACTTTAGCTTTTGGTTTACAGAATGTTATTCTAACATTATTCTAACATTCTTATAACGTTACTCTGACATTCCCCTAACGACATTCTGATGTTCCCAGAACTCTGCTGTACATCGGTAATCATCCAGCACACCCCAAACCCAGTATAGTAGAAGCGATATGGAAAATGGATCTATGAAGGCTTATTATCAACGTTATAATAAATATTCTAAATAAGTTATTTTAAGGTTAAAGATAACAACCCTGCAATGTTCTGAGAACGGTATTTTTTGGTTGCAAAAAGAACACCTAAAAAGAATCTTCCCAGACCAACAACAACAACAACAAAAAACAACCAAATGGAAACCAAATACTAAAGTTAGGGGTAAGTTCTGTTTTTTCTGGGGGCCAGAAAAATCAGTCAAGTCTGAAGTAGACACAAACCCTTAAGTTAGTACTTAGTCGTAGGCCAGGACGTCTGTGACTACAGATACAAAAAAGAAAGAAAAAACAGGAAATTTCGACTCTGTTTTTTAGGGTGAACTGCCTCTGAGAGTGAACACCAATGTTCTTTGCAAAGATATTTTAGGTTCTGTTATCTTGAAACACAGGACATTGAGAATATAGATTATATAATAGTGGCTCAAAACCTGTACTATAAAATGTTCTTTCATGAACAGAAAATCTGACTTTTTATAAGTTAATGCTGCTGTTTCTATATATTTCCAATTTTTTCATTGAAAATGTTCCTCTTACTTTTTCAGATGGTTTATTGGAATGAATCCGGAAGAGGGCACCAAGACTGCACAAGAAAATGCAATGTCGGAAACAACAATGCAGAAAAAGACTGGAATACCCTGAAAGTTACCTCTGTTTTTGGAAGTGAAAGTTGAGGTTATACCCCTTGTTCCTTTAAGCCTGATTGGAGATTAGATTTCAATTTGTTGTGCAGGCAAGTCGTTTCTTTATATTGGTTTGCTTTGATTAAACACTACTCCTTTTTTTTTTTTTTTTTTTTTAGTTTTGATAGGTTGATGGGGGTTTTTTATTGTTTTTGTTTTTTGCCCCAAACTGAATGCACTGAATATTAGCTGACTATTTACATTTGTGGATGAAGTAAATTCAGTGTAAATTCACAATATGTCATCGACATCATTATTGTAAAAAAAAACACTTTTTTTTTGAGCTGCATATCAGTGTATTTAAATATATTCTTTTTAAAAAAGCCAAATCACAGCAAAATATTTTTTGTAAATACAAGCTCGACTGCTTGTGTTTATGTTATATCTCTATTTATTATTTAGTCAAGGTGTGGCGAGCCCCTATAACAGCATTTATAGAGCTCAGCTGCTTTTTCCAATTCTTGCAGCATGGCTGTAACATCCTCTTTTCATGAGGATGTTTCATGTTATGGTCTGGTCATTAGCGCTCCTTTTTGCAAAACTACTCACATTCTAAAACCTCTTCTAAAGTGGGCGTGTCGAACAACATGAAGAGGGAGGGACAGTCTAAGAACATCCTGGCATTCTGTACAAATTTAAAGAAGAAAACTAGTTAGTCATGTATTTTCTGTTTGGCTATGTAACAAAATGATGTTAAAGGCAGTTTTTCGCCGCTAGAGGTCACCTATTCAAAACACAGGCATAGATTGAGAGCGTCAGCTAATGAGAGCAGGACGTACAGCTCGAGAGCAGCGGAACTTTAATTATGCAGCAGTCGCCTCTTCTGTATTCAAGCAGATGTATCTAATATGAATTTTATATATATATATATATATATATATATATATATATATATATATATATATATATATATATATATATATATACACACACACACAAACACACACACACACACACACACACATATACATATATATATATACACACACACATATATATATATACACACACACATATGTGTGTATATATATATATACATATACATATATATACACATACACATATATATATATACACACACACACATATATATACACACACACACACACATATATATACATATATATGTATGTATGTATGTATGTATATATATACACACACATATATACATACATATATACATATATATACACACACATATCTAAAATGAATTTATATATATATATATTAATTCATTTTAGATACCTTTGAGAGTTTGGAAAATGATGGTATAATGTTCGCTCGGTGGCTGTTATGATCTATTTTAGAATTTAATTTTAATATAAACAACAAGACTAAACATGTAGAGATGTAACAATTGGTTTTCTGCCCATAAATGTATCCAAACAGTTGTTCCCTCTCGTCATAATATATTAAATCATCTTTGGTGTTTTTACAAAATAAAACCGGAAACCGAAGGTAATGCAGGTATGATGCCATGGATGAGCGACGTATAGACACGGTCCGTTTCCTGATTAAAATTGCTTATATCTCTGGATTTAAACATTTTTGGAAACATTTGGGATAATGTAAGTACACAAGTCAACAAAATATATAACATTGTTCTAGTGGTTTTTGGATATTTTAATCCAAACATCGTTCATATTGTGCATCCAATCTGCCACAAATTCATCAGTGTGAGCGTGGGAGAAAAGTAAGCTTGGATGTCATACTGACATCATTTACTAACAAGTAACAAAAATAATAAAAGTAACAGGAAATAAAATATTACATTAAATCACGTTGATTCAAGTAATTAGTGAAGACATAACATTTTTTAATTAGACGTTTAATTTGATTGAAAGACAAAACATCAAAGAACTCACAAAGTAGAACAGATGACTTTTTTTTCATTTCCTTAAAAATAAAACAAAATAGGATGAGAGGACAACCCTTCTCTTTGAGATGGCAAAAGGAGGAAAAAACCAAAAGGCAAAGTCTAGCTGAAAAGGATGAAGGCGTCACCCTTTACACACTCCACTTTCAAATGCTCCGATTTGAATTTTCCCACTTCAAATCAACATTTACACAATGTATACAACAGTCCACAGAAAGAGGAAAGGAAGGGAGAATATATATAAGCAAGGGATAAAATTACATTTGTACAAAAATAGATTTTTTTTCCCTATAATTTTCAAAGATTTTTTTTTTTTTTTAAAGTCTCTGTGATGACTGAAGCGGTGACTGTCAGGGTCAAAGTTTATCCACACTCATTTAAATGGGGGAAAAAAAGTGGCTAAACAGTAGGTTTCTTAAGATCTTTTCATTCCAGACATTTGAGGTTTTGTGAACAAATGGATTCATCTACCAAGGAGCTGGTGTATGATCTTTTCTTAGGGCTCTCGAACTGCTGGCATTAGTCTAAAATTTTCTGTTATCTTTCCTTTTATTTATTTTTGTGTACGTGTTATTCAGGGCTGAACACAAAAGCTTCAGCAATTAAAACATTTCTAGCATCTAAGAATATAACAGTGCAATTAGGCCTGGTTTTAGTCAATTTAAGAAAAACGATCGGCTCCCTTACTAACATTGTCTGGAAACATTTAAAGAATGGATTTATATACTTTCATATTTAGAAATATACACACATTTACATATAGACAAAATATAGCTTTATGTTATAAAGCATTTGCGTATGTATTAATTCTATCTAGGTTATCACTTCTGCATTACTTTTCATCTTGATCTCACAAAACCTGCATATGGCTTCAAGATACTGTGATCCAAAATACTTATCCATTAAAAAGTCTGGTGAAGCCAATAAAACAAAAAACAAAAAAACGAGGGTAAGTAATTGTAGAGGCGTCCTAATAAACGGTACTGACTGAAATTGCTTCGACTTCACTTGATAAACCATCATCTCGAGTGATCTAAAATCATGCTATTGCTGAAGACCCTTGTAAGACTGCACTCAAACAAAAACAAACATTGATAATATCACATAAAAGTGCCATTTTTTTTTCTCTCTGATTAAATACTTGTACAAAATTCAAGTAATGTTGCAGTGCTGCATGTCCACCACTAGGTAGAAGTCTCAGCTCTCCCATTGCCTCAGTATTCCCTACCAGTACTGCTCCACTCCCGTCTATGAAAAAACCCCAATATCGCTCTACGAACTGCTGGAGACCCGATTCTTGGTCCTGGCGGTCTAACCTTGTTCACATGTGGACTTTCATTGCCAGAATTTGAAAATCAACCTCAGTATGGACAGTCTTTTGGGGGGGGGGGGGGGGGGGGGGGATGCTAAATGCATAGTTTAGCAGCAGCAGCAGCAGCATACAGAAAAAAAGAAGGAAATGCTTTAGACGGCAAATGACAAACTTCGAAAACAGATGACACGTTAAAAAATAAAGTAAAAAAGGCCCCCAAACCTCCATTCTCTCAAAACAACACAACATCTTAAACATGAGGTTAAGTGCTTAGAAACATCCTAATGATAACGCACACTTGCAAGACTTGACTGCATGAGACGGCTGGTGCAAAAGACTGACGCAGGAGCGGATGGGCGACACAGAGGACTCGTTATACCTTAGTAAAAGTGACTGAAAGAGAGGTAACGGCACACGTTTTGAAAAAAATCAAATAATAAACGATACCAATACTGAATTGGTTGTAATAAACTGTACAAGTGTCGAACAAGTTCAGAAAATCACTTGAGGTGAATTAGTACACAGACAGTGGGACATGAGGGAGAGAGACTTATAGGAGGCTGGATGTCCACAGTAAGCGTCCTTTGTTTCACGTTTCAGCATCATGAGCTCTGGGAACAGGCAGACTGGATTTTTAAAACGCTCATGTTTAGAGTGCATAATGACAAAGTGTGAATGATCATACTCCAAAACTCAGAGTGGCTCATTAGATGCTGGGATCTACTCACAGAGACTTCCTTTCTGATCCTGAAGTCACATCCTTATTGCGTCTCATACCCAGCACTGCTGACCCTGGGGGTGAGCTGGGAGAACGAACGCGGCCTGCGATGCGATCCTCCCTTGGTTCCTCACTTTGTAAATGACAGTAATTACAGGAACATTCTATCAGGAACAGCCCGCTTGAGGGGAAAACGGCGATTGCAGCAGGATTGTAATCACAAAAACTCCCACCAGGGGCTGAAAACACAATGTTTGTGTTAGAAACCCGGATCATTACCAACATTGCCATCATTATCATCTCCCATAAGTCTTTATGCGCCCAGACACGCCAGCCCAGCCTCAATCCTAAATGCAAGACTGCTAAAGCTGTCCCATTCATCAGCCACATGAGGCTGATTACAGCCCTGGATCCCTCCCATAAGACCCATTATATTCCAACATACACCATCCTGCAAGACTTTCCTGCAATTACTGCACCTCGATCAAATAGATTCTTTCTTTTTTCATATATATATCCATCGAAGGATAGGTTGATACACCGGTGTCCACTGTTGTCTGTGGGCTTCAAGTCCATTGTCGTCTTTTTTTTTTTCTTTCTTACGTGTAATATATATATTTATATCTTTATACAAAGTATAAAACAGACCCTTTAACGCCATGACTGTGTATTGGAAACGCTGAGTTGAGCGGCGGTTCTGAAAGTCCCTCTGCTCCGGCAAATGTTGTCATGTGTTCAGTTTCTTAGGGGCCTTTGGGGTGACAGACCCTTTTACCCCCGGCGACAGGTGGGCGTTTTGCCATTATGTCATTTGGTGGGGCGCCTCTAGCATCTCCATGAGGAAGGTGTCGATGGGTGTGTCCCCAATGAGCTTGAAGAAGAACAGATGCTCCAAACACTTCAGTCCAATGGAACGCAGGGCAGGGAGCCGCAGTAACAACTTAGCAAACCTGCACACAAAAACACAAATAATCAATCAAACAAACTGATAAATAAATAAATATATATATAAAACATATATATCCTTGATACGGCTCTTACAACCTGAGAAGTATGAAGCTATGAAAACTTTTCAGAAAACACCTTCAAATATCATGTGACCCGTGCTGGCATGTGAGTTGCAATGAGCAAATGATCAAAAATGATATTATTTTCACATTCTTTATTAAAAAAAACCTTCAAAATGATGTACGATTTGTTGGAATCTAACAAAAATGACTGGACTACACACTGTTTGAGGTCGATAGTCAGCAAAATCAATTTTGAGAAAAATCGAGTTAAAGTTTTCTGAAGGTTTCAAAACAAAATCACCTAACAACCATACCCTTAAAATCCCTGGGAACACCACCAAATTTGGCATAAATCAAGTCAAAACTCATATCTATAACGAAGAAATATATATGCCTATATTCAACTTTTTTTTCCATAATTCCACAATTGTTTGATTAACATTAATGAAACAGACAGCCTATATATTAAGACCTACTGCATCAAATAGATCCAATATAAATGTTACACATGAGATGTTTTTCCTCAACAGTTAACCAAATGTTCACTTGAGACGTAACAGATAATGTTTGCAAGAATACTTGCCAAGATGCGTCAGTCAGCGCGAGTAAGATTGTTTTGTTTACATCAGCATGAGTTTGAAAATCACATTACATTGGCTCAGACTCTTGTCATTAAGAATTCGCTATGAATATTCACAAAGTTGGACTGGTGCACTTTAAAACAATACCAAACCTGCCCTGAGGGAAGCGCCAGTCGTCCAGAAGTGAGCAGAGAAAACAAATGATCATGGACAAAGAAAAGGTACTCCTCTCAGAAAATGTACAAAGAAAGATACTTTTTTAGATGTTTAACTGTTATTTGCAGCATTTGGATCACCAGACAAAGGCTTAAAGAACTCATTTTTTGAAAACCTCAAATTTGACCAAAATTTACATTTTTCACTTGTTTTGGCAGAACGGGTCACATGTGCTTCCTGGGTCAACATTCATTAAGTGTCTTTTCTCTGCAAATTTCAATCATACAAAAAGTATGAAAAGTGTCTTTTTAATGATAATTCAATTTTCTTAATATGCTAATTGTGCCGTCAATCTGCATTCAGGTCCTCGCTGCAGTGGTGCAGAAGCACAGGAAGTGGTTATTGTACCTGCCAGGTTGTTCAGGGTACTTCTGTTTGCAATAGGCTTCCAGAGAAGCATAGACCTTCTCTCTCAGTGCCTCTACCTCACCAGGGTTCGACAGGCCTTTGGAGTCTGAAATAATAGAAGATGCATTAAGTTATGTTTTGGAGTAGGAACTGTACCATCCTGCTCCAGCACTCAAAGTGTATGCCGGTCAAATTGAACAATGTAGCCGCTCAAAACCGTTAATGGAACCGAACAATTTTCTTCGAAATACTGATCTGTTCTCAATAAGGAACGGTTCGTGACTCCCAACACTAATCGTCCCTCAACTCAATCTGGTACTGTGGAAGAGGCTGCTGAGGGCCTCTAATTTGGAAAATAAGAGCGGTTTCTTTTCCCCCTCTCTATAAAGTGACGGGAACAGAGGAGAGGTCCGTCCTCGGAGAATGAGCAATGCACTGGACACTTCTTTAATGAATGAGAGATGCTATCGTGTCAGTGATTGGGTGGAGGGGTTACATTTAAGCAGAAACATTGGACAGATATAGTAGAGAGTGAGAGGAAACTATTGGGCATCGAGAGAGGCAATGGGATCAGGAAACATCACAGGGCGGACACTTGTCATGTTTGGTTCGATTAAAACGAACCCTGGTGCGATTGCTCAGTTAGTGCGGTTCGTTTGAACATATGTGAACGCTGCCATCCGAACCCTGGTGCGGACCGAGACCGCTAAAAAGATGGGTCTCGGTCCGCTTCCAAACGAACTCTGGTGCGGTTCGATTGATATATGAACGCAACACGGACCAAAGACATGTAAACGAACCAAAAACAGGACGTGATGTCACAAGACGCGACGCTACAAGTCCGCTGATTTGACGACGCGGAAAGATCGGTGAATCAAAAATGAGTAGAGGGCAAACGTGGAGCAACGAGGAGGTGAAGTGCCTCATCAATATTTGTTTCAGCACACAACGGAGGAAATCCTGCTGCCGTTTTGAATGTTTTGAACATTTTATGAGCTCTTCGTGAGTTCTTAGCTGGTAAAAATAAAGCATATGAGGGAATGAAGCTCCGTCACGAAATATATGTCATAAAAGCCGACCAATCAGGTCGTGACCGTATCCTTATGCATTTGGTTCGGTAACTTAAAGGTCGCTGTTAAATATGCCAGTGTGAACGCTAAGCGGACCAGGACTATATGTTTTGTTTTGTTTTTTGGTCGGGACCAAACGAACCAAACCAACCGAACTACAAGTGTGAACGCACCCTTAATAGCAATTTAAATTAACTTCCAAAATTAATTTCAAGAACTTAAACTACAAGTCTTCAGCATATTATTATCATCAGAGACAATTTTTTGACCTGTATTGTCAGTAGTGTTGTCTGAAGTACCGATTTCGATACCAAGTTGAGTGGATTCATAAACACCTTTGATTGGCCGTTGTGCTCACGTGCTCATCAGATATGTCTGTATTTTTTACAACTCTAATTACCTGGGTTGAAAAGGACAATGGCTCGAAGGCACCCTAGCTCTGTTTTATCCATCTGCATGTCTCTCATCTTTGACACCAACTCCGTCAGCACCCTGAATATAAGAGAAAACGGGTTAAGACTGAAAAACTGAATTACACTGCTTAAAAATGCCACAAAAGGAAGAACACTCTTAAATCAGCTGTCGAGAAATGGGACACTCACAGGATCAGATATTACTCCATTACTGCTTTGGCGGGCAGCAAATCAAATATAAATATCGCCTCAATAAATTGTCTAAATTGGCATCATTTCCTCTGATCCAGAGGGTGACGTCTCCCTCTGACGGTCTTGACCTTTGAGTGACCTGGTGACGGAACACACACTGGTGCGATGCAACCTCGTTCCCACTCTTAACACACTCTAATTGAATTGGTCTCCTGGAACAATGAGCGGAGGGGTGGGGAACTTCAGCCCAGTGTTTAAGTCCACCATCCACTTCATTTGTGCCACGGTTGTCACTTGCAGAGGACCTGATGAAGAAACATTATCAGCGCTGCGCATCTTAATGCGAGCGCCATTAACGTCGAGAGCTATTCTTCCAGAGGAGTCGGGTGTATTCTAATCGCTAAAGCAGCCTCTGGGCGGTGAGAGCCGAGTGGAGTCTTGATCTTCAACCACGGCACTGCAGACTCAACAGAGTCAGGTGACACGGCTGCAGGGAATGTGAATGTTCCAATTACCATCATCTTAATTAGTATTTCGGTTTCGTTTTTCAGTAAAATTATCTTTAAGATAAATGTAACAACTGTTTTAGTGAATATCTGTTTCAAGCATAAAAATGTTACATTTACTCATCACCAAACGAGCTTGTCACAGAGTCTAATACTAAATAGTAAATATACACATGCATGAACAAATATATATAGTTTTTACTTTTTAATATTGCTATTCTTTATTTCTATCTAAAGCTTCTTTAGTGGGCATGCTGAATAATGCTTTTCTCTAGCTATGTTTCCATCCAATATTGTGAATTTAACTTGCACGCAAAATTGGAACATCGCATAAAACGTTTGCAAATAAAGCACTGATTCTGTCCCATGTGCTCAAGAGAACAAAATTGTTATTTCCAGGAAAATTGGCACAAAATATCTGTAATAAAAATGAAAGATGCTGCAATTGAAATCATGCAAGATGCTTCTGGAGGGAATTAACCCAAATTATTTTGAGGACAGACTTTGGCTCAGGCATTTCAGAATCAAACCAACATTTGAGATGACGTGCAATGAAATTGGTCCAGTTATCCAATCACATCCTCTGTTGAGGCAAAGTCACATGAGGTTTTTTTTGGTACTGCATCAAGGGATTTATCAGGATATGCGTTTCCATTATAATGTATGGGCATCTCTTATTATCGAATAAATAAAAAAAAAATGATTAGAGCTATTAACTATCAGAGCATTCGTTTTTTTTTTTTTTTTAAATACGCATTTTTAGAATTTTATGCACAACTTTGTGTTTCCATCCAGTGTTTTTTATATGATATCGCAAAATTCATTTAAAAATAGGTCGGAAGGATGGAAACATGGCTATTGTCAACAAGCAGTGCTGCTGCTGTGTTGTTGTACAGTTGACAACTAAATTTGTACTCTGAAATAACCACAACCCTTTTAAACCTTATCTGGGTTTAGATCTGGGTGAACAAAAAAAAAATCTGGTAGCACAGCATTGTTCAGGTTTGTGTGTGAAAAGATACAGTAAAGCCCTTTGCGACACTGGGTGTATCTGCCATACTTTTTGATTTCATCATAAATGACACACAAATGGATTTCCTTTAACATTTTCTGTCTGAGCACTCGACCATTTCTGCATGACCTCCGTTTCCAGCGCAGCCGCATATTTAATGAATATTGATGTAAATCGATAGAAAGCTCCACTGTCAGAAATGTCAAGGTTCCTCTTCTGCCCTCATCATGAAAATTTCTTTGTGTCGTTGTTTGAATTTGTTCCATATTTATAAAGCTTCAAAATATATTACCAAATATAAACATTACATAATGTTTCATTTAATTTCAAATTTTACATATAGTTCAACTTAAAAAGTATATTAAAATAAACACACACACATATACATACATACAAACTATATATATATATATATATATATATATATATATATATATATATATATATATATATATATATATATATATATATATATATATATATATATATATATATATATAATATTATATATATATATAAAATATTATATATAGGGCTGAAACGATTCCTCAAATTCATCTGCCTCGAAGCCTCTTAATTCATTTTAAAGCTCACGTCACGTTCTTTCGCAATAATATTTTTTTTTAGTGATAGAGCGCTTACGTCACCCACAAAGCGGAAGGAGACGCGTGGAGATAGCGGTGTTTTGATTTGAGGGCGCGGGCAAGTGCGGGGTGCAAAATGGAAGGGAGCGAAAACAATGGCGATGAGCAAAGAGAAGAAACAAATAGGAGAAAAAGACAGAAAATGTCCAAGGTGTGGGATCACTTCAAATTGAAAAGTAAAGAGAACGCGGTGGCGTGTGTCCATTGCAAGATCGAGCTAGCATACCACAACAGCACGTCGTCCATGCTGCAGCATCTGAATAGAAAACATCCACTCTACTCATTGACTGGCGGATATTAATATTGTATGCATTGCATACTATGCACTTAAAAAAATAAAAAATTGTTTTTTTTAAAAAAGGAAACCAAGTAGTTGTTCATTTTAAAAGATCTACATTATTTTCTCTTGTATATTTAATATTGCTCTTTAATTAAATAAAAATTCATTTTATCCGATTACTCGATTAAATTTTCGGTAGAATACTCGATTACTAAAATATTCGATAGCTACAGCCCTAATTATATATATATAATAAATAAATATTATTCACATACATAACACATATATATATTATGTATTCACATACATAACATATATACACTTATATATATACACACACACATATATATATATATATATATATATATATACACACACATACACACACATTCATACATACACAGACACACATATCGAAAAATCGGCCGATATGGGTGAAAATGACGCCATTTTTATCGCTCCTATAAATAAATGAAATCCGATAACTAGATCCGATAAAGTATGCTGGCTGATAAATCAATCAGTCTCATTTATCCAAGATTCATTCACTTTCCAATTGCAATTGACTGTAGCTTTGAAACTGTGTCACGCTCATTACATCATTATCTGTGAACACTTCGCCAGTCTGGAAGTTTTTCTCGATGGCAGGGGAGGACAATACCGTTTGCAAAGCATGTTTAGCGAGGATTGAGAGAGGAGGAAAAAAGGCATCACTCCATCTTTCCAAAATGCTTGCGCTCCCGTGGCATCTGTCCATGGTTGCATAGCAACGACAGACGCCAAGGGAGCGCAAGTGATTTGAGAAAGTGGCGTGGCTGCACTTAGTACGTATTTTTAGACGCGATATGTGAACGGCCACATAAAAGAATATGAAGCAGCCGTGGCAGCAGTTACTAGCACTAAACCTAAAACACGGAGCGTCGATGTCCCCATTCAGTAGGCATGTTTTCCAGAGACAGTGAAGAGAACTATATAAACATTTGAAGAATCACGACTGATGTTTGCTATTATAGTTAGGCCAGGGCAACTAAAATATCCGTTTCATTAGTGCATCTTAGATTTTCTATTCTGCTGGGTGCACAAACTGCAGAGTATATGGAAATTATAATATAAAAATATGAACTTATAGGTTATCGGTATCGACAATGAGAAGGACTTCGTTATCAGTAAAAATTTCTCATCTCATACACACACACACACGTACATTTTGAAATTGAATGGATTAATGATTATATAATGAAAAATATGTAAATAACAACAAAAAACATTTTTATTTCTTTTCTTTTCTTTTTTTTAAATGCTATATTTTTATTTATCCTTAAACCTAACCAGGTTTTAATTGTTTCGTCAAATCGAAGCCCTGTGGTGTACAAATTCCTTCAGTGGACCACAATTAGAAGTATCATTCAAACCTGTCAAATATGGCTCCAACTCCGGCACTGTGGGCGCTGTTCCGATGCACGTGCAATCCTGTGGCCAATAGAATTCCATCCTTCACTGCTATCGAACGATGTGAAAATGACGCAATAAGGAGCTCATTCCATCCTGAGAGAGACAGATGAAAGCACGATAAAACATTCAACACCATGAGAGTGAATTAAGCAAGTGTCAAGAGTGACAGGGCTCCTTTAACTAGTCTGCCTAGTAACTACCCCACTCCTCATTTCCCCAGAGTTGAGCTTGGGAAAAACTGAGATGCTTTCATCTGTGAGACAGCAGAACTAAAGGGGTTATTTATAGAAAACCTGAGAGCTCCGAGAGAGAACGAGAGAAGACCCTCTCAACATGCTCTTCAGCTTGTTCTGTGTAGATAAGCATGACTCGCTAATAGAACAGGCCATAACGGAAATGAAAAGCAAAGCAGTTTGTTTGCGGAACGGTGGTCTACAAAGCATCTATGTTCTACTCATACTTTGTCAGCTTCTAAAGTACATAGAAGCTTTCCCCTTTTCAGTATTTTACATAAATTTTTATTCAAAGTAAGTGCTTCTCTAAAGCCTTACACCACAATAATCACACCATATGAACTTCCAAAACAGACAGCATTTTTGAGGATTCAAGGTACGTTCAGAACCAAGAGTCATGTCTGAGTGAGCAGAGTTCTACAGTGCTGTCCATGTAGGCAGCATACTAGTAGAAACTGCGTAGTTTATTAACAAATAATTTGAATGGCGCTCAAGACAAACTTAATGGTGGACGTCATTGATTAGATTGCAGTAGCAGCAGAATGCAAATTACAAAATAAAGAGAAAAAGTAATTATTTAAATGGATTTGCACATGACCCTTTTTTTTAAATAGTGAATCTAATACAATTACATTTTGAAAGAGAAATAAAGGCATTTTTGGTCATTCACATGTTGAACATGCCAAAAATTTAAATTCTGTCATCATTTACTCTCAAGTAGTTTCAAACCTGTAATTTCTTTCTTCTGCTCAAGAATTATGTATTCTTTATAAAATATTATATTCTGCACATGATATTTGAGTAATATCAGTAACCAAACTGTTGATGTGCACCACTGACTTCCACAGTATACCCCCCCCCTCCCCATACTATAGAAGTCAATGGGGCCTGTCAAATGTTTTGTTACCCTTTTTTTTTTTTTTTTTTTTTTTTTTTTTTTTTAAATATCTTCCTTTGTGTTCAGCAGAATTCATAAAAAAAAAAAAAAAACTCAGGGAAGATTTTTCAATTTCATGCAATTTTAGACCTTTACATATACATTTAAAACCTAGGATGTCATTTAAGCGGGCAGAATGTTACAATGAAGTCTAGATAGGCACCAAACTAGGTTTTGAAGCACACCCACAGTATCTGCACAACTTTCAATTTAACACTCCTACATCAGTATTTTACATTTTAATCAACTGGTCCTGGTTCCAGCAGAATAAGCTGACCTTCATGTGCGCACATGTCAGTGCTCTTAATCTCACCTGCTCGTAGAAGAATGACCTGGTCGTCCAGCGGGAGCTCCGAAAAATGAGGAATCCTCTTGGCCCACTCCACTAGAGTGAAGAGCTGCTTGTCTGCGGCTTGACAGATGTTTGTGACTGGATCATTGGGCTGTCGGAGCACACGAGAACACAAGCGTCACACATGTGGTCTGTCTAAATGTCTCGCCACATATGTTTGATTTCGCACACCTTTGTGTTTGGAAATGTGTCAGAATGCAATCCACATTGTGTTCTCAGTGTTGACACAAGGGGCGCTACAATAGCTTAAACTGCTATTGTTTTCAGTCAGTGTTCTGACTATTGTCATGGTGGGGCATGGTTAGTTAAAGTTAAAACTGTTGCCATGTTTATATCAAGCTATCCGTTTAATGGCACAGATATTTAGGGTTCCTTTATCACCTTCTTGAATGAGGTTTGCTAAAGCTCTCCTCAGCCCCACACATTGGGACTAATCCGCTTGGAGCAGAAGTGAGCAGGAAGGCAAAACAAACAGTGCTTTTGCCCCGGCCTGCGCAGGAAATACCTGCCGAGAGCTGGTGCTAAAAAATGACTCCCTTTCTAAGCGGGCGTTTCCTGCAGGAAGCTCCCTGGAACTAAATTCACTTTTGACATATTTGGCCATTCCCAAATATTTACGGAATACCGCTAAACATATAAAGGACCCGGAGAAGGACACGTAATTAACTGGCAAACAAAGGGTTGTGGTTAAAAAAAACAACAACAAAAACTTGCATTGTTCTTGAAAACACGGGGGAAGTCACATGAGCGAGTTGGCGTACTGCAAGTAGCCTTTAATGCCTCCTGCAGATTTGAGTCTATTAGCATGTCTCGATGCGGAACGCCCCGGCTCCATCAAAGAGAGCGGACAAATGAGAGATATGAAAAATGGCCTAGATGATTCCAGCTTCACGTTGCGTGAAGCCAAGGGAGGGATAGATACGCTGCTTTGTTTTATAAGATGAAAGAGTAAGTCAATGGCGTGTGGGAGAGAGAGAATGAGGAGAGAGGAAAGCAGCAGGAGCGGGTTTTCTGAAAAGACGAGGACAAATAGACATTGAGTGCCGTTTTTCAACTCAAGTGTCAAAAGGGAAGGCATTAGAAAACATCAACAGGACATTGCAGCGGGTGAAAGGACAAATAGTTTTTAAGAAAACAAACAGAGGGGGAGAAGAATTATATTCATATTTATCAAAATTATTTGTGGGAGGGTGTGCGCATTCCTGGAAAATCCTGACCTCAATTTTGGCAGCCTACTAGATTCACTCTGTGCATTGCAGGAAGTTTATTAATAGGTTTGACACAATGACACTGTAATTATGAGTCAAGAGCTTTTGAAAGGGTCAATATATCAGCCGCAGTCACTCAAACAGCCTCAGCTAACATTCCCGAAAAGTGGGGAAAAAAAAAAATAAATAAAAAATCACTTGGTTAACAAAATGTTTTATGGGGACATTTCATAGACATAATAATTTGTATACTGCACAACCTGTATATTTTATCCCCAAACCCCCCCATCACAGAAAACTTTCTGCATTTTTACGGTTTCAAAAAACATCCCTTACTATGATTTATAAGCCATTTCCCTCATGGGGACCGAAAAAATATTCACACCTGAACCATACACACACACGCTTACTGCTCTAAGGTACTAATATGCACCTTACAGGGGTAAATGAGGTACAAACGTGTCTCTTTAAGGGTACTGCCCCGTTAACAAGTGAACAAAGTGACTAAAGGTATGATTTTAGCATGAAGTAAAGAAAATTAAATCAAATAACCTTGGACAACTGTAATTGCAAAAATGTTAAGCCCTGATAAAACTCTAAAATGATATTTGCAGACACCATTTTCTTTTTAAAATTGTGGATGTAATGCAATTCAGACATTTTTAAGTGTCCGAACACTTGATGAGACCACTTTGAGGCTGTTATTAGATGCGAGAAACTTTGCTTTTTGGGAAATGAATGATGACAGATAAACAGAGGGCTCTTCCGTGATTTTCCGAATCAGAACACGGGAACTCCCAAGAGGAACTTGTCAAAGTGTTGAATGTTTCCCCTCTGTGGTATTTAAGCGGCTGTTTAAAACTCGCACTGACAACAGCAGCAGATCAAAGGCAGAAGTTGGAGATGGCAAACTGTTAGCCAGACGCGACGCCATCTCTCAGAAACAGACGCAGCTTATGAATATTTCTGTGGCTGATCAGGGACGTGCAGACAATCCTCCTCAGTGCAACAGTTTCTGCCGTGTTCTTTAACAAATATATAAACAAACGGATAATTAATTCACAACTCAACAACGTAAAGGAAGGCGAAGTGGGGAAGAGAACTTCTGATATTCCTCAAAAGAAACCTCCCAGAGTTCTTGTTAAACACTGTAATACTCATGAATGATAAGTAGCTACCATAGCTGTTTATACTGACCTCGTTTCTTCACCTAAAATAACCAAAAATGACCAAAAAGGAGGCAGCTTAATACCTGACGTAAAGGTGCAGTAACTGATTTCTGAGAAACACTGCTATTTGGAATCAACTCAAACAAACTCATCCCCACCTTCATTGCTCAAAATGCACAAACACGCAATGCAAGAGTAGATGTCTCTTTATCATAGCTGAAGTCAAGCAAAATAATGTAATAAAACCTTGTTTTAAGGCCTTTCTGCTTAAGTCTCTGCAACACTGGAAAGCTTTTCTAATATTAATGCGGGCCCTAAATCACTTGCCTGATCAAACCCTTCTATTTCCAGTGATATTCCCTTGACCTTGTCTCTTCTGTAATGTCTCTCAGCCATCTCTTTCTACAGTCAGTCTTCAGGTCTCCCACTCTCTCCTCCTCCATCATGATATGCCCCCCCTACTGCCGATTGGCTACAAACAGTTTCTCAGAAATTGCTTACTGCACATTTACATTTGCTAAACAAATATATCCATTATTGGGAAAAAAAATAATTAAAAAAAATAATCAGAATAAACATATGTAAAAGCGCAGAGAAATGTCTCTCCCAAAATAATTAATAAAAAAGAAAAATTATTAACACCATTTTTTAATAACAATGCAAGCAAAAATGCGCAAATACAATAATATGGCACTCTATGCCAGGCTTAAAATGCAGCACTATTTTTACGCAATATATAACTGGGGGGTTACATATCCATCTCCCTATCTTGAAAGGTTGATATAGATTAAAATGCATCCAAGTAGCAGAAAATAAGTGGTTGATGGAGGAGGTAAAAACCACCATGAATGATTTCTATAGCGTGAATAAAGCCAGCCATATGATTTGCTTGAGACTCGGCTGCGCGGGGCGAACGCTAGCCCCGGGGTGTGAATGATGACGACTTTTTCAGATTAGAGGAGACGCTTTGATAACATTTTCTTCATGACCATCACAAAACAACGGCTGTTTTTGTTCCCGCTGAATGGAAAGCATTCGGCCTGCATTATTCACAGCGGATCCTGGTCTCGGGCTCTCGCAGAAACACCACGCTTGCATATCGCACTATGAAATTTTTATCACTTGAGGAGGAGAGATGAGAGACGGTTGAATTTTTCATCATATGCTTAAACTATATTATTGTTGCGTGACAAGAGGAAAAAAGGCAGTCTGGATTTACAGCTGTACAAGACAAGAGAGACGTCTGCGAGCTCACGTGACATATCCCTGTCTCAAAAACACTTCCTGTGTGTCAGAGGTATTGAAATATTAAAAAAACAAAGCAAACAAACAAAGAGTTTCCAATTAGCTGGTGCCCACAATGGGTGCGTATAGATGTATACATACAGAATACAGAACAAAAATTTAAACAAATCTGTTGTTCATTTGATCTGAAACACATTTTAAGGCATTTATGAGACCTTTTTGTCAGGTGTTTAAGCATAATCAGTACAACTCAATGTTGCCCGAATTAAACGTGAGAATGGAAGATGAGGGAAAGAAAGACGAGTAAGAGCGACAGTGTTCTCCTCTTCCAAAGGCAGCCCTTCCCTGCCTAACTGGAAGCATGTTACTAACGCCTGTTTAACTCCTGTTCTAGGTCACCATGAGATAAACACACTTCATTCAGCTTGGCCAAACCCCAACCATTAGCAGCAGTGGTGGCCCATTCATGAGCTGCACACCCGGGTCGAGGTCCTCTGATTAATTAACACACGGGGCAGTGGATTCCAAAAGAGCACAGACAGAAGGGGAGCTCCGGGGACAGCGGGAGACCATACCTCTGACAGCCGGCCAAGAGAATGCTGCAGAGGGAACATATTCCGGTAAAGTGTCTCCATGCTGTCCAACTCTGGACTGCAACCTTATTTTATTTATTTTTTTTTAAAACAATTCTGTTCTAAACCATCATCTACATAGTTTTGGGGTGGGCCTGGCAGCTATAACGAAGGTTAAAATGTGGTGATAATTAATGTGGTGATATTTATTATATATCACCACTTAATGTGGTGATATTTATGACATCTTTTGATGGGGTCAAATCTGTGCATTTCAAAATGAAAACTAGTAAATCAAATAAAAAATAAAATCTACACTAAAATAAAATCCTTATTAAACTAAAAAGTAGTTGAGTGACATGAGTTCCCAGCAAGGCTGTAGCTAAATTAATATTTATTAACTCATTAAAAGTGAGGTCATTTATTATATTTATACACGTATACATATGTGTATGTATATGTATATATTAAAAAAAAATGTTTATAAAAAAATATATATTTTAGTATGTATGTATGTACATGTATACATATATGTGTACATATATACATATTATATATATATATATATATATATATATATATATATATATATATACACACACACACACACATATATATATATATATATATATATATATATATATATATATATATATATATATATATATATATATATATTTATATATATATATATATTTATATATATATATACACACACACACACATATACAAATACATACATAGTAAAATATTTAAAATTAAATAATAATGAAAAACAATAACCACCTTGATTAACCCCTGCACTCACAAAACGAGCCCCCTACTGGAGATACAGCATGATGAACCCAACCAAGATAGCAAATCAGTGACTGAGTGCTTTCTAATGTAAACCCTGGCAGCTTCTCCCTCATGACAGGCCTTATGTTCTCCCTCGTCTCGCTACCTTTCCCCAAACGTCGGTCCTCTGTTCCCACACATCTTCATCTTCCAGAAATAACCCCCATTTACTCACATAACAGCTTCCAGAACATTTTCGCTTCGGTACAGAGCAGTCCCAAAAGACGCACTCAACCGCCCAAACTCTCTCTCTCTCTCTCGCTCTCTATCCTCCTCCTGTTCTACCACTCTTCCTGTACGAAAAAAACTCTCCTCAGAGGCTGACGGCAGGCTGAAAGCTCCCGGGACTGTCAGAGTATTTCATTATTCAAACAATGCTGGAAAGTGGAGCCAATGATCACTTTAGTGGTGCTGATTTGTCACGGTGACTAGACGAGGGAGGGAGACTTCACAGCGCACAGGTAAATTCAACAACTTTATCTTGCTCTGCTTCTCTCAGGGAATTACCAACCAAAACTCCATTAAAACAGATTAAGAAGTTGGATGCGTATCCAAGTGGTTGAGGTACGTGCTCTAACACGGAGTAGTACAAGTTGAAGCCATAGCCTAGCAGTTTATTGCACAACACTTTGAGCTGCAAAAAGTTGGAGTGATAGACAGCTGCACATGCACCAACATACTGAGCTGTAAGAAAGTGGACTCATGGCCTAGTAGTTATTGCTAGGGCGGTCATGATATTACTACACGATTGTCATGGTCAAAAGAATTAATGATAACATCATAGCGATATCCATCCTCGTTATTTTGCAATGTGGAAGCAAGCTATTTTCTGTGAATGTGTGAGACTGCTAGAGCTAAATAACTAGAAGAATAACAAGAGCAGTAAACAGGAAAACTAAGAGCTACAAAGCAGTTTGCAATATCAAGCAGGATAAGCTAAAAATACCTGGAAGAGGATGACACCTAAAGCCTCATACATTCATGTTACAAATGGCCGTGCCATAAGGTGAATAGACATTTTCAGAAAAAACAACCAACCAACGTTATTGGCAATGATAAAATACGAGTGGTGAAAGGCGGAGAGAGTTTGTAACCATAAAAAAAAAAAAAAGCACGCAAAAAGAACGCACTGTTGATTGGCACTTGCAGACTGGGGTGTGTTTAACACCCATCTTTTTTTTTTACAGAGTACAAAAAAAACTGATACAATGAAGTCATAAGGGAGCTAACTTTCTTTGAGTGCAGGCAGTGTGTAGAGCGCTTTCATTTGTGATGGTGCATCAGTGCCACCTGCTCTGTTGGAGTGTCAACTGATGTAACGATATTGTATGTGTAGCATTAACATGATCTACATGATGGCATAAAGCCAAGTCGAAGAGAAACAGAGCTAATACACAAAGACTATACTCTATCATTGCTTTGTCAACAGGGGGCCGGCAGGTGAAGAACAGCATTACAACAAAGAGAATGAGCAGAACTGATAGGTGAACAGAAATAATGAGCGGTTTTCAAGCAATGCTTCACACTGGAGTAGTCAGAGAGAACAGAGTCTTTCTTTGGAGAAGAGCACTATGACATCACGTATGTCCAAACACAGCTATCAACAAGCTAAATCACTTACATTACACCAAAACAAGCAGAGACAGAAGTGCTGTCATACAGGCAACACAGCATAAGGCTCCAGACATCTTAGCTCTAGGGTTTCTTCAATGTCCAAAGTTGTTCTTGTAACTAGGCCCACATTAAATCTGCCCCCGCAGATTTATATAGAACTGGAGCATCCAATGTTCTTCACATTATTCTGCTCTTGAGTGTTTGATTATTAAACATGCTTTTACTACTCTTCAAGAGGCAATGACGCAATCTATCTGAGTGCCAACCATTCCTCCAACATGCAAAATCCAAAGCTATAACATGCAAAATGGTTTTTACATGTATCTCAAGAGTTTTTCTAAGTATAGAGAGGGTTCTCAAACTTATCGTGGTGAATAGAAAACCTGAGGCGGCACCTCAGGCTTTCCAGTGTGCAGGAAGTGATGTCACTTACTGAATTTGAGGGCATAGGTACATTAGTCTCAATGTAAGTCTCCGTTTTGGGCTCCACAGCAAGCTCGGCCTCCAGGATCTTCTCCACAGGCATGTCTTCATTCGCGCTGCTGGTCGACTCCACCTCATTCTCGTTGCGGTCCTTGGCTCGCTGGCGCTCCTCCTGGACGGCTGTATGTAACAATACTAGTCACGGTCACTACAGTTAGTCAATCGAGAAACCAACACAAATACACACTCCTATCAAGCAGATACTTTAAACCTCAGATTGTAATACTTTTTGAACTATAAAAAATACAAAAATTAAATAACTAATATATTGTTATTCAAGTCAAAGAAAATCATTAAAACATTATCTGGTGGTAGATTAACCTGAAGAGAAACACTGGCACTTAAATAACTAAAATCATACACACACGCATGCATGCATACATACATACACACACGTATGTATGTATGTATGTATGTATGTATATGTCTCTATATATATAGAAAGAGAGAGAGATTTCGCTTGTCTTGTGGCGAATAAAGCATTTTCATGAATAACAGCATGATAATAAGTCATATAATGAACCGCTAGCCAAATTATGATGGAAACAATGGATTCTGCCTTAATTGCGTTAAATAATTTTAATGAATATTTAAGCTGAAAAAAAAAAAAAACGCATGCAATGACGCTAATTTTGACAATTATATATATATATATATATATTTTTTTTTTTTTTACACACAGACATATATTCATACATATATATATATATATATATACACACACATACATACATATACACACAGACATATATATAAATGTGTAGACGTGTGTGTACATTTCCAGTTTTGTTGCATGACAGAATGTGTTGTTGTAACATGTTTCTTGTCTCTGTGGGTTTCTCCGACAGGCTTTAACAGATCAGACATTTGATCAGTTCAGAGAAACAGGAAGTGGTTAGTGTTGAACAGTCACTCAGTCTCACTGTGGCCAGAACACTTTTAACCACAATCCAAGCCCCTGTGGTTAGAGTGTGTATGTGCTGAGCACAGTTCATCCAAAACACTCTGAACCCAGTCTCTATTCACAGCACATTCAAACACACAAACACTAAACGTTCTGCTAACCCCTCGCTATTTTCTTCAATGGTGAATCACAAGAGGTACCGTGGTGGTGATTGGAGGTTCAGAAAAGGGGGATTCTGTTTTACGGAAAGTGCTGTCTGGAGGTCAGCCCAAGGGTAAAATACTTCTCCAGGAGTCAGAGAGAGGTGACAGGGGCTGAAATCACGTTAGTTTTATTTCTCCTGGAGAGGAGGGGAGCATAAATTCATTTAATCCTGTTTTTCTGCAGATTCGCTTAGCTCTTTTTGGGGGGGGGGGTTGCGTGGCTCAGCTCTCCCATGCCTCGGGGTACGACGCAGGCTTATGGGATACGAAACAGGCGAACGCAAGCAAATGATCATATCCTTGAAAGAAACCGTGATGATGTAAGTAACGGAGACGAAAGGTTGCGCTGAGGTCATTGACAGTGGGCGTGAGAGCGAGACGTCGTGTACGTTTGCTTGCAGTGTTCCCTTCGTTTACAGGGGGAGGATTTTCTTTCTCACATGAAACGGGCTAGATGCTGTCTGCAGGGGCAGATGGGGACAGTATGTAGGCTATGCAATCTATAGCCACAATATTTCCTTTATAGGGCCGTCTGACTGCTTGCAGCTTAATGTTGTTGTAAACATCTTTGTAAATGTTTAAGCTTGGGGACACTGTATAAAATATAATTGTATTCTATATTATATTATTGTATCCTATAAAGTACCCACGCATGGATCCTTATGGTATCATATCCTTTGATAGCACTTTATTTTACATTCCAGTTCCGCATGTACATGCTATGTACTTGTTATAGTGCTTGCAATAACTGGGTAATAACTAAGTACTAACCCTGAATCTAACCTTAATCCATGTAGTTATCTTATATTACCAGTACTTTTTTAGGCAAGTGCACAGTAAGTACATGTAAGCGCATATACTGTAAAATAAAGTGCAACCCCTTATATATATACATATTATATATATATATATATATATATATATATATATATATATATTACTTATAATTAATGTACTCAAATTATAGCAAAAATAACAGTTAACAGTCAATATGAATATTTGTTTGAATATGGAATTAAAGAGTATCCAAAACCTCTACATCACTTCTAAGACGACAAACAAAAAGCACACATTAACAACAACGTGTGGGCATATGGATGTCTATATGTGCCGCACTCAGCTACAGAAGAGTTCATTGGTTCCACCTTAAAAACTGAAAACTAGTCTCTGCAGAATGTTTTTTTTTCTAAAAACACTGAAAAATTTCTGATCTCTCATAAATCCAAAATTATTCTCTATGACTGAGGGGCAAAATAGTCTCTCAGATCAATTTTCCACCAGCTGTGTGCTAAAATCTTCTATTAGCATGCTTAAGCACTTTTGCGTCTCCTTTTCTTGAAGACAAGTGTGCAAAAAGTGCTAATGCCCCCCCCCACCCCACCCTACCCCTTTTCTTCGGTGTGATAAACCAAACCTCACCTCTCCCTCTCTTTCATCTTTCTCTGCCTCAGGTGATGATTTGGGAGACAAGATGGTCTTCTATATTTAGAGATCTGAGAGGAAGAGCGATTCTGTTTCCTCTATATTGTGAAGTACACTAGATTAGAGGACAGTCCCTGGAATCTCGAGCACAGTCTCTGTTCATCATGCATCATGGACTCATTGACTGATGTCTCACCGTGAGCAGATCGCCAGACTAAACATCTACGCAAGCCTTAATTAAGCGCTGACCTGCAGTCTGACCATTTAATAGCCGATTTCAGTAATGTGAATGTTTCTTCTAGAGTCACACAGAGCTGAAATTGGGTCTAATAGCGAGGCGACATGGAGTGCATAAAACATCTCGCCCCATGGTAGAAAGCTCAGGTCAGTCAGTGCAAGAACGATGGACTCCATCAACCAAGCCCTTGTGTACTAACTTGAGGGGTTACATAGCATTCGAGCTCATTCATTTTAATGAGAGCTGGTAGAGTGAATATTACTATACATTTTCAGAGAGAGAAAGAAGAAACTTGTATCCTCAACTTTATGTGCTGTACCTTCTCTCTTCATGCCCATGGCCAAACACTTCTGATAGCGGCAGTACTGGCAGCGGTTGCGCTGGCGTTTGTCTATAATACAGTCCTTGTTATCTCGACAAGTGTAGGTCAGGTCCTTACGCACAGTCCTCTTGAAGAAACCCTTGCATCCCTCGCAGCTGTACACACCATAGTGTTTACCTGAGGGAAAAAAAAAGCGCAAACAAAGTAGCCTTAGGAGTTATGTTCAGGTCTACATTGGTAATAATTCATGGATCAAACTTTTGGGATTTGATCCTTCAATAGTTCAACTGAAGTGTGTTGAAATTACTTCTGCTGCTATCAAAACAGTGCATCCCTGCTGAACAAAAACTGTTTATTCCAGCCTAACCTAGTCTCTCCCAGTCGGATTTCTCCTTTTTTTAATCTCGATGGTAAAATGAAGGATAAATGTATGTTGTTTAGCTGGACGAACAGAGAAAAAAAATGCCACAAAACCTTCTAAAACCACCTTTACAATGCTATAAGGCCAACTGAGACAAGAACAACAATAGACTGGTTTTTCAATCGTTTTTTTTATCCCATTTCAACCAGCTCTGCCCAACGGTGTGCCTTCGGCTGGCTGTTTATGAGTCAAAATCTACTAAGGGGTAATTAAATGTAACAAATCATGTAAAAATGTGTCCTATTTTATTGCAAAATTGAACAAGATTTTATTTAACTTTAATAATTGCCTTAATCTTTTAAAAAACTGAGAAGATAGTGACCAAACCACATTTTAAAAAAAAATCACCAGTCAAGATTATAATATTACATTATGTATTAATGTACTGAGTGAAGCGATTGATGACACCCATGAGTGTCATGTTGAAGTTTTTAGTTCTAATATTTTAGACAGCCAGCCTAACTCTTTGACGGACCAGATAACGTGCGAGGGGTGAACCGCTTGATTTTTGGGGTCATTATAAAACGTGCTTGAGACGTGTTTGGCTTGTCAAAAATTTTACATTCAGCTGTTGCAAATTCGTTGACTTATCAAGATAATGTTTACAAGGAAAGGAGTGGCTTTGATGCACAAAACTGTATTTATCATATATAGACTTTATTTAAAACCAAGAAAATGCAGATCCTGTTTTAAATAATAGTGAAAAATCCCTTTAAAAACTGTTACTCCATTATTACCCCTAAGCAGATTTTGACTCTTAGACCAATAATCGAGCTTAAGCTCGTCTTAGCTGGTTTAAACTCTCCCAGCCTGGTTTAGTTTGTTAAGCTGGTCAACCAGTTGACGAAACCCCTCTAAAACCACCAAAAAGACCATCCTGACTGACATAATAGAACAGCTAAGAACAGAAAACCAGCTTCGACTCTTTTTCTATCCCAACCAGCCCTGCAGAGCAAAACGTGCATTTGGGGATAAATGATCAGTTCACATAAAATTCTGTGTACAGATGTGTCTTGATACCTGAGGAGCGGTCGCCGCAGATGGCACAGATGTGTTTGGTGAGGGAGAGGGGGGTGCCTGAGGGCTGGGCTGGCACCTTCATCACACCGTTGATGCCCAGGGGCGGCTTGATATCTTCTGAGCTGCTGACAGAGTTCATGGGCGAGTTCAGCTGTAAAATATACGCAAACAAACAACACACATCAATTAAATACCTGGGTGAAAGCGAGCCCGAGTTCCTCAAGGCCCTGACTTTTCTTTCAATTACTTCAGAACGGCACCAAAACTCGACCTGATGGGTCAGCGTTGAGATTTCAGATTGATTTTGTGCCGCGAGACAGAGGTTCTCTCATCTGATTTCCCTCTCTCTCCTTCTTTCTCAGGATGTAAGTACAAGAAATGGATGCTGAGTGTGTCCCCAGCCTCATTTTTTCATATCCAGCACCAGCAGTGCACATGTTCTATGCTGGAATGGCGCCAATAAAATATTTAGTAGGACAGTGGAATAAAGACGTGGTTCTGTTTTTCTCTCCATCTCTCCAAGTTAAAATGTGTCTGGCGGGCCTCATCCAGACATTTATTTGGTCTCACATGTGTATTTTGAATGAAAAGCACAAAGTTATTCAAATTACTGCGGAGATGACAGCTAAAAAAAAATCTAAATTCATCGCAAATGTTTGTTATTCAATGCGAGCCAATGTTTTTGTGCGCATTTTATTCAGTCATTCTAAGGTAATGACAAAACAATTGTGCAAGAAGCAATCACAATAACAGATACATCCTGTTCATTTCACTCTACGCATGTTCATATTCAATTACACACTTTAATTATATCAGTCACACAAGGGTTTTGAGTAAATGAATGTTGCCGACGGGTAGACACTCTGCCTAAGGATCCAACAGGCTGTTCTTAAAAAAAAAAAAAAAAAAAAAAAAAAAAAAAAACCCTGACAGATGCTATCTTTGGGGAGTGACAAAGCCAGTATAAAGTCTTCTAAAATGCGTTGAGAAGCGTGGTCTCTCTGCATTGGTAACTGATCTTCACATGCATTTTACTTTGTTTTGCAATTTCATTTATACTTTAGTAGATGTTTTACCAGAGCCAGAATTTTTGACAGACTTCGTAAAGGCCTTGGGACTGTGCGCATTCTTGGCCACGATACAGAAAAATTCATGTGAGAGCCTCCATAGCCTTGTTCTCATGCTTTAACCAGAACACTGCGAGCAGTCAAACTAGTGAGAGAGGTCTGATAAAGACCCCATTTAGACCAAAAGGAGCATCGTCACTCCCCACTTCACACCACAGCTATGTGTTGATGTGAGTATGTGAGACATCCAGACTTGCTAGACTTCTGGGGAGTGCCATATAGCCAGAGGACACCGGACACAGACAGACCACTCCAGCCCTACTGAATTACCACAACAACATAATTTCCGTTACTTTTAAAAAGATATATGGTGTTTAACAGCCTTCTGTGATGACATTTTCAACATTTCTTTAATAAAATGGCTAATGTTAATTTTAATCTTAAGCAAAATAAAATGTTTTCCACAATTAATTTAACACAAATGACAAAAACATATCCAAAAAATATATTTAAGCATAACATAATCTGATTAAACTTCATTAGTAAATTTCTAAATTAGATTATTAGTTAGAAATAATTGGTTGTAGTGAAAATGATTGCACTGAGGGGCAGTTTTTAGGTTATATATATATATATATATATATATATATATATATATATATATATATATATATATATATATATATATATATATATATATATATATATATATATATATATATATATATATATATATATATACATACATACATACATACATACATACATATATGAATTTCATGTTTTAAAATATTAAATATTAAAAAGTAAATTTAAAAATACCAAAAACAATTAAGGCACATTAAAAAGTCAGTTTTAAAGGCACACTATGTAATTTTTTGCCACAAGAGGTCGCTTATTCAAAGGTGTGGCTTGATGATGCCTCGATTTCACGGAATCATGGGAGGTGTTGTCTTCATGTCTACTGCTGGTGGAAAAGAATCGGGACAGGACTCTGGCTGAAATCATGTTAATGGACGAGATTATTAACGTTACTGTAGTATGAAGCAGAGCTGGACCGAGTGCTGTGGGAGCTGAACGAGGCCGCCGGAGCGTTAGCTAATGAGAGACGAGCGCAACGCACCGCTCGAGAGCAGTGGAACTTTTATAATGCCGCAGTCGCTGCCTTCGCTTCTTCCGCTCAAGCGCATGTCCGGTAAAGCAGTGCTGTTTTATCATATTAGATGCATTTGTGTGTTGAAAGTTGTATAGGGCTACTCTGCATTTGCTCGGCAGCTACTATGAACTACTTGTTGCACACTACATTGATATTAGGCATGGTATAACATGGTACTTACTGTAAATCAAGAAAATGAGATTTAAACAATAAGACTTACTGTGTTGAGCTATATATGCTCACCTGTCTTATAAAACGCATAATATATTAAAGCGTCTTTGGTGTTTCCATGGTTTCTACAAAATAAAACTGGAAACAGAGGGTAATGCGGGTATAATGCCATTGATAGACGCAGCACGGGCACTGTCCGTGTCCTGGTTAAAATGCTTATTTCTCTGGATTTAAACATTCTTGGAAACATTTGGGATAATGCAAGTACACCAGTCAACAAAATATATAACATTGAACTAGTGGTTACATATTAATGTGACCTTCATTTAACAAAAAAGATTTGAACAAATCTAATCTATCAGTTTTAGTAATAGAGAGCATCTAAAGTTGTCTATTTTTAAATGGAAGTACAGAAGTGTTAAAGAGATACCCACATGTGGAAAGACTTAATATAGTTAACAACCCTTATAAAACTACATGATTGCATCATCCCAAGAACATGTGCATGTGTACACGTGCCTGCACACACCCCTTTAACTCATGCATGGACACACACAGCAATGACACAGCGCATGCCATTACACTGATGACCACAACATGTCCTGAATAGAGACCGCTGCTAAGACTGAATGCTGAAATAAACAGATCTACTGCACACACACAAAAAAAAAGACAAAACAAACAAACACACTCAAAGACTGAATGTGTGTCAAAAACATGATTAACACTTCTGAAAACTGCTCCTTTCATTCTATATGATGATTCATACCATCAGTCAAAAAACTAACAGGCAAAACGCTGTGGACAAAAGCCCTGTACTTCCACTCTGTTTGATTTACGATGTCAGAAATGGTCATTGTCCTTGAAAAACACTGAAGGCAGTCAAGGCTGTAGAGGCTGTAACAGTGGAGCCCATTCTGGAGAGAGGTGTTAATGATGAGCGAGCAAAGAAAGGAAGGGCGGCAGTAAATTACACATGCCACACTTTATTTAGAGGCTGTCAGTTTACGAGAAATAAAACGCCTTGTTATGATTTTTTTCTTTCCAATGAAAACCTTAAACATGCTCATGTTGCCAGCATACAAATACTCACTAAGAATGAATTGAGCCCACTGATACAGCCATTTATTTGCCCACACTCTCTGTATTAAGTGCCCGATTCTGCAAATCGGATAAAGGTGCAAATGCGCCCATGACATCTCTGCTAAACTAAGGGTACGATGTACCAAAAGGATTTTTTTTCGTTGCATTTTTTTGCGTACAGACGACAATTTTGTCAAAACAATCCCCATTCACGAGGATCCATGACTAAAATGACTAAACATCACCATAAGCTTCCTATGTCCACTATAAGCAAAGTCAAGGTCATGGGTTTGATTCCCAGGGAATGCTTAACCTGATCAAATGTACAACTTGAATACAATGCAAGTTGCTTTGAATGAAAGTGTCTGCCAAATGTAGAAGCATAAATTATTTTCTAAATCAGCGTTGAGTTTTCATTAAAAAAAATGGCAAAACACTGAAAAGAATGACCATGACAAGATGCAGATTTAAGTTGAAATACTGCATGCAAAAGTGGTGCAACTATGAATTCATCCGTCAGTCTCTCACACTTGACCTATGCACACACATGCACACATTGTGCGTTAGTACACAAACAAAAGCAGCTGTTAAAATGAGCCTCCATCTCCACTTCATACCTCAGTTTCTCTGTTTTGCTGGACCTCTGTAGTTTGTCTCTATCAGATGGAGAGCTGTACTATCAGAGGACTATCACAGTACAGCTATTTTCAACATGCAACTCAATCTGCCCAAACTCCCTCTCAATGCTGTATTTGTGTGTACGGATATATATATATATATGTGTGTGTGTGTGTGTTACAGAAGGATTAAAGGGTCTCAGTTCTGTGACTGTAAATAGAATAATCCTCCCTCCCATACATGATCACACACTCTTCTTTGAGGGGTAGGGTGTCAGACAAGTGCCCCGAGTAAGAACAGCATGATCAGCCAGCCGTGCTGTGACACTTAAGCTGTAGGGAGAGGAGGGGGCATCCCAAAAGTTAAGACACAACATGCAGACAGAAGAACACGCATGTACACAAGTTTCTGAAGTGGGCTGTTAGTAGGTCATTTACATTTATGCACTTGGCAGACGCTTTTATCCAAAGTGACTTGTACAGGTATTGTCAGGTATTTGATCATTTCTGACTTTGCCTGGGAATCGAACCCATGACCTTTGCATTGCTAGTGTCATGCTCTACTGTCTGAGCTAAAGGAAGGCCCAAGAGATCATGCTGCAGGCCTGCTTTAGGACTGGATATTGAGTTTGATTGACTATTTAAAGACAGTCCAAAAATGGAAACTTATGTAATTATATACCAAATCTCATTCCAAACCAGTTATTTTTTTATACATCAGGGCTCTGAACTAGTTTAGAACAAGCTCAATCTTTCTGAACAGAAAATACTAACCGGTTAAAGTCTTGGTTCACACCAAAAGGAAAATTCTGTCATCCACATCCATAAGACCTTTGTTCATCTTCGGAACACAAATGAAGGTATTTTTAATTAAATCTGATATTTTATCTGATCTGTCTCTCCATAGATATCCAACGCAACTACCACTTTCAAGGTTCAGAAAGGTAGGAAAGACATCATTAAAGTACTCCATGTGACTCCGGTGGTTTAACCTCAATTTTGAACCAACACTTTAATAATGTTATTTTAACAGTCTGTTTACTATTTTAACTTGACAGTCAACCAATCATGAATTCAAATAGTAAGACCAAAGCAAATGTGAAGTTGACGCATCCAAAGGGAGTAAAATGCTCGCACTCAGCTGTCAAGCCATCATTGCCTACCAATTATCATTAACTTACAGCTTACAAAGTTTATTGTAGCTATGTGGACTCTCAGCTTTTATATTGTGTTACATAAATCATGTGCACAGGCTATGACTAGACAGCAAATACCAGACTCTGCTCCTCAAACACATGAAACATTAGCCTTTACAAACATCGAGTTTTTTGAATGAAGAAAATGCTGTATTTATTCATTATTTACCCTTGCACTGTAAACAAGCAGAGGTGATCTCCAAAATGTGTGCACCACATCATTCAAAATCGAGGCAGGTGTAGCTACAGTATGAGGTTTTGCCAACAGTTTGAGGATCCACTGAATGTATGAGGTTTACTCAAGCTCTTGTATGAAGTACATGCAAGTTACAAGTAAGTTACAAGTACAAAAAAGTTATTAATTGCAGTAATAACATTAAGTGCTATTTTTTTTTCTAATCAAACGTTTTCGGAAAGGTAATGTTACAGAAGGTAATAAACGAACAGAAACGTTACAGTACTGATTCTGCTCTGACTTTAAGCACTGAGCTATTAACTACTGTGAATGGATCAATCAGTCATTAAGTTGAGCTAAATAAAATTCATTTAAAATATATATAAATAATAATAAAAAAATACAATTTACGTGAATGGGATAAAATAACTCCTACAAAAAAAACTTTTACTGAAAAAGAAAGTCATATGGGTTTGGAGTAATGAATGAAAGTACTTTTTTTTTCTCTCCCAGTGAATTTTAAAGGAACTACGCTTTTCATTTCTCACAAGTATGTAATGGCATGTTTTATCTTATACTGTTGAGCTGAAGACAGAGAGACAAGTTGTCAGCACCTCTAGATCTGTATATCTGTGGTGAAACGCATAACAGGGTCAGAAAGTGTTGACTCAGGAGAAAGAAAAGAAGCCTTGACCTTCAAAACTCGCAAACAAAAGGAAGTGATGGCAGATCTAAGCGTCAGATACTGCTCGACTTCTCTCACCATGGCTGTATATCCATCAGCCTTTGTGCAAGTACGCTATAGATATTGACACATCAGGTTGTCTAACATAAGCTAGAAACAAAACTAGCCGCGCAGTCATGTATTTTGTCTCTATTTTAGCAACAGTCAAGCAATGTGTCACTCAATGATACAGGCTCAACGGCTGAGCTGTTCACACAGGATGTTCTTGAATTTAAGTCACAAAATGGAGTGCATTAAAAGGTGTAAATATTTTTAAAGGAACACTGCATTTAACAATGCTCGTCTAGTGCATTTTTCAATCTCTTCTATGCAACAGCACAGAAGTATGCAAGTCTGATGTGTGAATGGCCTCTTACGTTTTATACATTTACATTCAACATGATGTTATAATCCAGCAAGGATTAACTGAATGTTTTTTTCTTTTGTTTCTTGGCGGAAAGCTCACGTTTCGTCCCTATGGACCGCAGGTTCAGTCTGAAACTTTAGACTTGGTCCTCGGAAAATAAAACACATGAATTGGATTTTGTTTCAGGATTCAGACCAACAATGCTTAAGGAGACATATATTCTCCCACGAATGGATAGACTTTTATGCGATATGAAATGCAAGAATGGCGACCTGGCAAGGCAAAGTCGATGCACATCACACAAAAACAGGAGATCTGGAACCTTAGAAGAGCTTAGCTGTTCTTACCAAGCCGCGAAAAACAGACTTCCCTCCAAAGGACACTTCAAAGGGTAACCCAAATCCTGCAGCAGCAACCTTTAACACACGCTTTCTTCTCACAACCAGACAGCAAGTTCAGACTGCAGCGAAATGGAGTGCACTCGACTGGAGTGGACTTCAAATAAAAAATTGAACACTTGATTCCACTAAGTATATATGAATATAACGTGTATAAATCAAGGTTCCAAAGCCATGGACTGCAGGGATTTTACCACAGTGAAATTGAGTAAAGACCTCTATAGTTCAATTACTAATTACATTCATTCATAATCATAACCATGAACACAATTACTCTACTTGGCATATATACAACTCATGGGAACATTGATGCAATATGCGTGTCATAATTATCAATGACGCATACAAATAATTGTGATCAATAATTTAATTGTCTGGTTTGTTTAAGCTTAAACACTCAAGTATTTAATCTTCCAAATAAAGTAGATTTTGTTAAAGTTTACCTAAATAATAAATATAGCCGAAAGCAGTGATAACTGAGGTCCAAGCATCACGTGAATCAAGTCCGTGAATCATCAAATGAAATATCTTATGATGTGGTTTTTACATCAATGTCCATCTTGAATCTTCATTGACAGTGAGGGCTTGATGAAAAATTTGAGCAACACACTTGTTCTTAAAAAGGTGACTGACCCTTCGCCGAGAGTTTGATTGACAAGTGATCTAATCAATCAAAACGACAGATCCACCGTTGTGTCTGACAAAAGCAGTCAGGGGAGTAAGTAGATTAATATCGGTGGACTTGTACTGATGTCATTCAGCAGTTGAAACAACATTCCTTCTGATGTTCATTCGTGTTTATTTGATGCTATAAATTTAACTAGTAGGAAGAGATGATCGGTTCACGAGCCACGTGAACTGATACGCTACAGACGCTACAGTCACGACATGTTAAAGGGCAAAAAAATGGCATTTATTGTTTCAATTTCTTCAAATATTACAAAATAAGACTGCTTCATATTAAAAGTAACCTGCTATGCCTTGTCTGTCGACGTGTTGTCGGTGTCCTCCGCGATATTTTTTCACTGTGTGAGAATGTGGTGTGGCTCGAGACATGGAAACAGTAACTAAAAGTCAACTGACAGTTTTTAAATACTCGTCCTCTTTAGAGGAAATTGCTCCCTCTTACCGTTAAATTAAAAGAGAAGTCAAAAAACCCTCTGTAAAAATTTAGATGAATCATAAGATGTCAGGACAAGGAAGAAGAAACACAAAATCAGTACAAACACAATAGTGTTTCAGCACATACAGTGCCCTCCACAATTATTGGCACCCCTGTTTAAGAAGTGGTCGTGGATTTCTAAAAATTCTCTCTCTTTTTTTTTTTTTTTAAACAATATAGAACCCAAACGCAAAAAAGTAGAAAAATCCAACCTTTCATTTAAGTACATTACTTTGGTAGATTAAAAAAAAAAAAAAAAAAAAAAAAACTTGAAATCATGTGTCCCACAATTATTGGCACCCCTAACAATTCCTCTGAAAAATTTAATTGATTTTTTTTTTAAATATATTTTTCTGTAGTTGCTAAAGTTGGTCAGGGTATCTAGGATCTTTTAATTAGTAATTAATGACTTTCTGTTTCCCTGGGGTATAAATATGATGACACAGAGGCCTAATTATCTTATTTGTCAAAATGGCAAAGACAACAGAACACACCATTCAAGTAAGGCAGATGTGTGTCGACCTTCATAAGTCAGACAATGACTAAGAGAAAATAGCCACTCGCCTTCACTTGCCCGTATCTACAGTCAGAGGAATCATTAAGAAGTTTAAAACAACTGGAACAGTGACAAACAAGACTAGAAGAGGTTCTAAGTTTATCTCGCCACAACGTACAGTGAGGAGGATGGTAAGAGAAGTAAAAAAAAAAAATTCCTAAGCTCACCGTCACAGAATTGCATCAAAGAGTGGTATCTTGGGGTCACAAAGTCTCCAAAACAACCATCAGACGCTCTCTACATGCCAACAAGCTGTTTGGGAGGCATGCAAGGAAAAAGCCTTTTCTCACTAACACTCACAAACGTAAACATCTGGAGTTTGCTAAGCGGTACTGAGACTTCAACTGGGATCATGTGCTTTGGTAAAATGAGATTAAGATTGAGCTTTCTGGCAACAAGCACTCTAAGTGGATCTGGCGTAAAACAAAAGATGAGTATGCCGAAAAGCACCTCATGCCCACCGTAAAGTATGGTGGAGGATCTGTGATGCTGTGGGCCTGTTTCTCTTCCAAAGGCCCTGGGAACCTTGTTAGGGTGCCTGGCATTATGAACGCTTTGAATTACCAGGACATTTTAAATAAAAACCTGATCGCCTCTGCCAGAAAGCTGAAGATGGTTTGTCATTGTGGCTTTCAACAGGATAATGATCCAAAACATGTGGCAAAATCTACACAAAAATGGTTCAGCAATCACAAACTCAAGGTCCTCTCATGGCCATCTCAGTCCCCAGACCTCAACCCAATCGAAAACCTGTGGGGCGAGCTAAAGAGGAGAGTGCATAAGAGAGGACCCAGGACACTGGATGATCTAGAAAATGTTATAGGAGGAGATTAAGTGCTGTCTTGTTGGCAGAAGGGGGTTGTACAGAGTATTAACATCAGTGGTGCCAATAATTGTGGGACACATGATTTTTTTGAGTTTTTTTTTTTTTTTTATATATAAATCTGTGATTTTTTTTTTTTACCACAAAGTAACGCGCTTGAATGAAAGGTTGGATTTTTCTCTTTTTTTTGCATTTGGGTTCTAAGTCATTTTTTTTTAAAAAGTCCACGAAAACATCTTAAACAGGGGTGCCAATATTTGTGGAGGGCACTGTATTTATCCATCCATCCATCCATCTATAAATAAAAAAAGCATTTTGCATTCATTATGCATCCATACTTTGATCTGTTTAATAATACTTATTTTATAACGACTTTACAACTGACTCCTCAAATTTCATAGCCAGAGGCTGCATCACCAAGTCATCACAACTGGCTAACTCCAATCCATGCTTGGCTGGGATGTGTAGATCGGCACGTGGAGAAGCTCCACTGATAACGCTGACCTTATTCTCATCTCTGACCTTATCCTTATCTCTAACCACTGCAGGGCAGCAGGGAGATCTCCTCTGCCTGATAACCCACTCAACATCTGACCTCCGATCTTTCACACCCATTACTCACCCCGAGTGTGGCCTCATAGAGGCTGCTGTCAGTAGAGGTGTGGGAGACACATTTGGAGCCGTCCCTGTGGATGCTGCTGTCAGCGGCAGTAAGTTAGTCCTGTTTTGTATCAGCCCTAAAGGCGAGGCTCGGTGTCATTTGGGTTCGACGGTGTTCAACTCTCAAACAGCCAGATCTAAAGACAGTTTTGGAAGCCTAACAACCAGGGCCCATTAGAGCCATATAAGTGCAAAAATATTTTTCTTTATTTGTATTTCCGGCTCCCTTAATCCTTAATGCGAGATAAATATTTTGTATTGTATTTTTACATTTCATTGTATATTACTGCATATACTGTTTTACATCCAATGGCTAAACAGATCAATTAAAAGATTTAAAAGTTTTAATGATTAAATGTGACGGCAGTTTAATAATTGAACATCAATTCTCTGAAAACGATTCTTAATATCTTAGATAATTTTACACACTGTTTACATTTTCTTTCATGTTTTTGCAGTGCAGATGAATAAAAATGTAAAAAAAATATTTTGTGGATGGACTGACAGTGTTTCGTACAGTGTCTTTTAGGATTGATTTATTTACACAATGCATACATGAATTCTCAAAAACCTGTCTCTTTCAATAGTATGGATAAGACTGACGTCAGAGAACTGTTTGTTCCTGTCAAAGCCAAGCATGCCATGTCATTCTCTTCAATTACACCAATTAAGACGACACGGCGATCAACCACTATCCTGCAGCTTCCAACTCCAGCCCTGTCAATAAGTCAATAAGATTTACCCGATCTTCAACCTACTTCTCAGTTCTGTCTGGCTCCTGCTGTGCATGATGTCTGTGCTTTAGTAGACTGTGCTGGGCCAAGACTGATTATAACCATAGAGCCGTTTCCTCAGAAGAAATGTTGTATTGTGGAATAATTGCCTATAACTGAAACAGCTGTCAGCATCCAGAGCAAATCTCCAAGAGTGGATAATGATCACTGGAGCTCTGTGTTCGCAACAATTGCCATGTGCCTGCATTGTTAAACCCATAACGAAACATGGAGATTTGTAAATGCTGATTCTTAAAAAACTTCAAACTGAGGCTTAAAACCCCCCAAAAAACAAAACAAAGCAAAAACAAAACCAGACAAAAAAATCTAAAGTTTCAGTCTGGACGTGGTGATAACGTCACAAGTGCAAAAAACAAACAAAAGCAAAAAAAACAAGCATTCAGAGCAAACAAAACGCAACGGAAAGACACTGTCCTTGAGCTCGCCAGATAATGCCTCCACTAATTTCAAGGTTTTACTTGAGAAATAAACCATGAAAGCTGAGAAATTTATCATCAGCTCTTTGTTCGAAGGCTATTGTGTACAAGCATCAAGGTTGCAAGGAAGAAATTAACGGGCAAAATTTGCAGCTCCTATCACATGGATTCTTCACAGCATCTGAGGATGCAGTCAGAGGTGGAGAAAGCGAGAGAGAGAAGAAGAGTTTTTTTTTTGCTGTTGTTGGGTAAAGTAAATGTGCATTGTGTATCTCCCCACACTGAGCAAACAATTCTTTTGTGCACCAACATCAAAATCCTCTTTTCTGCCTCTTTAGAAAATCCCCTGCAAGCTGAGCCCCTTTGAGAACATTTGAAACAACTGTTATTAAAAACGCTCTCTCTCCTACAATCACATACTCTCAGTGCGTCGTTACCCTTAAGAGCAGTTCACTTTTGCTTTTCTCAATAGAAGTTAGAAAGGACGTGTCATTGCACCCAAGTTTGGGTGAAAAGTTTCAAGGGAGCTGCCGTGTCCCCCTCTTCTCGGTCTCTCTTAGTTAGTGCGCACTTTGGCGAACAGAGCTTATTAACAACAGTCGCCAAGAAAAGAGTTTCTGTTGCTAATGTGATGTTTGTGTTTCATATTGCATAAATATATCAGTTTGGACCTAAACTTTGCTTGAACTTTCTTTAAGAGGGGCTAATTGTTTTAGAGACTGAGCTGTACTGTAAACGCGCTTCAGTGCCAAACAAACCAGTCGGTCAGACAGCATAAAGCATGATGGTTAATGTGTTCTCTGGCGGAATGGAAGTTTTGACTTTATATATAAAAAATTATAAGGTCTTTGTTTGTATGAAATGAATAAAACAAAGACACTGGTAATTTCTAGAGATCAGAGATTTGATTTTGAATAAAGTAAAATAAAAATAAACAAGAGAAATGTAATATCTAGAGCTCAGAATAAAATAAACTAAATAAATTAAATAAAATAGGTTATATCTACAGATGACAATGTAGAGACTTTCTGAATAAAATAAGAGTAAATTAAAATAATCAGTAATATATAGATTAGCGTATCATAGATACTTGACTCTTTTGAAAATAAAATGATAAACAATTAAAATCGATTTAAAAAATAATATCAAACAATACACTGGTAATATAAGCGACAGATTTTTTTACTGGCACTGAACAGGTTAAAAGAAAGTCTGGAAGTGAATAAAACCGAAACTTGAAACACGATCAGTCGCTTTTATAATTTTGTTCTCTCTTTACCCTCTTCCCACAAACCTTGGGAAAACATCTGAACGTGAAATAACAAAAGAGGCATATTTTCCTCATTAGAGGCCGAGTGAAAGCATCTTAGTCAAGGCCAGAGTTTGTATTCTATCCTGCTCCCCTCACAGGCTTCAAGAGCTGAACAAATACTTGCCTGAAGATGTGCTCGATTTGTCAGAACTCAGAGGTACATTTTTCTCTGTGTGGTCTGCAATTAAACAACTGGCTGCATTTGATATGTAGCAAGCTCATATAATCAGGCCTTAAAGGAATATTCCGCATTAAATATAAGTTGAGATCTAAAAGCAGATTTTTATGGCATGGTATTGATTAACACAAAAATCATTCATAGTCATACCTCTGTCTTCAAATAACTGTGAAAATTTTATTAGTAAATCATCAAGTAAATACAAAAAATCTAGGGTAGGTGGCTCACTGTCAATACACTTTTTATGCTTATTGCTGCCCAAATTGATCAATAATCCAGCAGATGTCTGTCCGGATCATTTTAAAAGAGAATGAGCACAGGGTTACGACCTCCAGCACAGATTGATGGGTGGAACCACAGGGGTCATGGGATCAACTACTTGCTGCTATTTAATGAATCACAGGATGACAGTGAAGGCAGGATGACAGCTCTTCCTCACTAGACCACAACCAAACTTGCATGTAAGGCGACCGCGGCCACAACAAACCAAATATATGTGAGATGGGTACAGAGTCTGATGAGTTTATAATATAATAACTTATTAGAGTTGTCAAAAATATCGACTTTGGTACCAAGTCGGTACTGAAATTTAAAAAATGTGACGCTTTGAGCGCCGTTGAGCGGATTCCTAAAAACCTCTGATTGGCCAGTGTGTTGACATGCTTGTCGGATAGGTCTGTGATTGGCTTCAAAGATCAACGCTTTAAATGGTTGTAATTAGTCATTAATAGCCACGTTTCCATTACAGACTTGTACAAAACTTTTGCACTATTTAGAAAATATTGATATTGGAGAATGACAGCATTTCCATTAAACCATGTTATGTTTACATATATCCCCGCCACTGCACTAGCCATTATTTTCAGTCAGAGGACAAGTAGGCATGTGATCCAAGCATTAATGACACGGAAAGCCCCTTATACTTGGGAGTGGCCACGAATTAGGCGTTTCTGGGTGTTTCTCCCACCTATTTGCTTCGAGGTATGGATAAATTCAAATTGTGGCACCAGTAATCCCATAATACTTTTGACTTTTATGAGTTTAATGAAGAAATCTTGTCTTCTGTCCAAACATACTACGCCCTCTTAAAGAAAGATCAACTTTTACATACGGCAGGTGAGCTGTAAATGCGAATTTCCATTGAACAATTTTGCAAAAAAATCCCCATATCTCGCAAAAACGTTTACGCTCTCATAAGGTGGTTTTTCAGGCAATTCAAAAAAAGAATATTTTGCAAAACTGCAATGTTTCCATTGAGCATTTTTTTCATTTAGCAATTTTGTATATAAAATATATATAAAAAATAGCTTTAGTGCAGTTGGCTTTTTTTATTGGTTGATTGTAGGATAGCCAATTACTTTTTCAAGACTATACATTAACTGGTTTAAAATAATAGTAGCTTGAACAGCTTGAAAAAAAGTTTCCTCAGCAGTGATAATGACCTTCCAGTAACATCCTCCAGTCTTCCAGTACAGTACACACTGAACCACAATAAGCCATTTAGGCTGGAGCGAGAGCTAGCAAATGTTCAGGGATTCTTCTGGGGAGACAAAGCGGCATATCCCCTTTCATTGTCGCTGGAAGTGTAAACCAAACCACGTTCTGCCTAATGTGTCCCAGCTGCTGGGAGACGGCAGGGTCCGTGCTGTGCCGGAGCTGGTGGGATTGAGGTCTACAGGCGGCTAACAGCGTTTGTGTCGTGTGTGCGCGCGAGAGTGAGTCACTGCAGCTATCGCAGTATTGTCTGTCAAAACCATCTTCCCCAAGTGAAGGCAATCCGAACATTTCAAAAGAATTCAGAGAAATCCATAAAAGCCACAATCCAACTCAAACAAATGTGTATTGTAAATGCTTTCCAGCTGTCTGTGATGGTGGACGCTGTTATGATTTGAAACCGTACACACTAAAACCAGACGAAACAAAAAACAATTGTTTTACACCCAGTAGGTGCCATAACAAGGGCAGTAAAACACTTGAATTCTGAGACAAAACTGTGAGGTGCTGGAATATTACATCATATAAACATATAAATAAAAATATGAGATCAACAGCATTTAAAAGCCACAGGAAAAAGACTAATAAATGAAAGAATAAAAAGTGCAGAAACTACAGAAATTATTATATAATCCAATGATTTAAAAAAAAAAAAAAAAAAAAAGCCAAAATTTGGTGAAAAAGTTACTGATTTTTTATTAAAATTATTATTATTATTATTATTTAGTCATTTATTTATAAGATTGGTCTTCATGCAAGTGAATACCCGGTGCAATATTCTAGTTTTTCCTTATTATACCGTCTATCATTCTCAACCGACAACCATTGTACTACACACTTATTTACTTATTTTATCTTATATTTTATTTTTATTTATTTATACTTATTTTAGTTATTATTTACACTTATTTCACCTGGTACTTAATTTTTTTCTTTTTTCTAACCTGTTTTATTATAGTGTATAGTATTTATTTCCCCTTGTTAGTACTCCCTGTGTGCACTGATTTAAAGACGAGCTGCTGCCGGGACAAAGAGTTTCCCTTCGGGGATCAATAAAGTATTTCTGATTCGGATTCTGATTCTGAATAAAACTTCCTTACCAGGTAGTGGGTAACAAAGGACTGCACGTAAAAATGATAACCAGACCCACAATTCTCTTTTGTTGTCATAAAAAGTGCAAGTGGTAATACTTGTTGGTGTTAAACCTTCAAAACAAACATCTTTGAACAAAATGACGATTGATCTTGATGCTTGCTGTTTGGATGTTGAGGATTTGTGTGCAGTGTGTTGCCGGGCGGCTGATGCCAGTGGGGTGCCTGTTCCAGATCCTCTGAGGTTAAATACAGAGGGACCGAGTCGCAACCCCGTTCCACACGGCTGGGCCTGAAAACAGCCAGTCAGCCGAGTGCTAAACTTAAGTGACAAATGCCGTCTGACTCAAATCACCTTCCATCAGACCCCATGACTGCCTCCCACCCAGAGAGGGGGAGAGATGACTGAACGCTGCTGTGTAAAGATAAAAACGTTTTCTCTAGGAACATCTAACAACTGTAAGTAAATGCAATAACCAAATCTGTTCTGTAAAATTTCTAAATTTGTAGTCCAGAGAATTGAAGCTCCAGATACAGATGTGATTGATCATGACTGATTCACTGAAACTGGTCTATGGATGTTCTATGGAAATTAATGTATGAAACAGTATATTTGGTATTTGGATAACTGGGTGGACTCTGACAACTGTTGCTACCAAATAACAGCCAGAACAATGTTTCTCATCCCATGTCAATGGCTTTTTTTATTGAAAATATTTTGGAACATATAATTTTATTTATTTTATATTTATTTATTTCTATTTTTTTTTTAAAGAGAATACTTGGATTAAAACATACAAAAACCACTAGAACAGCATTATATATTTTATTGACTGCACGTACATTATCCCAAATATTTCCAAGAATGTTGAAATCCAAAAAAATAAGCAATTTTTAACCAGGACATAGACTTACCTGCGTTACCTTCGATTTTATTTTGTAGAAACCATGGAAACACCAGAGACGGTACAATATATTATATAATTTATCAGACAAGGCAATGACTGTTTACATTTACAGACAGAAAACTCATTGTTATATAGCTCAACACATTTAGTCTCGTTTTAATCTTCAACCATGAAGTGCCATGCTTTACCATGCCTCAGAAAAAAACACTTTTGTCAACTTAGTATTAGATTAGTCAAGATTAAGCAAGATTAAGCTAACATAACATGATCAGATGCAGCTTTATTTTTAATAACAGTATAATTCTCGCCAGCACACAATATGTTTTAACAATTGCATGTCATTTATCAACACAAGCATCTATTAATATGATATTCTACTATCAATCTATCTTACTGCAGGGTGCAACAAGTATCTCGTTGCAGCCGCCAAGCGAGAGTAATGTTAAACCATTTTCAAAACACAAATGTATCTAATGATAAACAGCGCTGCGTTACCTCATACGTTTGACCGGAAGAAGCAGAAGCAGCATCTGCGGCATATTAAAAGTTCCGCTGCTCGCGAATGCTGTCGCGCGTTCGTCTCTCATTACCAATCGCTTCAGTGTCCTCGTTCAGCTCCCACAGAACTCGGCCCCGCTTTGCTTCATACTACAGTAACGTTAATGATCTCTTCAATGAGCATGATTTCTGCCCCGATTATTTTCCACTGGCTGCGAGGTGAAGACAACATATCCCAAGATTCCGCGCTCAAACTTGGCGTCATCATGCTACGCCTTTGTTTTGTTGTATATACATATACGCATATATTATATATATATTGACTGTATTCGTCGTCTGACTGTATGCACTGAGCAGTGACGTCCGCACTGTGACGTTTGGGATGAATACATGTACCATTACACCACTAATTATTATTACTCAGTACTTATTTTTATAATTTTACACTGCAACAAGGACAAATTAAAATAAATTGTAACCACAGAAACAATGTGTTCATCAACCAATCCTGTTCTGCGGAAAGAACAAAGTCTACTTCAACTTCTACCACCCTAACAGCAACATAATTTAAAACGACCCAAAAGCTCGGTGAAAAACCACCATACGGTTATCAATGAGAAAACGGACGGCACTATTCTTTTCTCCACATAAAAACACGTTTGAGAACCATTTTACTCATGTGGATCAGGCTTTCAAAGAAAACTAGGACACTGCCAGCTTTGATGTCTTAATTGTGAGCCTTTTTTTAAATGACAAAGAGATGTACAAGCCTATTTATGGAACAAAAGATAGACTGAGCGAGAGCATTGGAAAGAAAGAGAGCGAGACCGAACAGATGAGTTAAAATGGACGATTTGCAATGTTTAATTATGAAACACAAATACGACTTGCAAGTAGAGTGCAAAGAATGGAAGCGCTTCTTTAAATACAGCTCTAAAAGGAAGGATTCAGAGAGTGGCTCTACCTGTGGGCTGACGCTGGGGCCGTAGCCCATCCCTGGTGACCCCATGGAATGTGGCCCCATGGGCGAGCTGATGACAGAGAAGGGAGAGCCCAAGCCATTCATGGGCGAGCTCAGAGTGCTGATGGGGGAGTGCAGGGACCCAGAAGGGCCTAAAGAAGTCGGGCTTAGCAGTGACGGATGCATCCCCCGGTGGGACGTGGGTGAGCTGAGAGGAGAGGACGTCACCTGTCCGGAGGAGTCTGTGGGAAGGATAGTAGAAGGAAGTGGTTAGAACATTTATTGAAAAAAAAGCCAACAACAATTTCCTCTTTCCAAATATTACGGAGTGAGACAGACAGCTACAAGCTGACATGCCAGAAAGACAGACAGGGAAAGGGACAACCCTGCTGGGACCCTTTCACCCGCTAGCTGAACCTTACGTTGCATGATTATTCTGAGAAAGTAACAAAAGACAGGCAGTCACACGGGTGCACTGCACTTCTTTATCATCCAGCGCAGAGGTCACCAATTAGTGGATTGTGAATCATTTACCATAAATTAATACAATTACAGGCATTCTTCCTCCACATGGAGAAACTGAGCTTCTAAATACAGCAAATAAGGCAGGTTTCATGTAAGGAGATGCTAGTTATGATAATATAATGCATTTTTCTTTTCTTTTAAAAAAAAAAAAAAAAAAAAAAAAAAAAAAAAAAAAAACGTTTTCCTTGCCATAACAACTGTAGCTGTTTTTGGTTCCTACCCTTGTGGTTTCACTGCAATGCTGATTCAGAGTAATTTATATTGTGAAACTCACTTAATAAATACATTTGTATTTATTTTTAGCCATTTTGTTTTTAGTTGCTATCTGCCATTTTATTCAATGCAAAGCTGATTTGAAGCCATTAATATTGTGAAAATACCTATAAAAATACATTTGTATTTAATTTTAGCAACTTTTATACTGGATAAATCAGTAGAGAGATGACAATTTAGGATTTAATATTTCTTTCTACAGTTTTCCACGAAGGTTACTAAAATTACTAAGAATAGAGCAGCTTACATTATTTTGATACCTTTGAATGATCAGATCTTTGTTAAGAAGAAAATTCAGAGACTGGACTCAACTGAGTATCTCTAATTTAGTGTGTGTTTCTATGGGCTTTGAGAACGCTTCAGAAAACAGAGAGAGAGAAAGAACGAACGAGAGTGAGATACAAGGTCAAAGGCCCCAAGGATGCCAACTGATTAGGTAGCGGACTCATTTTCTGCTTCCGTACTCTTCCTTCCTCCCCGCACCATTCTCCGCTCTCCTCTTCTCCTTGAACCTGTCCGTCATGCTGTCAGCTGTCATGAAGAGATGATGGAGGGACATCTGTCAGTCTTGCCTGGGTGACAAGGCCATATTTCCTTTGTCCATGACTGCTTACTTTCCCTCTCTCTAACCTTGTCTTGTTCTCCTTGTACTTGGATCGCTTTCATTTAGCTCACGCTTCCTTTCCTCCCCTCCTTTCTTCCTCCACCAATCTCCCTCAGTCTTTATCTCCATGAATCTTCCAGTATTTCATTTCCATTTTCTATTCTAATAGTTTTCTACTTCGTCAAATATATGCATGAATACACAAAGAGCGGAGCATTTATAGAACTGTGAAAATCTGAGTTTTGAGGGCATAGATTCAGTTTGGGCCTGCTCATTGTCCACAAAAAAAAACAAAAAAAAAAACATTCAAATGTTTCATATATTTCATGACTTAATATTGTTACGCAAGCGCAGAGACTCATAACAGGCTAGTTTTATAAGGGGGCTGCATAGAACATGGATAATGTATTACTCAATTAGGTGACAGTTGAGAAAAACAGCATGTCCAATCTGTGTTTTCCAGGAGCTCTCTGTCTCCACTTGCCTGATGTCACTTCACAGTGTCTTGTGATGGATTCCAGGCCAAAAGGCGCTCGAGAGGGCGGACGGAGTATATAAGAGAGAGAGCTTGTCAGCGGGGTATGTTAGCGACTGCCTGCCTGCCAGATCCGCCACGCCAAACACTTCCCCTACATCCTGCCCTCCTCTGGAGCACTTCCTGCAAACACCCTGAAATCTGCTGCAGCAAATAGAGACGCTTCTGTCGATGCATTCATATACACATTCACACCCGCTGAGTGCCAAAAAACAGCGATTAATTAATTCTCTGATATCACTGTGTCACATAAACAGGAAAACACAGTTTCCCGGCATATGGAAGTAAAACGTAATCATTATTCAGTCTAATGAGGGTTTTATCTTGAGGTGAAAAGACCCCCAGAGATGGTGTGTTTCAAAAACACTCTGATGCCAATCTGTCAGCAGACAACTGCAGCACACTGGGGACACAGCTGATCCAGGGTCAGTTTAGGAGTATGATGCCATATCCTAACCAGCCGTTTCAAGCTGTTTTAAAATAAAAAAAATAAAAATAAATACATTTAAAAAAACAAAAAAAAACAAATATACACTCACCGACCACTTTATTAGGTACACCTGTTCAACTGCTTGTTAACACAAATATCTAATCAGTCAATTACATGGCATCAACTGAATGCATTTAGGCATGTAGACATGGTCAAGATGAACTGCTGAAGCTGACTGATCATCAGAATGAGTAAGAAACTGACTTTGAACATGGCATGGTTGTTGGTTCCATTACCAAGACCGCACTGGATGCCACTCATGTCAGCTAAGAACAGGAAACTTAGGCTACAAATTCACAAAACTAGACAGTAACAGATTGAATCTTGATTTCTGCTACAACAGCACAAGCATGGATTCATCCTGCCTTGTATCAACAGTTCAGGCTGGTGGTGGTGGTGTAATGGTGTGGGGAATATATTTTTGGTACACTTTGGGCCCCTTAGTAACAACTTGTTTAAACGCCACGGCCTGTGCGTATTGTTACTGACCATGTCTCTGTTTTTGTGACCTCAGGTGTACCATTTTCTGATGGCTTCTTCCAGCAGGATAATCTGCCATGTGTCAAAGCTCAAATAATCTCGAACTGGTTTCCTTAACATTACAATGAGTTCATTATACTCAAAGAGCTCAATCGAATAGAGCACATTTGGGATGTGGTGGAACTGGAAACCTATCATTGAAGGCAAAAGGGGGTACAAGCTGAGCGTACCTAATAAAGTGGCCAGTGAATGTATATATATATATATATTCTATGTAAAATATAACATTTTTAAAAATTAAAAAAAAATTATTATTATTATATAAATATTGTAATATTTTAAAATTCCAAAAATAAATAAATAAAAACAGACAATCTTACTGATCCATTTTTACATGCAGGAAAATATCCGACCATGGGCCAGAATTACTAAACAGGGCAAATTAGCATGAGAGCGGAATTCCAAAAAAGTTCTGCGCATGATCTTTTTTCGCATGATAGCCTTTTCAGCGCTAATGTTTCACTGCGTGTCTTTAGTAAGTCCTGACAGTACTTTTTTTAGCTCAAAAGAGGGTTTGCACTGACACAAAAGCCGTGAGTAAATTTGGGCCCATGAATTTTAATTTGTCTTGAGGCAACAAATATGTTATATGCGTGCATGTCAGTGTCAAGTTGCCTAGAATTAAGTGCACGTGTGCAGGTTCTGTTTTATAATATACAGCTTAAGTCCATGGCCTGTTATATTCAGATGTGTGTGCACACATTCTAAGTATACTCTGCAGCCAGTTGGTGGTGTGTTCCTCTCTGTGAAGGCTAGGGTTGCCAGATCAGGATTACAGATGGATAAAAGGGGCTCTTATTTAATCCGCCCCAGAGAGGGGCACAGCTGGTGGAAAACAGGATAGAGAGAGAAAAAAGGACAGGGAAAAGAAGAGACTATCACATTAACATTGCTGTACTTCATTTAAAGACTGTTTAGTTCAAAATAAGATTTTGGATGTAGACAACGGATGTAAAACAACATTTTTAAAACTGATTAGTTGGTGGGTTGATTGACTGACTAGTTGACTAATCAGTTTCAACTGGAAGCCCTGTATAATTAGGCTGGTTTCAAGTTCACTGACTTGACTGAACAAGTTTCCCTGGAGAAGTTTACAAAGGACTCATTCATTTAAAAACAGCTAGAAGCATGTTAATTAAAGCAAAAATGTTAAGAAACAGGGAAAACAATCTAGCTAAACTAGTCAACCTCATCGAGCATCATGACCCAACCTAATCTAAAACCATTAAAAAATTTCTGTATCACATCACAGTCATAAAACAGTCCATGTCTTTCTTTTCTCCCTCTCGTACATCTTTCACTCTTTTCCCCCATTGTCTTACTCTGTTTGGTTGGGAAGAGAAACAAGTTTTAAAAGCTATCTGAGAAAGCACCTGTAAAATCATCAGGGTACCGTGCTACCTGAAACTAACCGGAAAAATCTGCTAGATTAGATAAGAGCAGGTAAGACAGAAAACACAGCCCTGGCAACGTCTAAGAGTGGCAGTCCTCCAAAATTCACTCTGCGCCAAAACACAGCTGTCATCTTGCCGATCACCTTGAAGGCATCTGACAGGTACAAACCACCAAATAAATCAGCAGGAATCAGAATCATTATCTTACTACGTCAGCTCCAGGATATATTGGAGAACGATGCCCTGCATAATGCACAACAGGTTGCCCAGCCTTTTAGGGGAGGTTGGAGGAGTGAGACCACTGTAGACTTTGTTTTCCATTCCCTTGCATTCATACACATATGAAAGCGTTATGCTGGTATGGTAATCTTTCCCTGTACACAAGTAGTCCAAAAAAGTTCCAAAAAGACCAAAAGAGATCTAAACGTTACAGATTTACCACTTGGCAGAGAATCAAACAGAGGAAGCTCTCATTTTGGTGGCTTCATATTAAAATTTCTTTGAATTCCTAGGTCACCATATTTGCAATATGTATGAATATAAAAGGCAACGGAAGCTGAATTCCCGCTTGACCACCCCTTTAAAAACCCAATGATTAGAATCCCGTTGCTGGATGGTGGCGCTCCACACCACCTTTACCCTGTCCCTTCATTGCCCACAAAGGTTAAGTGAAAGAAAGATCTCCTGCTCTCATGATACCCAAGGACCACACACACACGCCTGCACACTATCATGTTGGGCTTTCTGCTGTGATGACTGCATGACTAATGTTTGCACTTGAAAGGAGCTGAATGGGAGTGATTGGCCGGGAGAGCCTCTCTTGTATTCTTCAGATCTCCGCTTCACAGGTTTGCTGTGACAGGCGCTTTAACCACAGTTTCATATTCATTCCACTTATTGCTCTGGGCTGGTTACATCACTGCCGAAGAACAAAGTGAGCATGCATTCCTCTTGCAAGATAAACGAAGTCCATAAATGATTGCCATGGCTAGCTGTAATTTGTCAGGAAAACATACGGGTGGGGAAAGACCCTACAGGTGGTGTCTCAGCATATGCACATAAAAGTGTTAACAAAAGAAAATAATTTATTTAGAGGAATGTTTCAATTCTCCCTTTCATTGCATGGATGGAAAAAAATGCGAAAAGTTTCATTTTTTGGTGAACTATCCCTTGAATGGATTAAAAAAAAAAAAAAAAAACATCCTTTGGTTTCCTCCTGAATCTACCTGAATCTGACTGGTCCTGGTATGTCCTGTTGGTGCTAAGAGTTAGCAGGCATCTGCAACAGCAGCGTATGCATTATGAATGGAAAACAGGAGCAGGGCTGCACAGGGCTGAGAGCCTGCAACAGCTGTTCATCTCTATAATTCATCCTCGAACTCCAGAGAGGACGACTGAGATCATGAAGGAAAACATCACAGGTGGCTGCCATATAATGAAGGGGTTTAACAAAAAATTAAGTAAAACTGATTGTGGGAGTCTGTGGGAAGCTGAAACACTACTTGATTCAGTCTTAAAGGTGTAGTTCATAAGACACATTTTTGTTCAATAACAACTAGATGGAAAATGATGGTTTGGATTGTGGCGGTGTTAAAGCAAATTGTTTAAGTTAAAGTTGGACTTTCAAACCTTCAAAACCCAATGTTCATTGGGACGCTACCAAAAAAATGTGAGAAAATGTCTAATATCACATTAAAGGCCTGTTCACAGCCAACAGGACGAATATTCAGGGCAATAAACATTTTCATTTAAATTAACATCTGTTCAGACCCACATGAACATTCGCATGCCGTCGATACAATAGTTTTTTGTATTTAGTTTTGTATGTAGAGATGTTCTAATCTCTTTTCCATTGACTGCTAATAAACCGGGGGCAACAAATGAGATTTGTTGACTACGCTTTAGTGGCACTCACGAACAAGATTATTTTGTGACGGTGAATAGCTGAGGAACAAACCCTTTTTTTTCCAAACCTCTTTTTTCTGTGGAACACAAAAGACGATATTTTGAACATCAATGTCCAAACAACATCAGACCCAACTGACTTTCATAGTATGGACAAAATTACATAAATTATATTATATGTGTTATGTTATATACATTATGTTATATTTATAGACACACACACCTCCAAAGTTAATATCATATCCAAAGTTGAATTTTAAATGAAGGGTCATTCAAACCAGCCATATAAATAACTGGTTGAACGAAGCTCCTGTCCTGATCCTTTCAAAGCTTCTCCACACTACACTTCAGCTCTCTGCTCATGTTCCACAACCAATCTCCAGCACTCTTCCCAGGAAAATCCCGGTCACTGCACGCATCCCCTGACAACAACTACAAAAGACGCAAATAAACCATTGGCAAGATGTCCGCTGAACAGTGACTTTCAACTAATTCACTGAAATATGTTGTCTTAGTGCCTTTGAGAAAAAGTTTTTTTTGTTTGTTTTAGAAGTGACATACACAATCTATTATTCATAAAGATGTTTGGCACTAGCTGCTGTGCTTTTTTGAAGCCCACAGATTGTGGGCGCTCTGACAGCAGGATGAAACAGATATCATTTGCATCTCTCTGAAAATGCTCATGTCTATTCGTAGGTAAGGACGAAGGAGAGAGGAGGGAACACAGCAACTTCCTGAGGAACTTTCAAGCCGGCGCTTGAATTAATGCTGGGACTAAAAATAAGAACTGGCAACCGGAGAAAATGGAGATGCTATTCTGGATAGTTTGACTTTCGCTGGTGAAAACAGCACAGGAGTGACAAGCAAACAGCCATCCTGGCCCCCGCCGCCGTGTGGAGAGACAGCACTCGCAGACTAACAAGCAACATACAGCATTTACTGTATATCGCGCCTCTTTGACAGTCATCATTAGTGTTATTCTTATCATTACCACTTAAACTGCAGCTGCTGTTTATTGTTATGGATGCAGAATAGGACACGTTTGGTGTGTGGATATTTTTCAGCGTGTGAAAGCACAGAAACAAGACCTGGCACGGGCATTAATCAGCCATTTTTCTGTACGTGTTTGTATAAACAGGTTAATCTGCTGCACGCTGTGTAAGCAATGGAAGTAAATAGAGCCGGCTGATGTGTTTACTCAGACTCTGGGAGTGCTGGCGGCCAGAACGCTGAGAGAAGCCAAGAAGAACACAAAGTGGCCCTAGTGAAGGAGGCCCCCATTTCTACATAGGGCCTTCCTTTGCAACCCACTCTGGAGATACAGTCACCTGTCAGCATAACGAATGCCTACAGAAAGGCATGCTGGGTAGGAAGTCACTTAGACCTTTTAAAGTTTTCCCACCCAAAAGGAGACCATCGAGGATGTGATGAAACGAATACAGTGTTGGTGTTTCTTCAACTCTGGTACAAGGGTAAAATGATAAAATGGGATACAGACTTTCAATCTTAAACTTGAAAATACATTAAAAAAAAAAAAAAAAAAGAAAAGAATTACTATACATTTATATTTAAACAATCAGAAATGATATTAATGTGAAAAAGATTCACATAAATTGTAATTGTATCAAATTGTCAATCCCACCAAACTGACCAGTTAAATAAATAATAAATAATAAATAAGTTATTTTTAATTTTAATACGGTTGTTAACAAAAGGAAACAACGCTAAGCTTGAGATAAATATGGTAATATTACTTAAATTATACATTATATTTTGGAAATGACGTACAATAAATATATCAAGCTGTAATCGTGGCAAAATGTGCAAAAAAGCGTGGGGAAAAAATGTGTGTGTTTAGGATACTTAATGCAAGATTATGCATTTTGCCTAAGCAAGACAACAGAGTTAGCCATTTCATTGAAAATGTTAAAAATATTATGTCCGCAACAGAATGCTATTAAACAACAATGTATAACTAATTATTAATTAATTAAAAAAAATCTACTTTCCTGTGATGTCTGTTGGCAGTGTTATTTGATCAATTATCGAGGGTGTGAAAAGTGTTATTTTCAAAAGTCTACAGAAAGTGTCCACAGTTGAAGCAACATCCCTAAATACAGAGCCTTTAAGTCTTAAGGATCGTAACGGACGAGATGCAAGTTGACAGCGGAACCGCAAGCGTAACGGGACCCAGAAGCAGTTTGAACAGCGATTCCTCTGTTTCTACCTCGAACGATGAATTTGCCAGGGCCTCTAAATCAACAAGTGTTAAGACACAAAACAACAGCACATAAAATGAAAAGAAAAACAAAATGATGAATGTTGGATGAGTATTCACGGGAAAAAGCCTTGGACTGCCCACCGAGGATATCGTTGAGTGTGGTAAATTGCCACCCACACTTTGATGGATCTAACGTCTTATTTTCACTGATCTGCTTCTAAAACTGCCATCATTAAGAGCTCAACTCTGCTGTCAGGCTCTCCATTTTCACTTTTTTTTGGGGTGTTCTGTACAAGAGAGAGATGTTGTTTACCTAGAGGAAAGGAGAGAAAGTGGAGGAGACGCACTTGGCTGAGTATGAGGGCAGATAAGAGGAGATTACAGTTGCTATCGCTCCTCTAACCCCGCTGCAAACATCACGCCGCTCTGATACGGCCTAATTGTTCTCTTTAACTCTGAGGTGATACGAGTCTCCCCTTGAGCCAACCCACGATCAAGAACGCACAACCCTGTGCACACACACTTTGTCTAAACAACTAAACATGCCGCTTACGGCCTCGCCTTTATGAACACAAAGCTAATTCTCGTAGAATGTTATTTTTACTTTGCACTAAAGCCGGTTTGATTTAATGGTCTACTGTGGAAGGAAGCCAACTGTGGAACAGGGAGTTCAAACACAAAAACATCAGAAACTTTGATGTAGCTCTATTCCCGTTTCTTTAGAAGAAGTAATAATTTTGGGAGGGTGGGGAATGCGACAATAATTCATTTGCAAAAGAATGCAGCCACACGGTTTCGAAAATATGCACCCCGAGACACAGCGTGGATGACTTGTTACAGTTTATGTAATACTGATTTTGCAGATACCATCTTCATAAAATGAGACCTGACTACATAAAAACACATCTCTCTAATGAGTTCTCCCTACAGCATGATCTATTTAGTCTATTATTATTATTATTATTTATTAGCAACTGACTGTTTATTTAATGAAACATTCATTGCACTGCCGCTGTCAAATGTTTGCATTTATAAAATTACTGAAAAATTATGTTGAGCAGATATAATAGTATAGTAATTATTTGTTTTAAATCACAATCCAACAAAACAAAATTAAAACCATTTAAAATTCTTAGTAAATCAAAAAATGGTATATTTTGTAACAGCATGACAAAAACAATAAAACGAAACTTTAAAATTAATTTAATATTATTCATAATAAAACAAAATATTAAAATGTAGATTTCAAGTATTACTGGACATAAGCTTTATTCATTTTTTATTTTGTGATTATAGTAAAATACTTTGTAAACATACACACTACCATTAAAAAAAAAAAAAAAAAAAAAAAAGTCTAGGGCTAGGAAACTTCAGGAATCTGATTGTAATTTTAAATAAATTACATTTAAAATATATTAGATTTTAAAAGAAATGGGGGAAAAAAAAGTGTTATTTTAAATTGCAACAATATTTCACAATATTGCTGCTTCAGCCTTGGTAAGCATAAGAGAAAAAAGAAATCCAGACCCCAAACTTTTAAATGGTAGTGCATACATAAAAATTAATCTTGCTATTAATCAAAATATGAAAATAAGTCCAACTTTTCTCAACAAGCTGTAGGATTTGATGCATCACTCACGTCTTTAGCACATATGCGGGATGAGTTACAATGTCCCACCATTAGAACTAATAGCAGCATTCACACACACACACACAGAACCATGATCTGCCTCAAACCGTCTAGGATTTTCTCAGAAAAGCTCCATCATTACAACTCTGCTCGTCCCCCACAGATCTGCTTTCCTTTGTAGCTTTGTGCCGCCGCTATGTCACATTTCAAGTCTTTGCATAATGCTGAAAGTAATCAAATGAGTTTAGCAGGAGGGTGCGGGCTTATTTAAGACCCAGAGAGGTGGTTGTGGTGGTGGTGGTTGGTGCAGCAAGGGTGGAATCTCCTCAGGAGAGCTATCTGACAGTCGAGGACATGATTAGAGCAGGAGCGGGACATGACAGGGAGGGTAATTACACACTGCCGCCCATGGCATCCCTCCCTGGCGAGCCGGAGCGAGACTCCCATCACTTCTCAGCGGAGCTCAGCGATCCCTCTCCTCTGTGACAGCAGAAGAACAGGCAAAATCTACACAATACTCGTATCGCACAAAAAAGAAAAGCAGCCGGGGTCCCAGCGTGAAATGGAAACGGTACCGAAAAGCATTCATCTGAAATTCACAAATGAATTAGCGATAATACCCGAATGAGAATGAGTCCTGTGGCGCTGGCTTTAATGCTAACAGAATGGCCTGCTGAGGTAAAGGGAGGGTTTGTTAAAAAGATGTACGCTGGTGCTCTGGTCAGATCTCTCTTGGGTAGATCAGACTCTTTGTCACCACATTCAAACAGGAAGTATAGGTTTAACAGTTCTTCCGCTTGCTCACAGGATTGCGCAAATTGAGGAGATTGAATCAAAGGCAGGCAGTGGATGATTTTATCTGTCAAAACGACACAGAGAGAAATTGTACATGTAATTGCAAACCTTACACTAGGGGTTACACAGACTAGTACAGGGGTTTTTGGATTTTAAACCAAGGACCCCCAAATTTAATGGTTACTTTCCCCTTCTAATTATTGAAGGCAGCTGTATAATATGACTTACGACTTGTTTATGCTGTGTGAAAAAAATAGAAATTGTGATATTATGAAGATAATTTTGCTTTGATGAATTTAACTCCTCGTAATTGGGTGAACTATTCAACACTGACAGTTGAATTAAATTAAAACACTGAACTAAAATGAGCTAGAAAATGACACTATCTTCTTTAGATCTGCTTTAGAGCTGAAATAGAATTTGTTTCATAATTGATCAATTTTACAACAACACTATTATTTTACAGTTTATTTATATTGTATAAAGCGCTACATTAAAAAAAAGAATTTCCTAAATTTTATAAATACTAACATTTTTCTGATAACATTTTAATTTAGTTTGGCTTTAGGACAACAACAACAACAACAACATAAAACCTAATAACTACATTTTTAAAGATGTTGTTTTTTTTTATAACAAAAAAAAAAAATCACACGGTTCTCACAGTATTAAAATATAAAGTAAATAAAATTCCTATTTAATACTCATAAAATATAGACTTCATATTAAGAGGGTCCATCTCCTAAAAGGGTAGACAACTTTTCAGGGCAACAAGTTGATAAGCAAAAAACAAGTAGTCGTGGTTTCAAACACTATATACTCATCATGCACTACTCTGTTTTCTCTGGACATAATCACTGACATTTAACGCCTTCGAAATTATTGCATTACTGTACTAAAGGTACGAGAAATCCATAAAAATGAACCGAGATGGCCTGCGGCCAGGGCCGGGCGGCTTGGTTTTCCAGCGTTTCCTAAGCTGGGAGCAATGGGTTGTCTTTATGGGACTTGAGGGGAGTCTGGTGGTCTGGCGCTTGGATTTTACACATCCCAGAAGCCCTCGCTGCAACAACAGCAGCTCCTTTCAGCACACGTGTAGATACATAAACTCACGCCAATTAAAAAGGGAAACAAAACCAGACGACAGAGGAAGGAACAATAAAGAGTAATATGCAACTTAGTGGTTCTAAAGTCTGGCGTTAAGGGGGTGTTGGCCAATCAGATGGCCATGATTCAATTTGATGGTTATTACATGAAGTGAGGCTGCTGAGCTGATGGCAGTGCGCTGTGGAATTTGTCACTTCCTCTCTCTCTCTCTCTCTGTATGTGTGTGTACGGCTGTGGGTGAGAGGCTATTTCAAGACAGACACTGTATTCACTTTCTGTTCTGCAGTGTATCGAGAGAACAGGTCTCACTAATTCATGTAAATCTTCCCGAGTGCCGCCCGCCGTTGGAGTTAGGTGTAAGAGTGTGACGCTTGGCACCGAGGCCCATTTCAGTGACAGAGTGGCATGAATGTGAGAGTAAAAACATTCGGGTGCGAGTGTGTGTTTGTACGCATGTCCTTGGCAATATCCCACAACAGATGTTTCTCTGTCTGTCCACATATAGGGCTGCTTTGGGAAGATAATATCATGCTCCATAAAAGAGTGCAATTTCTTTCTATCACACACAGCCAGATATATGGGAATCTTTTTTGGTTTTTGTGTTAGAGAAAAACAAAGGGACCAATTCTGTATTCTGGAAAGGCCTGGATTTATTGACCACATAGCCTTTGAAATCTTTTTCTCTTTTCATTTTATGATTTTTTTTTCCCTTTGTCCTCCGTTTCTGCTCGGGTCCTGTTAATGAAACACAAATGGGGAATGATTGGGTTTTGGCGAGCTGCTAAAAGAACTGCGGAGGCCTCAGGGGTGGGCCGCTCCACTCGTCTACCTCCTCCCCCAGAGAAGTGGAGAACAGTTGTGTGGACCCCTGGGGTAAGCGCAGAGAGGGGGGTCTGCTCTGGGAAACTATGCATCTACGTGAGGCAGGAAGAGGCCTTGCATGCCGAGGGGAATGCGTGCGCGCACCGGAGGAGGCAGTGTGTGTGTGTGAGCGTGTTTGTATGTGTATATGGAAGTGCACTATATGTCTCATGGGGAAAGTGTGGTTTCGATCCTCTCCCACCATCCTCCCTTCTGCCTCAAACAAACACAAACAACAACAACAACAACATAGAACCAGCGGGCTGCACTTCTAAGACAAATGACCAACATTAGTGAGGAAAGTATGTTCTTAATGAATAATGAGATTACCACCTCAAAAAACACATGTACTCCCAACCAAACAAACATGTACATATGCTATACACAAAAAAGAAAAACCTGATGAATTTTCAAAGAGTGGCTGATATAGATATATAAACTGCTTTAGAGTGTTTGTGGAAGTGCTCTTCGAAGAGTGTCAAAAGTTTCTATTTACTTTGTGTTTTTGCAGCATTGAGCTTTGCAGACAATCACAGATCTGTTGAACGTGTGAACGCAACGGCCAATGAGATGCATTTAATTTAATCAGAAACCGCACAACACGGCTCAAAGTTTTTGATCAGCATGAGTTCTGCACTCTGAATCCTTTCATTATAACTAACAAAGTATAAACACAATGTCAATGAGAGATTCATTGCGCGCATAAACAGCATAGATTATAAAGGGAGTTCCGCAATAGCGCAGTTGAGTATCTTGCGTTATAATCGACAGCTTCAGTAATAATAATGGCTGCAAATTGCAAAGTTTCTGGACTGACAACCATACATCTGATTGAGAGTGATATACATCAATGGATGGAACAAAACAACCTGATACTGTAGACTGTTTCTAATGTGTTGCTTTGTTGTTCATTTTATTACTAACTCAAGTGAGTCATTCAATGACTAGCGTGCTTATTTTTTTCAGAAAAGGTTCACACATCAAAATCTATAAAAACACACTGTGGAAAAATGTAACCGATCCAGGGACCCTGAATTTCAGAGCGTGATTTCGGCGCATAATTTTACACATTCCAGCAATTATAAAGCAGGATATTCCCGCAAACATTTATGCACTATAGCACGTAGGTTAGATAAATTAGTAAATTAATCTACACAGATTTACCAGAAAAACATTCTGTGAGAATTTCAAACAGTGCGAGTGATTCAGCGGTACCATGTCTCCTCTCTCAAAATGCGCAAATGGTGTCCACAGTACATTGCATCTACAAGCATCTACAAGAAGTATTCTTGTCACTTCATAAAATTAAGGTTGAACCCCTGCTGTCACGTGGACTATTTTAACAATGTCTTTACATCTTTTCTGGGACTTGAAAGCGGTAATTAAATTACTGTCTATGGAGGATTTCATTAAAAACATTTTCATTTGTCTTCCGAACAAAGGTCTTACAGGTTTGGAACGACATGAAGTTGAGTAATTAATGAGAGAATTTTTTGGATGAACTAACCCTTTAAGACTTTGCAGAGTTATTTTATATTTGATTGAATTTCTGTGGTATTTCTTACCTAGTAGTATTAATACTACTGTGAGACCTACCTGAAAAATGTCTAGCACAGTTTCTCATTTGTATCTTTATTCTATTGTATTTAATTTATGCATTTATTAAAAATATATCTCCTGAAATGAAAATTAAATTTAGGCTCTGCAATCACAGAAATTGGCATCATCATTGGCATTTAGAATCTGTGAGTTAATTTCTTCACAGAATAAATGAAAAAAAAAAAAAAAAAAAAGAAGCAGCAGAAACCGCCAGAGTTTTGAGTTCACTATCAGGGATTCACTCTCGCTCTCTCCCGTTCTCATCAGAGGGAGTCCCCTGGGGCCCGGGATAAACTGGGTTCAGAGAGAGTCTTTTATTCGGAGCGATGTGAGGTGAATACTGACTCGGGCTCCTATGCGTTTTTCATTGTAAAACACTTCATGTCCAATTAGCTTTGTCTCTTGACACCTATCACAGCCATGCCGCGGACGCAAACAAACCGCCTTTATCACAACTCCAGGCAGACCGCCGCAAAATAGCTCCACTTCAAACGTTTCGCCCCTCTTATGGCTAATCAACCTCAGGGCAACTTTAAAGAGGGCTCTGTTGGTTCAACCAGACCGTCTGTAAAAAGCCGGAGAGGCCTTTGAGTGCAGCGACTGTGAGAGCAATAAATGGCAGCTTTTGTCGCACAGACGTATGAAACCAAATTCACTTTTGATGAAGTGGAGGCAGGAAAACGGATAGCCCGGTCCGCATCGTGTCAAAAGAAGCACATGTGCCTAAAGCCTCAACCTGTCCAAGTGAATTACACTCGTCATCTGCCTGTGAGGGACATCAGATGTCCTCTTTATTCCAAAAAGGACAGGCGATACGAGAGAGAAGTGAGTTAGCTGCATATAAAAGCACATTTCATACTGTTGGCATGTTCGTTGGCCCACAGCTGGGCTAAAATGACCGTTTTAATTTCAACTAGAAGAATTTGTCACTTTTTCTCTCTCAGGCGCACACTTTAAAACCATGGTTTTTCTTAAACACTGTAAATGTTTTTGAATAACATGAGTCACATTTTCATTTCGCACCGCAGAACAATGAATTCTCAGTGTTATTGACTGCCGTTTTTCCAAACAGGAACATTAGCATTTCATGATGTAACGCAGCGTTGTTTGAGAACGAGGCGGCTTTTCGTGATTGAATTCATATTTCATGCTTCCACAGAGACCCACCGTGTCCAATTTATAACTGGTTAACTCATGTAAACCCACCATACCAGGTGTTATGATTGGCACCAGGGGAAATGTTTGAGCAGGCAGGTGTTTTTTATTGGCTCGCCGGAATATGCCCATAAATTCTTCTAAAGTCTTGATTGGCTACAGTCAGCTCTGGAAGAACTGCAGGACAGGAGACGTCCATGCCAGGCGACGGTATGGGCATGGGGTGGTCTGAAAACACACACCAAAAAAAAAAAAACTAAAAAAAAACTCAACAGACCACCTGAAGCTTCTCAAACACCTCAACTTCAGCAAAACCGAAGGGCAGTCGGCTGTACTCGGCAAACATGGGGTTTGCTGACTTCGTTCCTCCTGCCTCTCTCCATTTTTTCTGGACAGAGGCCAATAAACACAAAAAGAAGCTGAAAAGGACATTAAAGGGAAGCTTTTGCTGGGTTTTTCCACAGGTTGTGAGAGCTCTTTTACCGCTCAGGCTTACAGTAAGACGGCAGATTAAAAGAACGATTCCGACACATGACTCAGAAGAAAAGGATGAACCTCACATTACATGCCTTCTCTTGTAGCTGAAATGAACGACTTGACATTGTAATATAGGAAATTACACGCTTCTGTGATGTGAAAGGCAGAACATCGACTCCCATTTTCAAGAGCCAAAAATACCATTAAAAGAAAAGATGAGAAATCCACTGGCACTGAGCTAAATCTTTCACTTGCAGTGTTCTCATGGTTACAGATAAACGCCATAAAAGGCTGTTCTCATTCACAAAAACAAGTGACTAAAAACTATTAAAAATATCCTTCAATACAAATATAAAATAGAGGGCCGCTATAGACCCTTATAACTATTTGTTGAAGTCAATAAAACTTAATATTTTAAAAAAAATGATAATTAATTAATTAATAATTAGATAAGATTGTTTGTATTAATAATTCATGATATTTAAAAAAAAAAAAAAGAAAGAAAATGTATATACTTTTACCTTTAGAAATATTATACCACCATGCTATCCTTGCACTAATTAAAAGAATACTTAAAGTATTTTTTTTAATGAAGTATACGCACACACACACACACACACAATAGGCAGTGATTATACAGCACACATATGCAGCTGACCTGACATGACTCTATTGCCAGACTCTATGAACTCACCCCACTCCCTCTTGCTCATAAAAGGCTAATGAAGACAGCTATACTCTAACCCACACATAATAAACAAACTTATCGAAGAACCCCCTCCCCCCCGCATCCAATCCAATCTGCCCTCTACATAAACAGGCATGTATGCATAGATTCGCGTGTCTAAATCCCAGGCCTTCCAGACGCAGCTGAGCTTCTGGAGCCGAGGAGGACAGGTCTCCCCCCGCGGTCACTCACCGCCTGTCCTGATAAGACACATTAGCTTCCAGAATATCCCTTCCCACCCACAGCATCTGCATTAACATGCCAATTAGGCTAGCCAACATCATCACGCCTCAGGCCAT